>ONZH01011285.1:0-34328 GCA_900303285.1 Rhinella marina
TTTTATTAAATCCCCGTCATTATCTGTCACGTTATTATTATTATTATTTCCCGGTCATTATCTGTCACTGGATGATTATTATTGTCTGTCCCCGGTCTGTCGCTATCTCGTTACGTCTGGATTATTTTATTGTCCCCCGGTCATTATTCTGTCACTGGATGATTATTATCATCCCGGTCATTTTTGTAGATGATTATTATCCCCGGTCGTTATCTGTCACTGGATTGTTGTCCCTCCCCGGTCATTATCTGTCACTGGATTTTTTTGTGTTACCCGATCATTATCTGTCTGGATTATTATCATCCCCGGTCATTTCTGTCACTGGATTGTCCCCCCCCCCTGTCGTTATCTGTCACTGGATTATTATTATGTCCCCGTTTTCTGTCACGGATTATTATTGTCCCCCGGTCGTTATCTTTATGGATTGCCCCCCCCTCCCCCCGTTATCTGTCATGGATTATATTCATCCCCGTCATTATCTGTCACTGGATTTTTCATCATCCGGTCATTTTCTGTCAACTGGATCATCATCATTATTATTATGTCCCCCGGTCGTTATCTGTCACTGGATTATTATTGTCCCCGGTCGTTATCTGCCACTGGATTGTCCCTCCCCCGTCGTTACTGTCACTGGATTGTTGTTCCCGCCGTCGTTATTTCACTGGATTATTATTGTCCCGGTCGTTATCTGTCACTGGATTGTCTGGATTGTTGTTCCCCGTCGTTATCTGTCACTGGATTGTTGTTTCCCCGTTGTTATCTGTCACTGGATTGTTACCCCCCCCGTCGTTATCTGTCACTGGATTGTTGCTCCCGCCGTCGTTTTGTCACTGGATTGTTGCTCCCCGCCGTCGTTATCTGTCACTGGATTGTTCCTCCCCCTGTCGTTATCTGTCACTGGATTGTCCCTCCCCTGTCTTATCTGTCACTGGATGTCCTCCCCCCCGTCGTTATCTGTCACTGGATTGTCAGAGGATTGTACCAGAGGTACAGACATAGTCAGAAGGGCGAGTGGTTACCAGGAGCAACAGTGCAGGACCGAAGGATGAGGCAGAGGTAAAGTCAGACAGGTAAGGGTCAGGGCAGGCGGCACAGGTACAGGTCAGGTAATCCGGGTCAGCAACAGGAGAGTCAAGGCAAGTAGGCAGGGATCAAACAGGTAGTGGAGCAGAGATATCAGCAACCTACAGGACACAAGGACCGTGACACTGAGGCATCTGGGAAGGGACTGAGCCACTTATATATGAGCAGGAGAGCCAGGATTGGTCAGTGAAGTCACATGATCTAACCCATACAGCATTCCAATCCACAAGATAGTTGTCTTCTTACTGCGCTTCTTGATGTCCAGGACGAGAACTGATACAGTCCTTGGTGTCCCGCCAATTCTTCAAAAAAATCCCTAAAAGAAGAGTCTGCGGCCTGTACCCCAGAAGATGTAGGAACAGGGAGAGGAGTACGAGGGTGTTGTCTGTAAATGACAAAGAATGGAGAGGGTCCGGTAGATTCACTAAAGTGGTTGTTATAGGAGGAAGCAGTTGTCCCCAGATGTTGAGTTGGGCAGAAACAAAATGCCTGAGGTAGTTCTCCAATATCTGACCCGCTCTAGTAGTGGTGAGACAGAAGTTCTGTGGTCCTGCGGGTCCCTGGATGCCCGGCCAGATTGGAGTTGTGCCCCCAGGCTAGAATACGTCTTCTCTTGGCAGACGGCAGGAATGTCCTTCTGTGAGGGACGTCTTTTACCAGGACAGGGGCCACAGTGATCAGGTGATCAGGATCAACTATATACTGGGGCTCCTCCTGCTGATCGGAGAAGAGACAGAACGTCCACCTTGATGTTCTTCTCGGACGGGCGGAAATGAAGCTCAAAATGAAAACGGGGGAAGAAGAGTGCCCATCTGGATTGGCGAGGGTTCAGGCACTGGGCCGTCTGCAGATACGTAAGGTTCTTGTGGTCCGAGAAGATTATCACCGGATGCTGGGCCCCCTCTAATAGGTAACTCCACTCCTCCAAGGCAAGTCTTATGGCCAGAAGTTCTCTATCTCCTCTACAGTAATTCCTCTCAGCAGGGGAGAAGAACTTGGAGAAAAGTCCACAAGTAGACATCTTGTCCTTGGAACCTTTCTGTAATAAAACAGCGCCGGCTCCTATGGAGGAGGCGTCCACTTCTAGAAGAATTGTCAGGAGACATCAGGATGACGCAGGAGAAGAGGGAAAGGACCTTATTAATAGGACGAAAGCGGCTTCAGCCTCAGGAGTCCAGACTCCGGCATTCACCCCTTTCTTAGTAAGGGCAGAGATCAGAGATGATCCAAAAATTTGTGATGAACTGACGAAGGCCCTGTGGGCGGGGCCAGTCCATTACCACATTCAATTCAGGATCCATCTGTAACCCGGCATCTGATATAATGTATCCGAGGAACGTTACCGTGGATTTCTCAAAGATGCATTTCTCGAGTTTGGCATGAAGTCAATTCTCTCTCAACCGCTGTAGAATTAAACGTCCTCCGGTGAGTGGTGAGATCTGGAGAATAGATCAGTATATCGTCCAGATACACGCAGACATAGAGCAGGTCCCGGAAGATATCGTTTACCAACTCCTGGAATACCGCGGGAGCATTGCACGGACTGAAGGACATGACGAGATACTCGCAGTGACAGTCACGAGTGTTGAGAGCAGTCTTCCACTCATCGCCCTTTCAGATACAGATAAGGTTGTATGCGCCGCGCAGGTCTAAGCCCCCCGGATCCTGTCAAAGAGTTCGGAGATTAGCGGAAGAGGGTATCGATTCTTGACCGCGATCTTATTCAGACCTCGATAGTCGGTACAGCCAGGGCCGTAAGAATCCATCTTTCTTCTGTAGAAAGAAGAACCCGGCACCGACTGGTGAAGTAGATTTCCGGATAAACCCCTTCCGAGATTCTCCTTGATGTGATCGGACATCACTTGGGTCTTGGGAAGTGAGAGTGGGTCGACCTTTAGGAGGATTGGTACCAGGCAGAAGGTCAATAGGACAATCACATGGACGATGAGGAGGCAGGGTCTTGGCGCACTGCTGCGGAGGTCCAGGTCTACAGGTACCGTAGATGAGGAAGCAGGTCGGACCTCCAATAGGCATACTGACCGGATGACCCCCAATCAGAATCTGACCGGAGCGCCAGTCCAGAACTGGAGTATGCTGCCGCAGCCAGGGGAGACCAAGGATAACCGGCTGCACATCTCTGAAGATCATCTCTGAATGCAGGACCCCTGTTTGTAACCTAAAGGGCTTAGTAACAGAGAGCACAGGTTCAGGAAGTGGCAGTGCATTTACGGAAACCACTGACGGAGACCTTTCTAGACGGATGGTCCGGAGCCGGTACTGCTGGACCAGAGCCTGCTGAATGAAGTGATCGGCTGACCCAGAGTCCAAGAAAGTGAGAGAGAGTCACTGGAAATAAAGGTTTCCGAGAGGACTTTGGGCAATGATCTAACCCGTAAAGCACAGAAAGTTACACACGTCGGCCCTTAGGGGCCCATTCACATGACTGTAGTATTGTGGGTCCACAAAAATATTGTGGAATAGATGCGGACCCATTCACACAGTCGTGTGAATTGGCCCTAAGGAAGAGCTGTAGGGAAGAAGCAGCAAGCATGCTGGGGCCAGGGCTGAATGGGAACTGTGGAGCGGAGCCCGGGACCCCAGTCCGTGCAAGGCCGGAGCCCGGGACCCCAGTCCGTGCAAGGCCGGAGCCCGGGACCCCAGTCCTGAATGTGGAAGCACTGGCAGCAGATCACCGCTGAACACAGCGCCCAGGATTATTATCTCTCCCCCGCCCGGTCATTATCACTGGATTATTGTTATAATTATTATCCCATACCTCCCAACTTGAGAATTGAATGAAGAGGGACAATATGTGCGGCGCAGAATTTTTTTCCGCACTAGGCCACGCCTCTGACTCCGCCCAAAACTTATCTAAACCTAATCCCAGACAGTCCCAACCAAAAGCGCAGGCAGAACGTTAATAGCCGGCGAGTAGACTGGTAAAAGGATGATGGAAAATAGGCTGATGAACGGATGGTGAAAGGTGAGTAATAATGCTGCCTGTACACTCTCAGATACTGCCCACTTCATCACATTTCTCTATATTTACTCATCTTTCACCATCACAGGCAGAGGTGGTAATTGGTGGTGGTTTAACCCCAGTAAGTATATAATATATAATAACTTGGTGGCACTCTGCTGTTGAAGGCTGGAAATCTGGTTCCCACTCCAATCATTCAATAATAAAATACTCCAGCCAGAGGTTCAATTGAATGCTGATATACATTTATTGACAACACGGCCCAAGATATGTGACGTTTCGGCCAAAGATGGCCTTTATCAAACTGTGGCACAACAGAAGACAACATATACAATCAGTGGTATGTGCGGGGAGTAAACAAAATCAGTATCATATGTAGATATACATTAATTGTGTCACATCGATATGGGGTCCAATATAGAGCGGTGTACGTCCCAGTGGATGAGATATCAGGACAGTTAAGGTAAGTGACAGATATATAGAATAAAATGTATAATAAAACACAAAATACAGACAAATCATATTATTTACATTATATACAAGACTCAGGAATTCCAGCAGATCCAAAAGGAACCCGTGTTTACTAGTATCATTCATTGTGGACAATCTATACCCATGGGACTAATTTTACATTCCAATCAGTGAGGCGACACAGTGAGATAATAGTGAGGCGACACAGTGAGATAATAGTGAGGTGACACAGTGAGGTAATAGTGAGGTGACACAGTGAGGTAATAGTGAGGCGACACAGTGAGATAATAGGCGACACAGTGAGATAATAGTGAGGCGACACAGTGAGATAATAGTGAGGCGACACAGCGTGGTAATAGTGAGGCGACACAGTGAGATAATAGTGAGGCGACACAGTGAGATAATAGTGAGGCGACACAGTGAGATAATAGTGAGGCGACACAGCGAGATAATAGTGAGGTGACACAGCGAGGTAATAGTGAGACGACACAGCGAGAATAATAGTGAGGTTGACACAGCGAGGTAATAGTGAGGTGACACAGCGAGGTAATAGTGAGGCGACACAGCGAGGTAATAGTGAGGCGACACAGCGAGGTAATAGTGAGGCGACACAGCGAGGTAATAGTGAGGCGACACAGTGGAGATAATAGTGAGGCGACACAGTGAGATAATAGTGAGGTGACACAGTGAGGTAATAGTGAGGCGACACAGCGTGGTAATAGTGAGGCGACACAGCGTGGTAATAGTGAGGCGACACAGCGAATAATAGTGAGGCGACACAGCGAGATAATAGTGAGGCGACACAGTGAGATAATAGTGAGGTGACACAGTGAGATAATAGTGAGGCGACACAGCGAGGTAATAGTGAGGTAATAGTGAGGCGACACAGCAAGGTAGTGAGGTAATAGTGAAGGCGACACAGTGAGATAATAGTGAGCGTGAAAATAGTGAGGCGACACAGTGAGATAATGAGGCGACACAGTGAGATAATAGTGAGGCGACACAGCGAGGTAATAGTGAGGTAATAGTGGAGGCGACACAGCAAGGTAATAGTGAGGTAATAGTGAGGCGACACAGTGACACAGTGAATAATAGTGAGGCGACACAGTGAGATAATAGTGAGGCGACACTGAGATAATAGTGAGGCGACACAGTGAGATAATAGTGAGGCGACACAGTGAGGTAATAGTGAGGTGACACAGCGAGGTAATAGTGAGACGACACAGCGAGATAATAGTGAGGTGACACAGCGAGGTAATAGTGAGGTGACACAGCGAGGTAATAGTGAGGTGACACAGCGAGGTAATAGTGAGGCGACACAGCGAGGTAATAGTGGGCGACACAGCGAGGTATAGTGAGGCGACACAGCGAGATAATAGTGAGGCGACACAGTGAGGTAATAGTGAGGTGACACAGTGAGGTAATAGTGAGGCGACACAGCGTGGTAATAGTGAGGCACACAGCGAGATAGTGAGGAGACACAGTGAGATAATAGTGAGGCGACACAGCGAGGTAATAGTGAGGTAATAGTGAGGCGACACAAGCAAGGTATAGTGAGGTAATAGTGAGGCGACACAGTGAGATAATAGTGAGGCGACACAGTGAGATAAAGTGAGGCGACACAGTGAGATAATGAGGCGACACAGCGAGGTAATAGTGAGGTAATAGTTGAGGCGACACAGCAAGGTAATAGTGAGGTAATAGTGAGGCGACACAGTGAGATAATAGTGAGGCGACACAGCGAAGGTAATAGTGAGGTAATAGTGAGGCGACACAGCAAGGTAATAGTGAGGTAATAGTGAGACGACACAGCGAGATAATAGTGAGGCGACACAGCGAGGGTAATAGTGAGGCGACACAGCGAGGTAATAGTGAGGCGACACAGCGAGATATAGTGAGGCGACACAGCGAGATAATAGTGAGGTGACACAGTGAGATAATAGTGAGGTGACACAGTGAGGTAATAGTGAGGCGACACAGCGTGGTAATAGTGAGGCGACACAGCGTGTAATAGTTGAGGCGACACAGCGAGATATAGTGAGGCGACAGTATAGAGGCGACACAGCGAGATAATAGTGAGGCGACACAGGAGGTAATAGTGAGGTGAGGTAATAGTGAGGCGACCAGCAAGGTAATAGTGAGGTAATAGTGAGGCGACACAGTGAGATAATAGTGAGGCGACACAGTGAGATAATAGTGAGGCGACACAGTGAGATAATAGTGAGGCGACACAGCGAGATAATGTGAGGTAATAGTGAGGCGACACAGTGAGATGTGAGGCGCACAGCGAGATAATGTGAGGCGACACAGCGAGGATAATAGTGAGGCGACACGCGAGGTAATAGTGAGGCGACACAGCGAGGTAATAGTGAGGCGACACAGCGAGGTTAATAGTGAGGCGCACACAGCGAGGTAAAGTGAGGCGACACAGCGAGATAATAGTGAGGCGACACAGCGAGATAATAGTGAGGCGACACAGAGATAATTAGTGAGGCGAACAGCGAGATAATAGTGAGGCGACACAGCGAGATAAGTGAGGCGACACAGCGAGTATAGTGAGGCATAATAGTGAGGCGACACAGCGAGATAATAGTGAGGCGACAGTGAGATAACAGTGTGAGACACAGTGAGGTAATAGTGAGGCGACACAGTGAGACGACACAGTGAGATAATAGTGAGGTGACACAGGAGGTAATAGTGAGGCGACACAGTGAGATAATAGTGAGGCGACACAGTGAGATAATAGTGAGGCGACACAGTGAGATAATAGTGAGGCGACACACGGAGTAATAGTGAGGCGACGCTGAGCGAGTATAGTGAGGCGACACAGCGTGGTAATAGTGAGGCGACACAGCGAGTAATAGTGAGGCACACAGCGAGATAGTGAGGCGACACAGCGAGATAATAGTGAGGCGACACAGCGAGGTAATGTGAGGCGCACAGCGATATAGTGAGGCGACACAGCGAGGTATAGTGAGGGCGACACAGCGACATAATAATGAGGCGACACAGCGAGTAATGAGGCGACACAGCGTGGTAATAGTGAGGATAGTGAGGCGAACAGCGAGTATAGTGAGGCGACACAGGAGGATAATAGTGAGGCGACACAGCGAGTAATAGTGAGGCGGCACAGCGAGTAATAGTGAGGCGACCAGCAGGTAATAGTGAGGCGACACAGCGAGATAATAGTGAGGCGACACAGTGAGATAGATATAGTGAGGTGACACAGGAGGTATAGTGAGGCGACACAGCGTGAGTAATAGTGAGGCGACACAGATAGTGAGGTAACAGTGAGGTGAGGCGACACAGCAGAGATATAGTGAGGCGACACAGTGAGATGTGAGATAATGTGAGGTGACACAGTGAGTGAGGGATAGGTAATAGTGAGGTAATAGTGAGGCGACGCAGGTAATAGTGAGGTAATAGTGAGGCGACACAGTGAGATAATAGTGAGGCGACACAGTGAGATAATAGTGAGGCGACACAGCGAGATAATGAGTGAGGCGACACAGTGAGATAATAGTGAGGCGACACAGCGAGTAATAGTGAGGCGACACAGCGAGTAATAGTGAGGCGACACAGCGGAGTAATAGTGAGGCGACACAGCGAGATAATAGTGAGGCACAGCGAGATAATAGTGAGGCGACACAGCGAGATAATTAGTGAGGCGACACAGCGAGTAATAGTGAGGCGACAGCGAGATAATAGTGAGTGAGGCGACACAGCGAGATAATAGTGAGGCGACACAGCGAGATAATAGTGAGGCGAACAGCGATAATGAGGCGACACAGCGAGATAATAGTGAGGCGACACAGCGAGTGATAATAGTGAGGCGAGCGATAGTGAGGCGACACAGCGAGATAAGTGAGACGACACAGTGAGGTAATAGTGAGGCGACACAGTGAGACGACCAGCGAGATAATAGTGAGGTGACACAGGTAATAGTGAGGCGACACAGTGAGGATAATAGTGAGGCGACACAGTGAGATAATAGTGAGGCGACACAGTGAGATAATAGTAGTGAGGTGACACAGCGAGGTACACAGATATAGTGAGGCGACACAGCGTGAGGTAATAGTTGAGGCGACACAGCGAGGTAATAGTGAGGTGTGAGCGACACAGCGAGAATAGTGAGGCGACACAGCGAGATAATAGTGAGGCGACACAGCGAGATAAGTGAGACGAACAGTGAGTAATAGTGAGACACAGTGATAGATAACGTGAGGCGACACGCGAGGTAATAGTGAGGCGACACAGTGAGTAATAGTGAGGCGACAGTGAGATAATAGTGAGGCGACACAGTGAGATAATAGTGAGGAGGCGACACAGCGTGAGGTAATAGTGAGGCGGACACAGCGAGGTAATAGTGAGGCGACACAGCGAGAATAGTGAGGCGACACAGCGAGATAATAGTGAGGCGACACAGTGAGATAATAGTGAGGTGACACAGTGAGATAATAGTGAGGCGACACAGCGAGGTATAGTGAGGTAATAGTGAGGCGACACAGCGAGATTAAGTGAGGTGACGACACAGTGAGATAATAGTGAGGCGACACAGCGAGGGTAATAGTGAGTAATAGTGAGGCGACACAGCAAGGTAATAGTGAGGTAATAGTGAGGCGACACAGCGAGATAATAGTGAGGCGACACAGCGAGATAATAGTGAGGCGACACAGCGAGATAATAGTGAGGCGACACAGCGAGATAATAGTGAGGCGACACAGCGAGATAATAGTGAGGCGACACAGCGAGATAATAGTGAGGCGACACAGCGAGATAATAGTGAGGCGACACAGCGAGATAATAGTGAGACGACACAGTGAGGTAATAGTGAGGCGACACAGTGAGACGACACAGTGAGATAATAGTGAGGTGACACAGCGAGGTAATAGTGAGGCGACACAGCGAGGTATAGTGAGGTAATAGTGAGGTGACACAGCAAGGTAATAGTGAGGTAATAGTGAGGCGACACAGTGAGATAATAGTGAGGCGACACAGTGAGATAATAGTGAGGCGACACAGTGAGATAATAGTGAGGAGCGAGGTAATAGTGAGGCGACACAGCGAGGTAATAGTGAGGCGACACAGCGAGGTAATAGTGAGGGCGACACGAGGTAAGGGCCAGGAGGTAATAGTGAGGCGACACAGTGAGATAATAGGTGACACAGTGAGGCGACACAGCGAGATAATAGTGAGGCGACACAGCGAGGTAATAGTGAGGCGACACAGCGAGATAATAGCGAGGCGACACAGCGAGGTAATAGCGAGGCGACACAGCGAGGTAATAGTGAGGCGACACAGCGAGGTAATAGTGAGGCGACACAGTGAGATAAAGGTGAACACAGTGAGGCGACACAGCGAGATAATAGTGAGGCGACACAGCGAGGTAATAGTGAGGCGACACAGCGAGATAATAGCGAGGCGACACAGCGAGGTAATAGCGAGGCGACAACAGCGAGGTTAATAGCGAGGCGACACAGCGAGGGTAATAGCGAGGCGACACAGCGAGGTAATAGCGAGGCGACACAGCGAGGTAATAGCGAGGCGACACAGCGAGGTTAATAGCGAGGCGACACAGCGAGGTTAATAGCGAGGCGACACAGCGAGGTAATAGCGAGGCGACACAGCGAGGTAATAGCGAGGCGACACAGCGAGGTATAGCGAGGCGACACAGCGAGGCGACACAGCGAGATAATAGTGAGGCGACACAGCGAGATAATAGTGAGGCGACACAGCGAGGTAATAGTGAGGCGACACAGCGAAGGTAATAGTGAGGCGACACAGCGAGGTAATAGTGAGGCGACACAGCGAGGTAATAGTGAGGTGACACAGTGAGGTAATAGTGAGGCGACATAGCGAGGTGACACAGTGAGATAATAGTGAGGTGACACAGTGAGATAATAGTGAGGTGACACAGTGAGATAATAGTGAGGTGACACAGTGAGATAATAGTGAGGTGACATAGCGAGGTGACACAGTGAGATAATAGTGAGGTGACACAGTGAGATAATTAGTGAGGTGACACAGCGAGGTAATAGTGAGGTGACACAGCGAGATAATAGTGAGGCGACACAGTGAGATAATAGTGAGGCGACACAGCGAGGTGACACAGTGAGAATAGTGAGGCGACACAGTGAGATAATAGTGAGGTGACACAGTGAGATAATAGTGAGGTGACACAGTGAGATAATAGTGAGGCGACACAGCGAGGTGACACAGTGAGAATAGTGAGGCGACACAGTGAGATAATAGTGAGGCGACACAGTGAGATAATAGTGAGGCGACACAGCGAGATAATAGTGAGGCGACACAGCGAGATAATAGTGAGGTGACACAGTGAGATAATACAGAAGACCCTTTTCTGAAATATGTAAGTAGGAAAGTTGATCGGGGATTACCTGGTGCCGTATTATATACGAAAGAAGTGCAGGATGGCAGCACTATGTTGTATGGAGCGTCTGCTCTCTCTAGGTTGCGCTCCATACACGTGGTATCGGCGTGTATTTAAAGAAAAGGCGCGCTGTATCGGAGGTGGGGAGCCGCGCATGCGCACTTGTCAGAAGTGTGTGCCAAGCCTCTCTCTCATGAGTGAAGCGCTCAGACTTGTATAAATGTAAAAACCTTGTGGTGAAGTACAAGGAGATGCTCGTTTGAAGTTTGTAAAGTGTATAATTAAAGGGTTATTCTCATTTTAGACAATGGGGGCATATCGCTGGGACCCGCACCTATATCCAGAACAGAGCCCCCAAACTGAATGAGGGCGCACTGCGCATGCGCAGCCGCCCTCCATACATTTCTATGGGGCCGCCGAAAATAGCCGAGCTCACAGTACAGAGATAATAAACACAGTGATGTCACTGTACAGGGATAATACACACAGTGATGTCACTGTACAGGGATAATACACACAGTGATATCACTGTGTTTATTATCTCTGTACTGTGACATCACTGTTTATTATCCCTGTACTGTGACATCACTGTTTATTATCCCTGTACTGTGACATCACTGTTTATTATCCCTGTACTGTGACATCGCTGTGTTTATTATCTCTGTACTGTGACATCGCTGTGTTTATTATCCCTGTACTGTGACATCACTGTGTTTATTATCCCTGTACTGTGACATCACTGTGTTTATTATCTCTGTACAGTGACATCACTGTGTTTATTATCCCTGTACAGTGACATCGCTGTGTTTATTATCCCTGTACTGTGACATCACTGTGTGTATTATCCCTGTACTGTGACATCACTGTGTGTATTATACCTGTACTGTGATATCACTGTGTTTATTATCCCTGTACTGTGACATCACTGTGTGTATTATCTCTGTACTGTGACATCACTGTGTTTATTATCTCTGTACTGTGACATCACTGTGTTTATTATCCCTGTACTGTGACATCGCTGTGTTATTATCTCTGTACTGTGACATCGCTGTGTTTATTATCCCTGTACTGTGACATCACTGTGTTTATTATCCCTGTACTGTGACATCACTGTGTTTTATTATCCTGTACTGTGACATCGCTGTGTTTATTATCCCTGTACTGTGACATCACTGTGTTTATTATCCCTGTACTGTGACATCACTGTGTTTATTATCCCTGTACTGTGACATCACTGTGTTTATTATCCCTGTACTGTGACATCACTGTTGTTTATTATCTCTGTACTGTGACATCACTGTGTTTATTATCCCTGTACTGTGACATCGCTGTGTTTATTATCCCTGTACTGTGACATCACTGTGTGTATTATCCCTGTACTGTGACATCGCTGTGTTATATCCCTGTACAGTGACATCACTGGTGTTTATTATCCCTGTACTGTGACATCACTGTGTTTATTATCCCTGTACTGTGACATCACTGTGTTTATTATCCCTGTACTGTGACATCACTGTGTTTATTATCCCTGTACTGTGACATCACTGTGTTTATTATCCCTGTCTGTGACATCACTGTGTTTATTATCCTGTACTGTGACATCACTGTGTTTATTATCCCTGTACGGTCGGTGACATCACTGTGTTTATTATCCCTGTACTGTGACATCACTGTGTTTATTATCCTGTACTGTGACATCACTGTGTGTATTATCCCTGTACTGTGACATCGCTGTGTGTATTATCCCTGTACTGTGACATCGCTGTGTGTATTATCCCTGTACGGTGACATCACTGTGTTTATTATCTCTGTACTGTGACATCACTGTGTTTATTATCCCTGTACTGTGACATCACTGTGTTTATTATCCCTGTACTGTGACATTACTGTGTTTTATTATCTCTGTACTGTGACATCACTGTGTTTATTATCCCTGTACAGTGACATCGCTGTGTGTATTATCCCTGTACTGTGACATCACTGTGTTTATTATCTCTGTACTGTGACATTACTGTGTTTATTATCTCTGTACTGTGACATCACTGTGTTTATTATCCCTGTACAGTGACATCGCTGTGTGTATTATCCCTGTACTGTGACATCACTGTGTTTATTATCTCTGTACTGTGACATTACTGTGTTTTATTATCTCTGTACAGTGACATCACTGTGTTTATTATCTCTGTACAGTGACATCACTGTGTTTATTATCCCTGTACAGTGACATCGCTGTGTTTATTATCCCTGTACTGTGACATCACTGTGTGTATTATCCCAGTGCAGGAAGAGGTAAGTGGTCTGTGTTTGTGTGTTTGTTTTCTATTTTTCAGGGTCGTGAATGCAGAGGACTACGTCGGATTCGGTGGACTACGTCGGACCAGCTTTTTTTTTAATAAAATGGTCAAACAGGGGTCTGGGGGAGTGTTTATTTCAATAAAATGTTTTATACTTGTGTGTGTGTATTTTTTTTTTTACAATACTACAGTTTTAGTAATTATGGCTATCTATGGACGGCCCTGATTACTAATACTGGGCTTAGTGCATTCCGGTATGGCAGGCCAGCACTAACCCCAACATCTATTACCTCGGCACCCACCGCCACCAGGGGTGCCGGGAAGAGCCGGGTACCCGCAGGACCGGACCTTCTAAATTGAGGGTCTGGCTCTGGGGCGGCTGCAGGCTGGTACCATTAGGCTGGGAAGGGCCAATAACCGTGTCCCTTCCCACCCTGGTAGTGCCAGGCTGCCGCTGCTGGTTGTATCTGGCTGGTGAAGGAAAAAAGGGGGGGACCCCACGCCATTTTTTTTTAAAAATTATTTTTGTAAAAAAATGGCGTGGGGTCTCCCCCTTTTTTCCTTCACCAGCAAGATACAACCAGCAGTGGCAGCCTGGCACTACCAGGGTGGGAAGGGACACGGTTATTGGCCCTTCCCAGCCTAATGGTACCAGCCTGCAGCCGCCCCAGAGCCAGACCCTCAATTTAGAAGGTCCGGTCCTGCGGGTACCTCGCTCTTCCCGGCACCCCTGGTGGCGGTGGGTGCCGAGGTAATAGATGTTGGGGTTAGTGCTGGCCTGCCATACCAGCAAGCACTAAGCCCAGTATTAGTAATCAGGGCCGTCAGTAGATAGCCATAATTACTAAAACTGTAGTATTGTAAAAAAAATACACACAAAGTATAAAACATTTTATTGAAATAAACACTCCCCCAGACCCCTGTTTGACCATTTTATTAAAAAAAAAGCTGGTCCGACGTAGTCCACCGAATCCGACGTAGTCCTCTGCATTCACGACCCTGAAAAATAGAAAACAAACAAACACAGACCACTTACCTCTTCCTGCACTGGGATAATACACACAGCGATGTCACAGTACAGAGATAATAAACACAGTGATGTCACAGTACAGGGATAATAAACACAGTGATGTCACAGTACAGAGATAATAAACACAGTGATGTCACAGTACAGGGATAATACACACAGTGATGTCACAGTACAGAGATAATAAACACAGTGATGTCACCGTACAGGGATAATAAACACAGTGATGCCACAGTCCAGGGATAATAAACAATGATGTCACCGTACAGGGATAATAAACACAGTGATGTCACAGTACAGGGATAATAAACACAATGATGTCACAGTACAGGGATAATAAACACAGTGATGTCACAGTACAGGGATAATAAACACCGTGATGTCACAGTACAGGGATAATAAACACAGTGATGTCACAGTACAGAGATAATAAACACAGAGATGTCACAGTACAGGGATAATAAACACAGTGATGTCACAGTACAGAGATAATAAACACAATGATGTCACAGTACAGGGATAATACACACAGTGATGTCACAGTACAGGGATAATAAACACAGTGATGTCACAGTACAGGGATAATAAACACCGTGATGTCACAGTACAGGGATAATAAACACAGTGATGTCACAGTACAGGGATAATAAACACCGTGATGTCACAGTACAGGGATAATAAACACAGTGATGTCACAGTACAGAGATAATAAACACAGAGATGTCACAGTACAGGGATAATACACACAGTGATGTCACAGTACAGGGATAATAAACACAATGATGTCACAGTACAGGGATAATACACACAGTGATGTCACAGTACAGGGATAATAAACACCGTGAGGTCCTGGGGGGGAAGGTGGGGTGAGGGGTGCACAGATAAGGGCCAGGGTGGCGCACACAGGGGGCAGCAGAGACAAGAACCAGAGAGGCGCAGACAAAGAGGGAGTGGGGCACAGATAAAGGCCCAGGGGCGCAGACCAGGAAGAGGCGTACAAAGATGAGGGCCAGATCCCAGGGGTGCAGACGGGCCAGGTAGGCACAGCCAAAGGGGCGCAGATAAGAGCCAGGGTGGTGCACAGAGCAGGGTCAAAAGCAAGGTCTGGGGGGGGGGGGTGAGGGGCGCACAGATAAGGGCCAGGGTGGCATTAATAGGCTCTTCTTTATTTTGGCGAGGTATCGTATCAGTATCGTGATACTTTTGTACGTATCGGTATCGAGCTCAAAATTCTGGTATCGTGACAACCCTAGTACATTATTACTTATCTATTGTATAAGCCCCACTGACTGGGTGTATGTATGGAGGAGAGAGGGCCGCCACCACTGCTAGAGGAGAGAGGGGTCCACCACTACTAGAGGAGAGAGGGGTTCACTGCTACTAGAGAAGAGAGGGCCGCCGTCACTACTAGAGAAGAGAGGGGTCCACCGCTACTAGGGGAGAGAGGGGTCCACGCTACTAGGGGAGAGAGGGGTTCACTGCTACTAGAGAAGAGAGGGCCGCCATCACTACTAGGGGAGAGAGGGGTCCACCGCTACTAGGGGAGAGAGGGGTTCACTGCTACTAGGGGAGAGAGGGGTTCAACCACTACTAGAGGAGAGAGGGGTTCACTGCTACTAGAGAAGAGAGGGCCGCCGTCACTACTAGAGAAGAGAGGGCCGCCGTCACTACTAGAGAAGAGAGGGCCGCCATCACTACTAGAGAAGAGAGGGGTCCACCGCTACTAGGGGAGAGAGGGGTTCACTGCTACTAGAGAAGAGAGGGCCGCCATCACTACTAGAGAAGAGAGGGGTCCACCACTACTAGAGAAGAGAGGGGTCCACCGCTACTAGGGGAGAGAGGGGTCCACCGCTACTAGGGGAGAGAGGGGTTCACTGCTACTAGAGAAGAGAGGGCCGCCATCACTACTAGAGAAGAGAGGGCCGCCATCACTACTAGAGAAGAGAGGGCCGCCATCACTACTAGAGAAGAGAGGGGTCCACCGCTACTAGGGGAGAGAGGGCCGCCATCACTACTAGGGGAGAGAGGGCCGCCATCACTACTAGGGGAGAGAGGGCCGCCATCACTACTAGGGGAGAGAGGGCCGCCATCACTACTAGGGGAGAGAGGGCCGCCATCACTACTAGAGAAGAGAGGGCCGCCATCACTACTAGAGAAGAGAGGGCCGCCATCACTACTAGAGAAGAGAGGGCCGCCATCACTACTAGAGAAGAGAGGGCCGCCATCACTACTAGAGAAGAGAGGGCCGCCATCACTACTAGAGAAGAGAGGGCCGCCATCACTACTAGAGAAGAGAGGGCCGCCATCACTACTAGAGAAGAGAGAGAGGGCCGCCATCACTACTAGAGAAGAGAGGGGTCCACTGCTACTAGAGAAGAGAGGGCCGCCATCACTACTAGAGGAGAGAGGGGGTGAGGGGCGCACAGATAAGGGCCAGGGTGGCATTAATAGGTTCTTCTTTATTTTGGCGACGTATCATATCAGTATCGTGATACTTTTGTACGTATCGGTATCGAACTCAAAATTCTGGTATCGTGACAACCCTAGTACATTATTACTTATCTATTGTATAAGCCCCACTGACTGGGTGTATGTATGGAGGAAAGAGGGCCGCCACCACTGATAGAGGAGAGAGGGGTTCACTGCTACTAGAGAAGAGAGGGCCGCCGTCACTACTAGAGAAGAGAGGGCCGCCATCACTACTAGAGAAGAGAGGGGTCCACCGCTACTAGGGGAGAGAGGGGTTCACTGCTACTAGAGAAGAGAGGGCCGCCGTCACTACTAGAGAAGAGAGGGCCGCCATCACTACTAGAGAAGAGAGGGGTCCACCGCTACTAGGGGAGAGAGGGGTCCACCGCTACTAGAGAAGAGAGGGCCGCCATCACTACTAGAAAAGAGAGGGCCGCCATCACTACTAGAGAAGAGAGGGGTCCACCGCTACTAGGCGAGAGAGGGGTTCACTGCTACTAGAGAAGAGAGGGCCGCCATCACTACTAGAGAAGAGAGGGCCGCCATCACTACTAGAGAAGAGAGGGGTCCACCACTACTAGGGGAGAGAGGGGTCCACCACTACTAGGGGAGAGAGGGGTTCACCGCTACTAGAGAAGAGAGGGCCGCCATCACTACTAGAGGAGAGAGGGGTCCACCACTACTAGGGGAGAGAGGGGTCCACCGCTACTAGGGGAGAGAGGGGTTCACTGCTACTAGAGAAGAGAGGGCCGCCATCACTACTAGAGGAGAGAGGGGTCCACCACTACTAGAGGAGAGAGGGCCGCCACCGCTACTAGAGGAGAGAGGGCCGCCACCGCTACTAGAGGAGAGAGGGCCGCCACCGCTACTAGAGGAGAGAGGGCCGCCACCGCTACTAGAGGAGAGAGGGCCGCCACCGCTACTAGAGGAGAGAGGGCCGCCACCGCTACTAGAGGAGAGAGGGCCGCCACCGCTACTAGAGGAGAGAGGGCCGCCACCGCTACTAGAGGAGAGAGGGCCGCCACCGCTACTAGAGGAGAGAGGGCCGCCACCGCTACTAGAGGAGAGAGGGCCGCCACCGCTACTAGAGAATATATGTATAACGCTGTGTACATTATTACTTATCTATTGTATAAGCCCCACTGGCTGGGTGTATGTATGGAGGAGAGAGGGGTCCACCGCTATTAGAGGAGAGAGGGGTCCACCGCTACTAGAGGAGAGAGGGGTCCACCGCTACTAGAGGAGAGAGGGGTCCACCGCTACTAGAGGAGAGAGGGGTCCACCGCTACTAGAGGAGAGAGGGGTCCAACGCTACTAGTAGTTCTCTTATGTTGGTAGGAGGTCGTGTACATGTCAAGACCGGATTTTGGAATTCTGTGATGTCTGGATAGGATCTTTTGAGGAGAGGCCAATGATTTCGGATACTCTTAACTATCTTCATAACTGAGGGATGAAACGTGTGTACGAATGGAATGCGAGATTGGTTTTCATTGGACCTAGGTTTATTAGGGACTTTTCTTCTTTGGAGAAGGTGTTGTGGGTGGCCCCTGTCCCTAAATCGTTTTGTTATTTCCGCTAGTCTGATCTGTCTCAGTGCTTCAGATTTCACAATACGATGTATCCGTTCAAACTGTGAACTAGGGAAAGATTTCTTGATATTATTAGAGGGTCGCCTCGCTGTGTCGCCTCACTATTATCTCGCTGTGTCGCCTCACTATTATCTCGCTGTGTCGCCTCACTATTATCTCGCTGTGTCGCCTCACTATTATCTCGCTGTGTCGCCTCACTATTATCTCGCTGTGGCCTCACTTATCTCGTGTCGCCTCACTATTATCTCGCTGTGTCGCCTCACTATTATCTCGCTGTGTCGCCTCACTATTATCTCGCTGTGTCGCCTCACTATTATCTCGCTGTGTCGCCTCACTATTATCTCGCTGTGTCGCCTCACTATTATCTCGCTGTGTCGCCTCACTATTATCTCGCTGGCCCAATTCGTGTCGCCTCACTGATTGGAATGTAAAATTAGTCCCATGGGTATAGATTGTCCACAATGAATGATACTAGTAAACACGGGTTCCTTTTGGATCTGCTGGAATTCCTGAGTCTTGTATATAATGTAAATAATATGATTTCACATTTTGTCTGTATTTTGTGTTTTATTATACATTTTATTCTATATATCTGTCACTTACCTTAAAGGGGTTCTGCAGTTTTTTTCAAACTGATGATCTATCCTCTGGATAGATCATCAGCATCTGATCGGCGGGGCCCAGGCCAGTGATACTAGTCGTGACGTCACTGGGCCTGCGGTAAACACAGAGAAGGCCGCGGCGCTCCTGCTCTTACCGTAAAGAGTCCAGAGTCTCCCTGCTCTTACCGTAAAGAGTCCAGAGTCTCCCTGCTCTTACCGTAAAGAGTCCAGAGTCTCCCTGCTCTTACCGTAAAGAGTCCAGAGTCTCCCTGCTCTTACCGTAAAGTCCCTAGAGAAAAAAATCCGCATGCAGCTAGTACAGCTTCTCAGCTCTGTACTCAAAAAAGGGTTCTATATTGTTAATAAAGACCAATTGAAAAAGTGATTTTTAGCTCAAAATAAGTATAATGCAATCATAAAAAAATGCCCCAAAAGGTGTACATGGCCTTTAATTCCTTAGTAAAGAAGATAATGATCTCAAGTTTTAAAACTGAAGTTGATTGTGATCAAGTCACGACCTGAGGAGACGGTATTACAATGTAAGAGAAATGGACAAACGTCCCAATAAATGAGGGGCTTGTCATGTGAGGAGCCTCTGCAGAAAGACTTTGTATTGGTGGGATCCAGTCTTCACACCTGCAATGTTTGGATTAGTACAGATCATTATGGCCAACGGGCCAAAGCAAAAAGGGCAGAAGAAAGGGGGCAGCCCTGACATGGGCCTCCACCAATATGGATGGGAACTGGAGATTCTGGACGTGGTGGGAGCTGTAGAAAGGCTCCTAACACTCGTGGTGTAACCTGGTAAAGACCAGTACTGAGGTGGTTGGAGATTAGGTATTGGCCCATGTCCTACAGATTACCGGGGCTTGGTCAGGCTCTATTACAGCACGGAGGAGAGCATTAGGGCGTTGGTATGGATGTAAGAAGTTTTAGGTCAACGTTAAGGAGACGTGAGGAGAGTTTTCAGGACTAGTGATCCTTGGAATCACTGGAATGAAGGCCGTCAGCGTATCTGGAGGCAGTGCGCCCCCTTGAGGAATACAATTGCATATAGTCCTAAATTGAGGTGCTAAATTGTCCTTTTTAAAATACAGCGCCAAGAATCCATCCGGTCATTGACGTGTCTAAGTGACAGTCGTGAGAAGAGGTTGTCAGCGGCTGAGGAGTATAGCTTCTGATAAAAGGCCCTCCAACAATCGGCCATGTCGAATGCCCGCATAACCGGTCCGATCCTCGAGGACACTTCGTTCACTACAGGGGATCTGGTCGAGCCTTGACGGCCTCACTAGACCTAAATAGCGGGATAATAGCGGGAGCCTATTACATCATAGAGCAACCATCAGGGTCCAGGACAAAGGCATCCTTAATAAAAAATAGCAACGCTTCTGCCGTCAGTGGGGGAAGGGGGCACGTGGGCCAATATAGTGATTATGGAAATACCTGGGACTGGAGAAGAAAGGAGGGAAACTGCATCTAAAACCGCATAGTGTAATGGAGTGAGTCATGGCGGGTGCTGAGTGTCCCCCAACCGGACCCTCGAAGGAACACCATAGGGACAATCGTCGAAAATCCAGGGGGCCACAGCACCCACTAGGTAGTCTAATCTACTGAGGCATCAAATAAGCTCCCCCTAAGGGAGGGATCCCGATCAGGTATAGATGCATCGACCCATCACCATCCTCCATCCATCATGTAGGCAGAGGTAATACCAGGCTCTTACTAATGTATTGTGAGTCTCCATGTTGCCTCCTGTGCTGGCTGGATTCATTTTTCCATCATATTATTCACCGCTTGTTTCCATGGTTACAACCACCCTACTATCCAGCAGTGGTGGTCGTGCTTGCACACTATAGGAAGAAAGAAGTGCTGGCCTATGTGCACGCCTGCGGTCCTGGCCACCAGAGAGGATGGTGTCTTTTTCTATAGTGTGCAAGCATGACCGCTGCTGATGGATTGCAGGGTGGTCTGTAACTATGGAAACAAGCGGTGTCTTTGTCTATATGATAAATACCATCTGCTGAAGTAAGCGTAACCCTTTAATCAAACTAAAGCTGCAGCTGTGAGAATCGTGTCCCGAGGTGGATGTGAGGAGATGTGCGCCCCAATATCTGCCGCAGTCTCAAGGATGGCTAGACATTGCTAGGTGGAAGAAGATGGCTGTATGTGTGGTCTCCACAACCATTGAAGAAGCCCCCTGATAAACGGACAGCGGTCCGGCCTGCACTCGCAGCAACTCGTGTAGAATCGGGGAATTATTAAAGGGATCGAAGAAAACTGCCCCTCCCCCGTCCCAATCCCACACTCCTGAGACCAAGTCTCCACGAGGTGTAAATGTCCATGTGCATCATCCCTAGAGAGAGACCTTCTTACTAGGGCACTCCACCCCTGGAGATCAATGACTTCTCCATCAGAGATCTGCATGCGTCCTTCCCTCAGCTACGTTCACTATGGCACCAGCCCTTGGACTCTAGACGTTCACAACTTCTCATGAATGATCGGCACCAGACGCTTCATTTATCCCTTCGTCCTATGACAGCACCCGGAGAGAGGATCCGCCTCCCAGGACAGGAAACCCACAGGTATAAATCTTCAAAGGAGCCTCTCCCCTTCAGTGTGGTTTCCTGTCCTGGGAAGGACAACCTATAGGTGTTCTTTTTATTTTTTACGGGGAGTAGTTTCTCCCTATGTTTAAGGCTTCTGGGCGGAGGTACGTGCTGGGGATGTCCCCGCTCCACGTACCTTGAAGATGGCGCAGTATTCCTCGGTAAAGGCATAGCGGGCGTGCGTTCCCTCCCCGGGGAGTCGGGAGACCAGGTGAGAGTGGAGCGGCATGTGGCGTGAAGACGCCAGACCTCAAACAGCTTCCTCCTTCCAGCAGCGTAGGAAGAAGGGGGCGGGGCGCACGGAGATGACGTCACAGCGTCACTCACGTGTAGAAAAGAGGCGCCAGATTCAAAGGGGGGTGTGGAAGCCGGCAGCGCTACAGCAGTACTCTCTTGCCACCCACCGATTTGCAGCCCAGATTCAGCCTACCCTGAGATCCTTGCTGGGTTCTGCCGGATCCAGGAAGAAGGGGACACCAGACATGGAGAGCCTGGGTGAAACCCCCAAGGACCCCGTTACCCCAGTACCTGTGGTAGGATGTGGGTATGGGTGTTTTTTTCTATGTTTTAATCTCCCTCTGGGGTGCTTATGTATATACATCTTATGTGTGTCTTATTAGGATAAACCTAAGAAAGCCATAAAGAATGTGGGATCTGTAAAACTAAACTGGATTCTGCTTATGTTAAAGCCCTTTGTAAACGGTGTATTGAAAATACTATTGCTGAAGAGTCACCGACGATGAAATGTATGAGGAGAATGGTTAGGATGAAGTACATTCCACCCTTACTTCCCATAAAGAGTTCCGTCCTCAGAAGTCAAGACCTACAGAAAGAAGTACTGTAGTTTCTCTAGATTCGAATGCTTCTAGTTCAGAAATAGGAAGAGAGTGGTGAAGTCGAGACAGATTCCTCTTCCTCAGATGACGATGGAGGTGGAAGACCGTTTTTTCCTTTACAGGAGGTGGATCAACTTATTAAGGCTGTAAGGGCTACTATGAGTATGGAGGAAACCAGGGAGATGCGTACGGTTCAGGATGTCATGTTTGAGGGCCTAGAATCAAGAAAGAGTGTTTCATCTATGATTGACAGAGAATGGCGGCACCCGGATAAGAGGAGTTTTATCCCGAGTGCAGTCAAAAGAAAGTATCCGTTTACTGATGAAGATTGTGCTCAGTGGGACAGGGCCCCAAAAATGGATGTCCCTATTGCTAAAGTATCCCGTAAGTCCTCGCTTCCCTTTGACGACTTGGGGCAGCTTAAATAACGCTATGGATCGGAAGGCAGATGGCTGTCTGAAAAGGACTTGGGAATCGGTGGGGGCAGCTTTCAAACCATCTGTGGCAGGTACATGTACCTCAAGGGCCTTGATCTTGTGGTTGAAACAATTAGAAGAACAGATTAGGGATTAGGGAAAAAACCCTAGAATCCCTTCCAGTGATCAGTAAAGCAGTGGATTTTTTGGCGGATGCCTCAGCGGACTCTGTCAGACTCTGTGCTAGGGCCTCTTCTATGGCTAATACCGCACAGCGTGCATTGTGGCTTAAGAATTGGTCGGGGGATGTAGCCTCTAAAAGTCGCCTGTGTAGTTTACCTTGTGAGGGTAAATTCTTATTTGGACCCGCATTAGATGATATATTAGAAAAAGCGGGGGATAGAAAAAAGGGGTTCCCTACTACCTTTCGCAAGCAGAATTTCTCTTTTCAGAGAGGTAGAAAGTTTAAAGAGCAAGAAAAAAAGCCCCACTGGTAGGAACAATAAGTGGAAGTTCTCTAGGGCCAGAGCCAAGGGGTTCCTCTTTAGGGGTCAGCCCTCCGAGGATAACAGGAAGCAGAGTTCCCAATGACGCCAGGGTGGGGGGAAGACTAAAAAACTTCCTCCCAGCCTGGGAAAAAATATCGAACAATTCCTGGATTTTACAGTCGCTAAGAGAAAGGTTCAAGCTAGACCTAAAAACTCAACCCCTGGAAAAATTCATAATTACGAGATTGGGTTCTCATCGTCAGATAGCACTAGAAAAAGAGGTGCAAAATCTTCTAAAGAAGGAAGCCCTGGTCGTTTGTCCAAAAGAAGAAGAAGGGATGGGATATTATTCTACCCTCTTCCTTGTGAAGAAACCAAACGGGGAATTCAGGACTATTATAAATCTAAAATCCCTTCTATACACCTGCCCTTCTGCCAGAGTATGACGGAACACTATCTTCTCCATTTGACATTACCAATGGCACGAGACAGGGCTGCCCCTTGTCCCCCTCTCATCTTTGTTCTATCAATTGAGCCCCTTGCCCAGGCAATAAGAAGCGATGGGAGAATTAAGGGAGTCCAAATTGGAGATAGGTGCCACAAGCTAGGCCTCTACGCGGATGACATTATTTTGACACTAACTGACCCTTCCAACTCGATACCAGCAGCCATGGATGTGATCTCGTCTTTTGGAGAATTTTCCCTTTACAAACTTAATGCTGCCAAATCCCAGGCACTGCCTCTCAACATCCCACCTTCTCAGTTACACCCTCTCACCTTGTTATTTCCGTTAGATTGGCAGAAATCTCAAATCACCTACTTGGGGACTCAACTTACGAAAGAAATGTCCCATTTATACAAGGCGAATTATGTTCCTCTTCTCCATTCCATGGAGAAAGAACTCGCTAGTATTTCAAAAAATGAAATATCCTGGGTAGGCCGTATTTCGGCATTTCAAATGCTCATATTACCCAAACTCCTATATTTATTTAAAACTCTCCCAATCTCACCCCCTAAAACATTCTTTGATACATGTACTAAACATATCAATTCCTTTATTTGGAACAAGGACAGGCCTCGAATCGCAGCCACAATTCTCCAGAAGACGAAATCCTGTGGGGGTCTAGGCCTCCCTAACGTATATGATTATTTTTTAGCCTCACAGATCGTGCAATTGCGAGACTGGTGGCTGGAGAACTTAGCTACGCATTGGGTCCATATAGAATCCTCATTGGTCCCTTTCCGCAGCCTGAGATCCCTCTTGATCGCCTCCCTGCATCCTCACTTTACCCGACCTCCTCTACCATATCTGGTATCCGCAGCCCTCACCCACTGGACGCAATTTCACAAACATAGCCCTAAATCCTCCAAACCTCTACTTTCCCAAGCCTCCCTTACTACTCTGGACTTACTAATCCCCAATTTAAATGTAGATTCCTGGTCCAAGAAGGGTGTTCTTACTATATCTCATCTATTTGAACGGGAGAGTTTGCTTCCTTTTGAACGTCTACACCAGATCTTCCAAATACCCAACACTGACTTTTTCAAATATCTCCAATTAAGGCATTTCCTTACCGGCATCAATCCTCTTCACTTATCGGCAAATGCTGATATATTTCGGATTTGGTCTCTTTCTCCCTCGGTCAGCACTAAACTAAGACCGGTATATGTAGTACTGAGGGAGAGGGACACCTTTGTTAAAACCTCCCCTCACTTGTCTTGGGAAAAAGATATAGGAACACATGGAAGACATCTCATAAATTCATACATACTCATTTGAGGTGTGCCCTCCATTATGAATCCCTAATGAAAACCACCTTGAGATGGTACTATACCCCTGATCGTCTCAGCCACATTTTCCCAGGAGTTTCCCATCTGTGTTGGAGAGGGTGTGGACAAAGAGGCTCCCTCTTTCACATCCTATGGGGCTGCCCCTTCTTACATGATATCTGGGAGGAGGTGTTCTCCTTGGTTTCCAAAATTACCAATGTCCGTCTGACTCCCTCCCCATCCATGGCTCTGCTGTTCATTGATCTGGACTCGCTACCCTGGAGCAGCAGAGTGATAGCAGCCCATATCTTCCTTTCTACTAAACTAGCCATTACCCAGAATTGGAAAAGCCCAAAAAATCCCTCTTTTGTCGGAAATTATCGCAAACTTAAACAAGACATATATCTTTGAGAAAACATTAGCATCAGGCACAACATAGCCTCTCCAGAATTACCAAGCTGTGGAACTCTTGGGCAATTTCTGGCCGGGCCATAGCAACGTTTTGACATGATTCATTGGGGAACACCTACCACCTTCTTACTGCTACTGCTTACGCAGTGTGAGTGACCTGTTGCATATACACCGTCTACGCTGACCAGCTTTGTTATTCTGAGCCTATTGATTTTCTTTTTGGTTGATTGTGTTCTTTATACATCCACTGCTGGATGTCTAATGGACGTTAATCTATACTCTGCTTGTGAATTGCATTGTGTTTTGATTAATACATGGTACATCATTTTGATAATTTGTTGTGCTGTAATATATTTACTGTTGAAAACAATAAAAACTTATTGATTGAAAATCTAAAATCCCTGAACAAGTTCCTTCATTACAGACGCTTCAAGATGGAACCGGTAAGGACAGTGGTGGATCTATTATATGGAAACTGTTAAATGGCGGTCCTAGATATCAAGGACGCCTATTACCATCTCCCAATTTTCCGGGGCTATCAGAAGTACCTGAGGGTAGCATTGACCTTTCAGGGCTGTCTGAGGCATTTTCAGTTCCAGGTGTTGCCCTTTGGGATTGCCATGGCCCCAAGGATTTTTACCAAACTAATATCCGAGGTGGCAGCCCATATAAGGGAAAAGAACACCCTGTTTCTCCCTTACCTCGACGATTTTCTAATTATAGCATCACATCGGGAATGCAGGAATCAGCTACGTCAGGTGATGGCTACATTGGAATCACTCGGCTGGATTCTGAATCTAGAAAAATGAAAGCTACTTCCCGGGAGGAAACGGCAGTTCCTCGGGATAATTTTAGACTCAGAAGTTCAGAGATCCTTCCTATCTCAAGAAAAAAATCGAGAAGGCAAGGTCGATAGTTCAGGAGTTGATATACAAACCGCAAATATCCATAAGAAAGGCTATGTCGGTTTTGGGAACTCTGACTTCGTGTATTCCTGCAGTTCAATGGGCCCAAATACACAGCAGAGCCCTTCAGTGGGAAGTCCTGAGTGCCTGGTCAGGGAAGACGGAGGATTTGGAGTCCAGTCTGACTATTTCCAGGCAGACTTGTCAGGCCCTGACTTGGTGGCTTTTTCACGAGAATTTATCTCGGGGTGTCCCTTGGAAATTGGAGAATGCCCTGATAATCACCACGGATGCCAGCCCTCTGGGTTGGGGTGCTCATGTGGGGGATTCGCTTCTCCTGGGGTTATGGGGTTCCAGACTCGGGGCAGTTCTTCAAACCAGAAGGAACTCCTCGCTGTTTTCAAAACCCTTCAGAAAGTACTTCCTCTTGTTCAAAACCGTTATGTGAGAATCTTATCAGACAATGGTTCCGTTGTAGCATACCTGAAACCACCAGGGAGGGTCCCGTTCCGAATCTCTGGGGGCCCTGGCAGTCCAGATTTTTTCTCTGATAGAAGGGAGAGCCCTTTCACTGTCAGCTCTTCACATCAGGAGAAAAGACAACTGGAAAGTGGACTTCCTAAGCCGACATTTCTTAGATCAGAAAGAGTGGTCATTGAATCATGCAGTTTTTTCCAAGATAACAAAACTATGGGGGATGCCGCTAATAGATTTGTTTGCTACCAGGGCAAACAGAAAAGTGAAGAAATTTTTCTCCCTGACTCGGTGTCACGAGTGGTCTTGCGTCTGGAATCAGACGTTCTGCGTGGCTTTCTAAGTGACAGGTTTGACAGGCTATTCCCTGTGGTTTGGGTGCTGTTCTCCACACCCCTTTCCCTCAGCTGTTGCCGCTGGGCAATTAGCTGTCTCCTACTTACCTCTTCCTCTCCCAGTATCCCTTGCGGTTTATATCTGCTACATATCTGGTTGAGAGTGGTGTGGATCTCGGCTGAGATCCTGTTGCTGACTTCTACTTAAAGTTAAGTGTTTTCCCTTCCTTTGGTTATTCCTGTTTGAGTCTCCTGTTCCTCCTTACGCTTGGAGGAACAGGTTACTCTCTTGTGTCATTAGACTGCAGGGTGTTCTAGGGTTTACTCAGATTAGGTTCCTGTGTATGAGCTTTCCTACCACCCGGGTTAGTTCATACTGGTAGCCAGCTAGGGCCTAGTCTTAGGGTCCCCTGCAGGAGGTGACCAGTTCCCTGGTTTTGTCTGTTCCCATCCCTCATACGCTCGGTGTGGCTTTTCCCCCCACACCCGAGCGTGACACTCGGTCAGATAGTCCGGCGGTGGTGGATGCTTTCTTAGCCCAAGGGTCTAAAAAAGATCAGAGAGGACAAAGCAAGGGTGATTCTCATAGCTCCATTTTGGCCTCGTCGGGCTTGGTTTTCTTGGCTGAGAATCCTGTCAGTAGCAGATCCCTGGATTCTCCCAGATATTCCAGACCTCCTGAGTCAGGGTCCCAGTCTTCACCCTCCTGTGAAAGGTCTTCATTTGACGGCATGGCTTTTGAGCGGAGCTTGTTGTTAGCCAGAGGATTGTCGTCTTCAGTGGCTTCTACCTTGATAAAAAGTAGAAAACCAGTGACTACGACTATTTATGCCAGAACCTGGTGGACTTTCTTTAAGTTCCTAGGTATCCCACCTTCCACATCAGTATGTCTAGATTTACCGGCAGTTCTTGATTTCCTACAGGAAGGGGTAAACAAAGGTTTGGCTTTGAATACCCTGAAGGTGCAGATTGTGGCCCTTAGTGTGCTTTTTGATTATAGATTAGCCGTTCATCCCTGGGTTATGAGGTTTTGTGAATCTGTTTCTAGGGTCCTTCCTTTTAAAAAAACATCAGGACCCCTCCGTGGGATTTGAATTTAGTATTGCAGGCCCTAGCTAAGCAGCCCTTTGAGTCATCTGACGGTGTGTCCATAAAAATCCTGACATTGAAATGTGTATTTCTGGTGGCCATTACATCAGCTAGGAGGATAAGTGAGCTACAGGCCCTTTCCATCGCTCCTCCTTTCACTATCATTCAGGAAGATAGGATAGTGTTGAAACCTGACCCAGCCTTTCTTCCCAAAGTGGTGTCTAATTTCCATAGGAATCAAGTGGTTATTACTGCCATCCTTTTGTGCAGCTCCAAAAAATCAGAAAGAGGCAGAATTCCATAAGTTGGATGTCAGAGAATGTGTCTTAAAATACCTAGAAGCCACTAAGGAGTGGAGGAAATCTTCCTCTCTCTTTTTACAATTCTTGGGCCAAAATAAGGGCAGGTCAGCTAGTAAAAGTAGCATTGCAAGATGGATCAAACAAGCAATTACCTTGGCTTATGTTTCCATGCAGAAACCAGTTCCTACGGGTTGGACGGCGCACTCGACCCGAGCGGTAGCCACCTCATGGGCCGAGAGAGCGGAGGCCTCTATACAAGATATTTGCCGTGCTGCTACGTGGTCTTCACCCTGTACCTTCTATAGACACTATAGATTAGATCTCTCTTCGGTGTCTGATCTTTCTTTTGGACGTAAAGTCCTTCAGGCTGTGGTCCCCCCCCCAATTGTGTTCACTCTGGGACATCTTCGGGTGCTGTCATAGGACGAAGGGATAAAATGTCAATTACTTACCGGTAATTAGATTTTCCGGAGTCCATGACAGCACCCCTTTACTTCCCCCCCCCCCTTTTTTATTCTACCTTTCTTTGGGTGTGGTTCTTGTTTGTGGGTGATGGTATTTGTCACGGGTGTGCAGGAAAAAAAAAAAAAAACTTTTTGTGCTGATCGGAATATACATGAATTGGAAAAAGGTGGTCTCTTGTCTCTAAAAACTACACTGAAGGGGAGAGGCTCCTTTGAAGATTTATACCTGTGGGTTTCCTGTCCTGGGAGGCGGATCCTCTCTCCGGGTGCTGTCATGGACTCCGGAAAATCAAATTACCGGTAAGTAATTGACATTTTTCCTCACTTCTCTGATCCCTGCAGGTGACGGGATGGAGAGGTACCATGAGGTGAAGCATCTCCTGAAGACCTGGGAGGCAGAGTTCATGAAGGAGCACAAGAGGAAGCCCAGCAAGGTACCTATCATGTCTTCTACTGGGGGAGGAACCCTGTCCTGACGAATAGAAGTGGGAGCAGTAAGAGTCCTGACCATAGGAGCTTACAATCTATAAGAGGAGGAGTAAGAGTCCTGACCATAGGAGCTTACAATCTATAAGAGGAGGGGGAGGAGTAAGAGTCCTGACCATAGGAGCTTCCAATCTATAAGAGGAGGGGGAGGAGTAAGAGTCCTGACCATAGGAGCTTCCAATCTATAGGGGGAGGAGTAAGAGTCCTGACCATAGGAGCTTACAATCTATAAGAGGAGGGGGAGGAGTCTTGACCATAGGAGCTTACAATCTATAAGAGGAGGAGTAAGAGTCCTGACCATAGGAGCTTACAATCTATAAGAGGAGGGGGAGGAGTAAGAGTCCTGACCATAGGAGCTTCCAATCTATAGGGGGAGGAGTAAGAGTCCTGACCATAGGAGCTTACAATCTATAAGAGGAGGGGGAGGAGTCTTGACCATAGGAAGCTTACAATCTATAATAGTAGGGGGAGGAGTAAGAGTCCTGACCATAGGAGCTTACAATCTATAATAAGAGGGGGAGGAGTAAGAGTCCTGACCATAGGAGCTTCCAATCTATAATAGGGGGAGGAGTAAGAGTCCTGACCATAGGAGCTTACAATCTATAAGAGGAGGGGGAGGAGTAAGAGTCTGACCATAGGAGCTTACAATCTATAAGAGGAGGGGGAGGAGTAAGAGCGCTGACCATAGGAGCTTACAATCGATAAGAGGAGGGGGAGGAGTAAGAGTCCTGATCATAGGAGCTTAAAATCTATAAGAGGAGGGGGAGGAGTAAGAGTCCTGACCATAGGAGCTTACAATCTATAATAGGAGGGGGAGGAGTAAGAGTCCTGACCATAGGAGCTTACAATCTATAAGAGGAGGGGGAGGAGTCCTGACCATAGGCGCTAACAATCTATAAGAGGAGGGGGAGGAGTCCTGACCATAGGCGCTTACAATCTATAAGAGGAGGGGGAGGAGTCCTGACCATAGGCGCTTACAATCTATAAGAGGAGGGGGAGGAGTAGGAGTCCTGACCATAGGAGATTACAGTCTACAAGGAAGGTTTCAGGGTGACATGACTGTGGTGGTCGACTATATTTTGATGTTGTCTCTTCTTTGCAGGTAGATGTGGAGCAGTCGTCTAAGGAGATGAGGGGTGAGTAGACTGAAGCTAAGATAACATATAATATATGTATTATATCACATATTACTGGTGTCTATATAATCATATATTGTGTCTGTGAATAAAGCAGTGATATGTAGATGAGCTTTCTCAGCAGATCTCAGTGTGGTGAAGCTATAGTACATGGAGTATATGATATGTAGATACTAGGACACAGCTCTGCCCTTAACCGTGATGTCTATCCCTGTCAATCAAGGATGGGGGGGGGTTTACATAGCAGTGCTCAAAGGATTCAGCCCCGGCCCCTAGTGCTCCCAAGTGCTCATTTGCATTTGAACAAAAATGCAGATTTCTCTGCAGCTATTTATCATACAGACAAAAGAAAGGAATAGTTTTCATGGGTAGCCCTACCAGGTAGTTTGTGGTTTAACAGGGTTGAGCCTGCTGACATAGCCTCTTTAAGTTAACAGAAGACGGGGAGCACTTCTAAGTGCAAAATGAGCCACTTTAGAGCTGTTTGTCTAATAGAAATGTACAATTTTAATAATGAAAGTATATTACAAAACTGGTCAGTATCGCTGCCCCTACACATGACAACACAGTGACAGCTACACTTTAAAGTTCCTTCACTGGCAGACTGCACCTTGATGACTGCCTTGAGGATCACAGATGGAGTCTGCTATGGAGCATGGCAGGCCTCATTGATTAAGAGTGGCCACCCCTGTAGACGTTGAGGAGTGTGAGGCACTATAACACTCACCATCCAGGTATCTCAACCCTCCGATGGGTGATGAAGAAAAACAAAATCTGGGAAGAACTATTTTAAGTGATGTAAGACTTTTTTTTTTTCCTCCTTAAGAGGGGTATTGAGGCCCACCACAGTCCATGACACAAGCCGTAGATGTGGGGATGTATGCATGGTGTTGGGGTCTGGTGTCATTGAGGTACTCCTCTCTTTTTGGTCCCAGCAGTCTAATATGGTGTCATCTGCAGGGCTGTGGAGTCGGAGTCCATTTTGGTGGAGCTGGTATAAAATGGACTGACTCCAGAAATATATAATAAATGGGTCAATGCGTTATGTGCTGAATATATTTTCATAAGAATTTGGTAAAATGATGAAATGTCCTATCTGTTCTATTCCTGATCTCAGGATCTAGGCTTTCAGTTGAGATGACTGTGTGCTGCCCCTTATGTAGATGATCAGAAGTGAAGCTCCTCTGCTACAGATCAGAGGAAAACGGCACTGGGAAGGAATGGCTGCACTCATCTCAGATCTGCTGGAGAAAACAGGATTAAAGGGGTTTTCTCACTAGTTACAAAGATTAGCTTTCATCATAAAGGGGCAGTTAAAAGAAGACATATTTTCTAAATACATCGGTCAGTCATGAACTATAGACAGTTTAGCAGGTCTCTCTGTCACGCTCTGGTGTGGAGGGAATAACCACACCAAGCGTAAGAGGGAAGGCAAAAGACCAAACAAGGGAAACGGTCACCTCCTGCAGGAATCCCTGAAACTAGGCCCTGACTGACTACCAGTATGAACAGGCCTTAGTTGTAGGAGAGTTCATACACAGGAACCTAATAACACCTGACCCTAGAGAACCCTGCAGCTAGAGACAGAGCAAAGAGTCAACCCGTTCCAACAAGAGGACGGATGAACAGGAGACTCCAGAAGGCAAAACCACAACAGGGAAAAGTAGGATAAACACAATAGGGAAAATGACACTTATCTCAATGCAGATATTGCAGCAACCAGATCTCAGCCGAGAACAACACCGCACACAACAAAGTCAGCAGAAAGTATAAACCGCAAGGAATACTGGGAGAGGAAGGGATAAATAGGGGAAAGATAATCACCACACCCACAACAGCTGAGGGGAAGGGGTGTGGTAAACAGCAACCAAACCAAGAGGAAAACATGTTGAATTATGTCACTTTTGAAAGCCTAGCCGAACGCCTGCAACCTGATGCAGGAACGTTTGTGACACGCTCACTGCACACAGGTTTCTATGGTAACCTGTAGACCAGAAAGACTGTTATCTGATTAGCTGAGAGCAGGAGTGACATCACCCCCACAGAATGATGGGACTGAGCTCTGAGTGATTACCTGCAATAAGCAAAAGGTCCAAATGTTGTGAGGACTGAGAAGCTTTACCTGGAATTGTGTTAGAGATCACAAGCGCAGAGGATGTCCCCTCGTCATGGTTACTGTCCTTGGGATAAATAGATCGTGGGAGAGATCTCTGTACTGACCCCTGATATATTTATACATAGTTATTAGATCTCCCCTCAGTCGTCTTTTTTCTAAAGTGAATAACCCTAATTTTGATAATCTTTCTGGGTACTGTAGTCCACCCATTCCAGTTATTACTTTAGTTGCCCTCCTCTGAACCCTCTCCAGCTCTGCTATGTCTGCCTTGTTCACAGGAGCCCAGAACTGTACACTCCTCCATGTGTGGTCTGACTAGTGATTTGTAAAGTGGCAGGACTATGTTCTCATCACCGCCATCTATGCCTCTTTTGATGCAACCCATTATCTTATTGGCCTTGGCAGCAGCTGTCTGACACTGGTTTCTGCAGCTTAGTTTGCTGTTCACTAAAATTCCTAGGTCCTTTTCCATGTCAGAGTTACCCAATGTTTTACCATTTAGTATGTACTGGTGACTTGCATTATTCCTTCCCATATGCATAACCTTACATTTGTCAGTGTTAAACCTCATCTGCCACTTCTCTGCCCAAGCCTCCAGTCTATCCAGATCCATCTGTAGCAGTGTACTGTCCTCTGTACTATATATACAGTATACTGTCCTCTGTAGTATATATACAGTATACTGTCCTCTGTAGTATATATACAGTATAATGTCCTCTGTAGTATATATATATACAGTATACTGTCCTCTGTAGTATATATATACAGTATACTGTCCTCTGTAGTATATATACAGTATAATGTCCTCTGTAGTATATATATACAGTATACTGTCCTCTGTACTATATATACAGTGTACTGTCCTCTTCTGTGTTAATTACTTTACACAATTTAGTGTCATCTGCAAAAATTGATATTTTACTGTGCAAGCCTTCTACAAGATCATTAATAAATATATTGAAGAGAATAGGGCCCAATACTGACCCCCTGTGGTACCCCACTAGTGACAGTGACCCAATCTGAGTATGTACCATTAATAACCACCCTCTGTTTTCTATCACTGAGCCAGTTAGTTACCCACATACAGACATTTTCTCCAAGACCAAGCATTCTCATTTTATATACTAACCTTTTATGTGGTACCGTGTCAAATGCTTTGGAGAAGTCCAGATATACGACATCCATTGATTCCCCGCGGTCAAGTCTAGAACTTACCTCCTCATAGAAACTGATTAAATTGGTTTGACACGACCGATCCCTCATGAAGCCATGCTGATATGGAGTTATTTGCTTATTTTCATTGAGGTACTCCAAGATAGCATCTCTCAGAAAACCTTCAAACAGTTTACCCACGACAGATGTTAAACTTACCGGCCTATAGTTTCCAGGCTCTGTTTTTGGACCCTTTTTGAATATTGGCACCACATTTGCTATGCGCCAATCCTGTGGAACACTCCCCGTCAGTATAGAGTCCTTAAATATCAGAAATAAGGGTCTGGTGATGACATTACTTAATTCTCTTAGGATACGTGGGTGTATGCCATCTGGTCCTGGCGATTTGTCTGTACCAGAGAAGACTGATACTGGA
>ONZH01011286.1:0-291785 GCA_900303285.1 Rhinella marina
CACCTCTTGGGCCTCCACATAATTTTTAAGAGGTCTCACCTCTTGGGCCTCCACATAATTTTAAGAGTCTCACTCTTGGGCCTCACATAATTTTAAGAGGTCTCACCTCTTTAGCCTCCACACAAATTTTTAAGACGTCTCACCTCTTGGGCCTCCACAAATTTTCCATGAGCCTCTGGCCAGCCCACGGCCTCTTCCTGCCTTTTGCGGTCCTACGCATCCCTCAACATCCCCACTGCTTTACCTGCTAGACATGACACTGGGCCAGGTCGGGTCACTGACATCTCAAGCGCCAACAATTTGGGCATTTTAAGGCTTCTGCATGTGTTTGAGTTGTTTTTACATTTTAAAGAAGACATGTCTGACCACATCTCACACACACACACAATGACAATTAGGGGTGGGGTCTATTTGCTTTCCCCCTTGCCTATGCCATCTGTGGTTGTCATAGGCAACGTGATTTTAAGGGGTGCAGAATTTCATCTTCTTTTTTGTCTAGTTTGGCTTGGGGTCCATGGCAATGTAGAGGAAAGAAGGTTTCCTTGTATGGTCTCACTTTACAGAGAGGTTATATTGACTTTGGAGTGTATTGTTGAGAGGCTGTGATAGTGGCGTAATAGTGCGACTTGGGCGCGTTATATGCACCCAGACATGCTTCCCCCTGCTGTCCCAGTTGCATTCCAGCAGTGTTGGCATCCTTTTCTGAGGTTTCAGGGTGGACTTGGTGACCTCCAAGTGGTCGAATTGAGATTTCCAAGTGGCGAGCATTTTTTTCCCATAGACTTTAATAGGATTCGATAATCGGTCGAATAATCGAATTTCGAACTTTTCGAATATTTCACTACTCGCTCATCTCTAATAGCGACACATTCAAAAATTCCAAATGGGAACCGCCAAAAACATAAGTAAATCTCATATGCATGTTATTGCAGTCATTCAAGTATTTAACAAAGTTCGAAAACTGTTCAGCATTGCCAGCCCAAACGATGAATACGTCATCAATAAAGCGGAGGTAAAGACGTATAAGGGGTAGGTATGGATTGCCAACATTGTAAACAAACTTGTCCTCCAGACGTGCTAAATATACAGTAGGTTAGCCAAAGTACAAGCCACCGGGGTCCCCATGGCCGTCCCAAACTTCTGTCTGTACCAGGCCTTGCCAAATCTAAAAGTATTGTTACTCAGGATACAAGTAAGAGCTTCTTTAATGAAATCAATAAACACCTCACTTTTTTTGGTGCCTTGAAGCACCTCAGTTACTGCTTCAACTCCTGCCTCTTGTGGGATACGGGTGTATAAGCTCTCAACATCCAGAGACACGAGTTGATACTCCTCCTGCCACTGGAAAGACTCCAGTGAGAGGAGGAGATCATTCGTGTCCCTAAGATACGCAGGCATATTCCTGAGCAATGGTCTTAATAGCCAGTCTACATACTTAGACAGAGGCTCAGTAACTGACCAATGCCTGCTACAATGGGACGGCCAGGGGGACTTACCAGTGACTTGTGTATTTTTGGCAAGAAATACCAAGATGGTTTAGCTGGATACAGTGGTAGCAATCGTTCGGCCATCCTCTGTGGCAAAAAGCCCACATTCTATATATTTGTGCAACAACCTCCTTACCATATTGGATACTCTAAAGGTAGGATCGCTATTAAGTACTTCGTACACCTCCACGTCATCTAATTGTCTGTGTGCTTCAGACAAATAGTACTCTCTCCTCATCACTACTATATTTCCCCCCTTGTCTGCCGGTTTCACTACATATTCCTCTTTAGTGTACTAGCATTGACCCTGGCAGTCTGAGGAAGCGCGGGATCGCGCGAAACGGTCGTCACTGCTAGTACACTGTGCATGCCGCCCCCGTATCCCTTACATATCGCTGTAACGTTGGATTTAATCCGAGTAATAAAGTAATGAAGAGTCGGTGAGTTGCCGCTTGCATCTTTTTTCTCTGTTGGATCGCCGCTAGTGTGAAAGTAGCCTTAACCAGAAAAATCATAGTGAGCAACCAATCAGATGTGTCCAGTCCATATTCTAGAAGATTCTAGAACTGACTGTTAATGATATAAAAGGCCGGAGTGTGAGACCCAAAGGGGGGGACAGGAACTGAACAGGACGAGGAACTGGACAGCAAGGAAGAGAAAAGAGACGAGGAAGACAGGAGGAAGAAGAGAGAAGAAAAGAGCACACAGAGGACATAGAAACTGGAAGGGACAGAAGAAGGACTGATTGAGATACCTAGACAGACTCATGTATGGTAACTACTGTACGTAAGAGTGATTTAGTTGTTTAGTTCCAAAATAGTTTGGGAGCAACTTTTATATTGTAACTTTGTAGTATAAGCTATTGTAACTATTATTGTGTAAAAGTCTCTCTGTATGCGATATACCGTATATATTTCTTTGTTGTTCAATCTTACTTCCATATTTACTCATCGATAATAATTGGAATAACGATATTTTCCACACTGTACAATATACGTATTTTAGAATTTCATTCTTGTGTCTCATTTATTACACCCAACTCAAAGAATCAGACCCAGTAAGAGGGTATAATATATATTTATATATATAATAATTTCTTACATAGTGTAGGCATCACAGCCCTGACTCAAGCATCAGAGACATCCCTACAGTGCAGCCACACAACAGTCCAGTTGTTTTGGTTAAAGTCCAGATAATTTAGGACCTGTTTCTTTAAGGCCGCTTCAAACACGTCACTGTATACTTAATGCATACTTGCCAACTTGACCTCTGTGGGAACCTCTGAAAAAGAATGGTGCAGTGTGTAGGCCCGTTTCACTTAAGAGGGTCACATATTCCTTTACTAGGGTCTTCCTAATTAGGCCCTCACAGTGCCTCAATGGCAGAAGAGCCCCAAGACATATCACGTGGTCTTGGCCACATACAGTACATGCTCTCTACTCCACACCTCTCCCTTTTATCTACTCCTCCTCTCACTATAGGCATTGTGGCACACTGCTGGAACCCTGTTGGAACTGGCACATAGGCCCTCACCTGCGACATCCTAGGTCAATAACTGGCAACCATTTTACCTTAAGGATCTCTCAAAAAATAGAGCAATCCTGGATCCAGCAGGACAGTTCCAGAAGGGCTGTGGCATGACCCGATTTCAACTGTATCTGTATCCTAAGGATGCCACCCCCCTCCCCTAGAGAGGACTCAAATACAGTTGAAATCAGGACTTGCTACAGTCCTCCCCGGACCACAGACACATGCTGTGGTGAAGCAGGGAGCCCTCATCTCTCTGCTCCCCAAAAGACAGGTACAGTGCAGTGATGTCGCGCCTGTAGATAGAGATGATGTGCTCCATTCAAGAGGAGAACAAGGCTAGGTGAGTATCACCTTTTTATTTTATTTAAACTACAGGAGCAGTACTATTGTAAGGGGGGCACTACAGGAGCATTCTATTGTGAAGGGGACACTAAGGGGGAATAACTGCTGTGTTGAGGCACTAATAGGACTGGGGTTGGGGGGTTGGGAGTGTATACATTATATAGGTATTGGCTGGACTTAGAAAAATAAATTGTTGTGGCGGACTATAATGCTGATGTTGTCCCTCCTTGCACTTTTCAAAAATTGGGAGATATGCTTTGAATAGGTATGGTATTTATGTATGTAGTTGAATTAGTTATGTGCACAGTATGGCAGTATTCTCTGTGTGCACTGTATAGGGCAACAAAAATACAAAAAAAGAGAGACATAACAAAATACCTTTTGATGTTCTTCATATTGCGGCCTCTGAAAATGTAATGATTGCCATGTACTTGGTATAAGAATCTTCACCTCTCTGTAAAAGAATCTCCTCTTAGTGGCATTAAACAGGTAATATGATGCTTCAGAAACCATATCCTGACAACAGAAACAAATCATGATGAAATATGCACCCACAACTTCAAATACAGCTTTGTCCAAAGGTTTAACTTCACTGTCTATTTAATGCATATTTGCCAATTTCTGACCTGGAGCCTCCAAGAGAACCTCTAAAAAAGGCCCCACCCCCTTTCTTACATGCTTCACCCCTTTTCTTACAGTGCCACGCTCTTTCGTGTGGAACCACGCACGCTCTAAACATGTTTGTAGGCTGTATCTAATTACACATCCCAGCGCTGTAAATTTAAAATGTAAATTTTGAGGCCTGGTGTTCTGGGAGAAAGCTGCTCTGTGCAGTTCTCAGGAGATTTGTCAGCTCTTGCAGGAGTTGGCAAGTATGATTCAAAGGTCAAAACTCTATTTTTTCTGTGCAAGAGCTTCAAATGCTCTGCTTCCCTTTAGACAATAATAGATTTAAACTGTGGCTGCTTGCAAGAGCTGTAAGTGGACAATAACAGAAGAACTGTCTTCAGTAAGCACCTTAGCTCCCTCTAGTGGTGGCTGCAGTGTTCAAGAAAAAAGCAGGATCAGTAAATAGCCCGGGAGCTGTCTGCCCACTGATCACAAACAACAAATCTGTTGTGTGTAGAATAATTATAATTATGTGCACGCACCTTGCAAAATTGGAAACCATAATTTGGTTTTATGGTTCAGAGTTTTTGAGTTTAACAATAAAATATACAGATAGCACATGTCTCCACTATGTCTGGTTTTTCAATATTCATTTTTATGGGGATTTTTTACCTATTGTCTACGATGAATTAAATTATATTGTTCATATTACCACTGTCAATTATGCTCGTTATGATGCATCTTTTTTACCACTGGCAATTATGCTCGTTATGATGCATCTTTTTACCACTGGCAATTATGCTCGTTATGATGTTTCTACCTGTGGCTGGTCGATTTAAATTGCTGTGTGTGTATATCACAAGGTGTTTGAAAGCTCCAGGTGTGGGCTGAAATGTTGCATTTTTATGGATAAAGAGGAATAAACCTACTATTGTTTTCACATTCCTGAGTGCTGTAATCCCTTCTGCATGTTCTAGCACATGTCATATACAAGGAGAATGTACAAAATCACGGTGAATGTTCCAAGTCAATGAAGTTAAAGGGAATCTTCCAGAAGTTTAGATGACCTAGAAACAAGTTTTAACATGCCTATGTGTATCTTCTAAGTAGGAGCATGACCAGGAAAAAGAAGTTTTAAACACTTTCCAGTTTATCCAAAGGAAGGAACAGTACCCATTAGGAATTACAATGCAGTGAGGTCTATTGTCAATCCAATGTCGCCAAAAAGCGACATTTTGGGCTTGCATGTCCTTTGTCAAGCTGAAATTCAGAGGACCTGTTCCTGTTCCTTCCTTTGGATAGACTTGTACTACCAGTAATCCATGGCAGTGGACACCAGAGACGTACACCACCTACCACACATACGGCTATAGGGTGTGAAACTTCTGGCTGTCAATCCGTCATGCTCCACAATGTCAAGTATCCTGGAGTTTCTGCAGTGACTACAACTCAATGCCTCCCTACTGCTCTTGGCGATAGCTTTAGCTGTCTCTTCGATGGACGCTAGAGCTGACACCTAAAAGCAGAGGAGAGGAGTGGTTGGGGCACATTCACTGCAGAGACCCTAGGGGACTTCAGAGTAAGAGAAGGCCCCCAGACACTTGGCATTACAGCATGTGAAAGATTAAAACTTCCTTTTTCAGTAATGCTTCTACTAAGAACATTCATATATTGGTTTCCAGGTCACTTATCTAGTGCTGTTCTGTGTGGTCAAAGTTGCTGACAGATTAAATTTAATATATTTATGAAGGAAGAGAACATGAGAATATGTCTTCCATAATAAGTGATGTTTTCTATTCAGGTATTTCTATGCCAGGCCCAGGCTGACCCACCAAAGTATCAGAAGATCCTCTGGTGGGCAGAAGCTTTGACACTACAAAGAACCCCTCATAAAACATGGTCCATAAGGTCTAGGACTAGACAATTTCATTTGGAGATGATCTTGCAATAAAATGAAGAGTGGACACTTATAATATATGCAGACTGTGCAGCTGCACTGGGGCCTAGTAGGAAAACCGGGCCTGCCACCATCTTATCAGGAAAACACCAGTTCATCCTAGTGTCTACTTCATTGAATGTAAAGTATTGTTTATTGTTGTAGTGGGGTACTGATGGATATGGAGCTAGAGAAGGGAAACTTGGTAGCATTTTATTTTGCTTAGAGGCAATCAAATCTTCTATGTGCATGATGCGATTAAGTCAAAGACTTCCAAAGTCTTGGAAAAAACTAATCTTACTGCCATCATAAAATATCTCAGTAAAGCTCGTAAATCAGGCATCTAGTGCTCTGGATCAGTGACAGAAAAGCTGCTTTGGATAGAAGCGGAAACAAGTTGTGTTAAACAAGTTAAAGGGGTTGTCCTGAGCCTTGTATTTTATTTTTTTTTACAAAAGCTTAAAGCGTAACTGCCGTTGCACTACCAAAAATGAAATTCCTAACATATGTGATGCTGAAGGGCAGATATTCATGAAGTTGTATTTTTCAGTTAATTTTTCCTTTCTGATGTCTGTATTCAGCCCTTAGCAACCATATTTCTCTGTGCCTCTATTTCAGCATCTTCCTAAAATGGTTACTGCTGCACTTCCTGTGGTGATGTTTGCCCTGTCCTGGAGTCCATCCTGTATTTCCGTCACTTCCCATGAGCCTTTGCTCTTCTCACATGAACAAGTAGGACCAATCACAATGCAGATAACTTCCCCACTACCCCAGAGCAGTGTGTATCCTCTCACATACAGATAACCAGACAGAAGCCCTGAATTACATGAAATCAGTAACCATTTGTATTAACCTGTTAAAAGTCACTTGTCCCCCATTATCTTCCATACTGACAGGGAGTGGGGGGGCTGCTCATATCTCTGGTTTGGTACCAGCTAGAAATATGGGCTTTGTATTGTCTTAAAGCTGACATTTCCAATACCAAAATGACATAAATCTGTTCAGTACAAGGGTAGATATCACTCATAGAAATCGGGATGCTGTGAATGAAGCTGAAAATGAAAGTATAAGCAGATTTTACTCACATTTATTCCTGACTCGTTTTCTAACAGTGATTTCTCCTCTGTTGCTTTGACTAGAGCTCTCATTCTGGTCTTGAATTAAAGCTCCGCCCTGCCCTCTTTTAAACAAGCCAAGTTGCATGTTTCTAGCTGGTACCATTCAGAAGATATCAGCCTATAAAGCAGCTCCATTTTCTGCCTCAGCCCAGGACCAGGCACTCAGGGCTAAGCCCTTCTGTGAAAGGACTGTAGACAAAACTTAAATAGTCCACTGTATATCTCAACTGAGTCTGTGAATGCTGTTGAGATGTTAGTCAAAATATTCCACATGCAACATTATGCTTTCTCCTAGTGATCCAAACACCCATTGCCAGGTGAAGAGGGTACAAACCTTTCCTGGCTTCTGTTAGTTTGTTATTGTGCAATGTGCATTGTGTTGTACTGATACTGTTTCCTGACCACATCTTTGCCTAGCCCTCTTGTTGAGTTTGCCTGGTTAGTGCTTCCTGGGAGGGATTAAATGACCGGGGAGGGAGTGGCACAATCGCCATTCCCTGTCATTGCGCACGCTCCATACAATGGTGATTCCTAACAAAGTAATTCATAACTAATTGAATTTCTTGTAAAAATTCTGCAAGTTTTTCAAAACTTGGCTCATCTCTAGTTACAATCTTTACGCTGTACTGCTTTTTTACGGTACTTTCTACATTTTCATGCAGGCATCAGGCATGCAAATTCCTGTTTATAGTCGGTTTACTGAGGTTTGTCTGATCTAACGAGAGAAAAATCTGCACCTTATCAAACCAGTGATCGTAGGACCAGTTTGAGACAAGTTAACATCACATCTGTTTGGGAGTATATACTAGCTAGAAAAAAGTGGCAGTGGTGCTGTACTGAGGTGTTCCTATAAATTAAATTTATATGCTGTTAAAGGGGTTATGCCATGAGGTAAAACATGATCAGAGATTCTATAGTACATTATGATCTCTTTCTAACAAAGGCAGAACCAGCCCTGTACCTCACATGGATCCAGAGATCTCCACATTTATTGCTTCAGTTGCTCTGTTATATTTATTTCAAGCTGGCAGCCAAGGGTGTGTGTCCTTTCTGTCGTAGCGCTTTCCCAGTAACTGCCACAGCATCTAGAAGATTTAAACTGAGCATGTGCGACCACCTCAGTGAGATGGACAAGAAATAAGGAAAAGGGTGAACAGCAGGTGGCACTATACAGACATATTATTGAATAACTCAGTGGCTATACTAAATTTTTAATTACAAAAGTATTCAGACCTGGGTGCTGGTTTTAAAAATGTAGAATATTATTCATGGCACAAGCTCTTTAAACTACATTTTGTTATTACTGTACCAATACAGCTCGGAGCTTTTAAAACCGAGAGCGAGCTGAGCAGGGTACTTGTCACTGTGTTGTGGCCCCTATTTTCTAAGACAGGGATCAGCAACCTTCGGCACTCCAACTGTTGTGAAACTACAATTCCCAGCATGCTCCATTATTTCTGTGAGAGTTTTTGGAAGTGCAGAGCAAGTATGCATGCTGGAAGTTGTAGTTTCACAACAGCTGGAGTGCCGGAGGTTGCCGACCCCTGTTCTAAGATCTCCGCCCATACCTCCAAAACTTGTCACTAGTGGAAACACGGATAAAGGTGGAGCTTCATTTGTTATAAGCTAAATCCTAATACTGGATCATAGGTGAATCAATGCTCAAGTTCTAGCTCTGGAGATCCTTTTTGGAGAACCTCTTTACAGTACATAGTCATATAGAAAGTTGACAGACTTAATGCAGTCACTGCATGAAATCCCAAAAAGTTCCCCTCCTTACCTTAATGGCTGTGAGGATTTGAGGATTTTCTGGCACTTGGGGTTGTATAGTGATAATCACATTCTCATAGCCGTGGTTCTTTAGCTGCACGCTCCATACTGTCTGTATCTTCCAGTAAATTAAAAGCAAACTCAGGAGATGGATGGCAGTCGGCATGATCCTAGAAAATCTTCAAGCTCTGCTGCTTTGTTTAATTTGGTCTTGGCATTATGCAAGTCAGGGTGTGTCAGTGTAAGAGACAGGTTTGGGGCTTGTTTTATTTTATTTTTTTTTGGGAGGTGCATTCCATTTGTTCTCTGAAAATTGCTTTCATCATGTGCATCTCAACTGCTTTGTGATGCACACAATATAAGATTTTTCTTAAAAAGTATAATAAAAAAACATAATTAACAAGTTAACTAAACATATAAAAAACATAGGCTGATCTTTCCACAGTAAAAAAAAATAAGCAGAGCTGGAAACGTTCATTGATTGCCATCATTGTGCAATCCATTTAAATTAGCAGAGGAGACAGATGATTCATCACTACAGTTGGGAAGGAGTAATAATGTGCGACATAATGATCCTAAGTAATGCTAGATCTCAGGGGCTAAAGGCTCATGGGCCCTGGTGCAATAGCTCAGGTTGGGCCTCCCTTCCCTCAGTGCTTTGTGGATATGGGCAGGGAAGTTATAGCCTTCATGCTGCCTGAGGCAAAAATTGAAGCCCCCAAAATTCTTGACCTAACCCCTTCCCTCCAGCCAGAGGTGTTACTTGACCAGCATGCACTTTCTATAATACCGGTGTCTTCTTATGTGGCACAAGGGTCTTTGGGCCCCCTCCGGCTCCTGGGCCCAGTAGGACTGCTACCTCTGCACCCCCTATAGTTACGTCCTTGCTAGATCTCATATAGTCAGCAAGATGGACAGATTGGAGAAGAGCCAAAAAAGTCTAGTACACAGGCAAACCTCACTGCTGGTATGGTGAACATCGAGGGAAGATGCCCATTACATTTTTAAGAAACACATTAACAGGGCATAGTCACCTCTTTCTCTGCTGTCCTTGGCTTATCTTCTGTGCATGCCTGAATATTACAACGCATGCGCAGAAGAGTCTGTTCAGGAATAACAGATATGAGGGGGGGGGGAAACCTCACTGCTACGATTTACACAGCACGATCAGCTACCCAGAAAGACTTAGGTGTCGGCATAAATGATTACACCCAATAAATGAGTGTTTTGCACGTTCATCGAGTGATCTGTGTGTAGCTGCACAGTCTGAAAATGGCAGCGCTGATAGGATAGAGTGAGTCTGTGTAGGGACACACCCTTAACTGGTTACCACCCCTCTGTATTATAACTTCTAATAGAAATAATAAAGCCATAAAAACAGATGTTCCAGAATTGTTATTACACAGGAAATGCATGAAGCTATTAAAACAGGAATGTCAAGAGCGGTGACAGGCCCTCTTTAAGTACAGTAAAACCACTGGATGCCATGCATTTACTGGTGTTGTGTGGTACAGCTTGTTGCTGTATTTTTTAATATCATGTCTCAGCTGTATGTTTATTAAAGGGTTTGTCTGGTTTCAGAAAGAAAAAAAGGACACTTGGGATGTGCCTATAATTAATAATAGTTTATAATTTACACACAATGTATATGGTGCCCACTGTTGAGCTGGCAGAAATGGACTGGCCATAGACCCCACAGAGAAATTTCCCAGTGGGCTGATGCCCCAGGGGCCCACCCGAACCCTCCTATATAATGATCTCAAACTCAGCAGGTACTTGTGCACTTGGCTCGCAGCCGCAGGTGCCCACCTGAATTCAGCTGTATTGCCTTCCTCAGGACTGTGATATAGTTGAATGCTGCAGCGGGGGCGGCAGTATTTTGTGCTACACTGTGGTATTTGAGTCTGCTGGGGTGGTAATTTGTGCTGCCTTACGGTATTGTTTGTCCCATCTTGCCTTGCCTTCTGTTATTTTGGACCCGCCTACAGCATAACGGCCCTTTTACATTTTTTCCAGGGCCACTTTAAGTTCCGAGTCCCCCCTGGGAGTGGGCACCATCGATAAAGACCTGAGTTCCACAGTAGATGTATTTCGGAGGTCGGGAAAGGGTTAAAGGAGTTCTCCAGGAATTAAGAAAATGAAAATACTTAAATATTACTTTATTAAAAATAGATTCCCAAATACGTTTTATTAGTTATAATGGCTCCTTTTGTCTAGGGAGCAATCATTAGAAGAAATAAAATGGCCGCCATCCTATTAGTACACACAGAACCTGTCCTAATCACACAGGAGGACACGATAAAGGTAAAGAGCCGCTCTGCTTGTCAGGGGTTATGGTCCTGAATACTGTTTAATATGATCTTCAGCTGAATCTCTGAAGGAGCGAAGTTCATGAGGAGACATGAAGTACAGAGAGGAGGTGGGGATGTGGCTATGTCCTGCTGTGCGATTAGGACAGGTTTTGTGTGTACTAATAGGACGGCGGCCATTTTATTTCTCCTCATGATTGCTCCCCAGACAAAATGAGCCATTATAACTAATGAAAGGTATTAGCGAATATATTTATAATAAAATATTATTTAATTATTATTAATTCCCGGAGAACCCCTTTAAAGGGATTAAAAAAAGACTTAAAAAATGGTAATGTTTTCTTAACCCTCTAATGGGCCAAAGACAATAGGTATATATGCTAATTCAGGGATCAGCAATCTCCGGCACTCCAGCTGCTGTGAAACCACAACTCCCAGCATTCACACTTGCTTAGCTGTTTTTTGAAATGCACATAGAAGTGAATGGAGGATTCTGGTAGTTTTAGGACAACTGGACTGCCTGAGGTTGCTAATCCCTGTGCTAATCCCTAGGGCAACGTCACGTATACACCATGTTCCAAATTATTATGCAAATTGGATTTAAGTGTCATAAAGATTAATTTTTTTTTTCCATGAAACTCATTGATGGTATTGTGTCTCAGGGCTCTGTGGATCACTGAAATCAATCTCAGATACCTGTGATAATTAGTTTGCCATGTGAGCCCAATCAAAGGAAAACTGGATGTTCCACAATATTAAGCAGGCCACTTGGACAAGGGATGAAAAAATTAGATATTTCACGAAAACTTAAGCGTGATCGTCGTGCTGTGAAGAGATTTGTGGCTGATTCAGAGCACAGACATGTTCGTGCTGATAAAGGCAGAATGAGGAAGGTTTCTGCCAGTCAATTTCATCGGATTAAGAGAGCAGCTGCTAAAAAGCCATTACAAACCAGCAAACAGATATTTGAAGCTGCTGGTGCCTCTGGAGTCCCTCGAACCTCAAGGTGTAGGATCCTTCAAAGGCTTGCTGTGGTGCATAAACCTACTATTCGGCCACCCCTAACCAGTGCTCACAAGCAGAAACGGTTGCAGTGGGCCCAAACATACATGAAGACTAATTTTCAAACAGTCTTATTTACTGATGAGTGTCGTGCAACCCTGGATGGTCCAGATGGATGGAGTAGTGGATGGTTGGTGGATGGCCACCATGTCCCAACAAGGCTGCGACGCCAGGAAGGAGGTGGAGGAGTCATGTTTTGGGCCAGAATCATGGAAAGAGAGCTGGTAGGCCCCTTTAGGGTTCCTGAAGGTGTGAAAATGACCCTGTTTTTTTTTTTATTGTTCTATCTCAGTGATACAAATCCATTGCACACAGCAGTGTGGGACCATTCTGTGTGTCACAATTCAGCACACTCACTCCAATCCATATATACTGTCCAGGTGACACTTTCTGTACATCACAGAATACAACCAAGTCATTTGCTACCAATAACGTATACAGCTTGATCCAGAAAACTCTCTGTGCGACATTTGTCTGGGTCGCAGTCTAAATAGTCACTGTTAACAGGGTGTCAGTCAGATCTACCATAGTTTCTGCACGTCACATTCCCAAAAAAAACAAAATTTAAAAAAAAATATAAAAACAAAATATAAAAAAAAATAAGTTTTTCAGTTGTTTTAGCTCAGTGATACAAATCCATTTTACTCAGCTGTGTGTAACCTTTCTGTGTGTCACAGTTCAGCACCCTCGCTTCGCTCCGTATATACTGTCCAGGTGACACTTTCTGTACGTCACTTAATTCTACCAGACTGAACAAGTTTGTGGGTTTCAGTACACCAGGCTCGTTTAAATTTTTTTTTTTATATCATACACTTATATACAAAAAATGTTGAACCCCAGGGCTAAGGGTCGAGGACGAGGGCGTGGGCATTCTATTACTGCAGGGGACAGAGGCCGTGGTCCTGGGCAGGGTGAGACAGTACCTGCTGATGAGGCAGCAGGGGAATTCCGCAGAGCTACACTCCCTAGCTTCATGTCTCAACTTACAGGGATACGTGGTAGAGGACTGTTGAAACCACAACAGTGCGAACAGCTGATCTCGTGGATTGTGGACAATGCTTCAAGTAATTTGTCCACCAGTCAGTCTTCCACGCAGTCCACCCACGTTACCCAAGGGAGCACTCCTATGGCTCCTCCACCTCAACCTCCTTCCCCCCAGTCTGCCCCCTCCCAGGAAAATTTGGAATGCGATCCGGCATACTCTCAGGAACTGTTTTCTGGACCCTTCCCAGAGTCACAAACCACTTCTCAGGTTGCTGCTGACCTCGTTCCCAATGCCCAAGTTTTCCAACTGTCGCAGTCTGTGGATGATGATGATGATGACAATGTTGACTTAGAGGAAGAAGTTTGTAAAGAGGTGTCGGACGATGAGGAGACACGGTTGTCAGACAGTGGTGAAGTTGTTGTTAGGGGAGGAATTCCGAGGGGGGAGCAGACTGAGGAATCGGAGGATGACGAGGTGACTGACCCAAGCTGGGTTGATATGCCGAGTGAAGACAGTGCTTCTGAGGCGGAGGCGAGTGCTGCACCAGAACAGGTTGTAAGAGGCAGTGGTGTGGCCAGAGGGAGAAGCAGGGCCAGAGCTGGTGCATCAGCAGCAACTGTTTAACATAGTGAAGCTCCCGTGGCAAGGCCTAGATGTTTGCAAGTCTGGAGGTTCTTTAAAGAAAGTGAGGATGACCGACGGACTGTGGTGTGCAACCTGTGCCACACCAGGATCAGCAGGGGTGCCACCACTATTAGCCTAACCACCACCAGCATGCGCAGGCATACGAGTGCTAAACACCCCACTCAATGGAACCAAGGCCGTTCACCACCTCCTGCGGGTCACACCACTACTCCTTCCCCTGTGTCACTCGCTGCCTCTGCTAGTCAACCCCCTGCGTCACTCGCTGCCTCTGCTAGTCAACCCCCTGCCCAGGACCCCAGCACGAGTGCCTCCCGCCGGAAAACCACACTTTCGCCTCCACGATCCTCCACAGTGTCCACCAAAGTGTCCCAGCGCAGACGCTGGAGCGCAAGAGGAAATACAGTTCCACCCACCCACATGCCCAAGCCCTCAACGTCCACATCTCCAAATTGCTTAGCCTGGAGATGCTGCCCTATAGGCTGGTAGAGACCGAGGCCTTTCGAAATCCTCCCCTCGGTATTCCGTCCCCAGCCGCCACTATTTTTCCCGATGTGCCGTCCCAGCCCTACACCAGCACGTGTCACAGAACATCATCCGTGCCCTGACCAACGCTGTTTCTGAGAAGGTCCACCTAACCACGGACACGTGGACAAGTGCTGCCGGGCAGGGAAACTATATCTCACTGACGGCACATTGGGTTAACTTGGTGGAGGCTGGGACCGAGAATGACTCTGGGGCCGCTCATGTACTGCCCACACCGAGGATTGCTGGGCCTACCTCGGTCACGGTCTCTCAGACGTACTATGCCTCCTCCTCCTCCGACCCCTCCTCCTCCTCCACCGAATTACCATCCGTGGGCACGGCGCCTTCAGTCGGTAGCTCTAGGCGCAGCAGCAGTGCCGTGGGTAAGCGCCAGCAGGCGGTGCTCAAACTGCTGAGCTTAGGTGACAAAAGGCACACCGCCCAAGAGCTGTTACAGGGCATCATGGCGCAGACCGATGTGTGGCTGGCACCGCTGAACCTCAAGCCAGGCATGGTTGTGTGTGACAACGGGCGTAACCTGGTGGCGGCTCTGCAACTCGGCAGACTAACACATGTGCCATGCCTGGCCCACGTGTTCAATCTAATAGTTCAGCGGTTCCTCAAGACATACCCCAATCTGTCTGATTTGCTCACCAAGGTGCGTCGCATCTGTGTGCATTTCCGCAAGTCGACCACAGATGCTGCCACTCTCAGGGCAGCGCAGCGCCGCCTACAACTGCCCGCTCACCGACTGTTGTGCGACGTGCCCACGAGATGGAATTCCACATTAAACATGTTATCCAGAGTTTACCAGCAGCGCAGAGCGATTGTAGACTGCCAGATGTCATCTTCCACCAGAACTGGTAGTCAGGTCTCTCAGATTCCTCAAGTCTACAATGAGGAGTGGACGTGGATGTCTGATATCTGCCAGGTGTTGAGCAACTTTGAGGAGTCAACACAGATGGTCAGCGGCGATGCCGCCATTATCAGCCTCACCATCCCGCTGCTTTGCCTGTTGAAAAACTCACTGCTCAGCATCAAGTCGGATGCTTTGCGCTTGTCACAAGAGACGGTGGAGGAAGATACGTCGCTTGATAGCCAGAGCACCCTCCGGTCTGTTTCTCAGCGCGTATAGGAGGCGGGGGATGAGGATGAGGAGGAAGAGGAGGAAAATGCCGGCGAGACAGTAGAGGGTACCAGTGCTCAGTCCTTAACTCTTGAGAGTGTATGGGCTGAAGAGGAGGACTTGGAGGAAGAGGAGGAGGAAATGGAGAGTCAGGCCAGTGAGGAGAGGGAATTCTTGCATGTTGGGACTCTGGCACACATGGCAGACTTCATGTTAGGCTGCCTATCCCGTGACCCTCGCGTTAGAAGAATTTTTTCAAACACCGATTACTGGGTGTTCAATCTCCTGGACCCACGGTACAAGCAGAACCTTTCCACTCTGATCCCTGCAGAGGAAAGGAGTATGAGAGTGAATAGATATCAACAGGCCCTGGTGCACAAGCTGAAACAATTCTTCCCATCTGACGCCGCTAGCGGCAGAGGGCATGGTTCTGTGGGCCAAGTAGCGGGGGAGAGGAGGCGAGCAGGCAGCTTTTCCAGCACTGGCAGGGGAACGCTCTCCAAGGCCTTTGCCACTTTTATGTCACCCCAGCAAGACACTGTCACCTGTCCCCAGTCTAGGCAGAGTAGGGGGGAGCTGTACAGAAAGATGGTGAGCTGACCATACCAACGTCCATAGCGATCACTCTGCTCCATACAACTACTGGGTTTCAAAGCTGGACATGTGGCCTGAACTGGCGCTGTACGCCTTGGAGGTGCTGGCCTGCCCTGCCGCTAGCATTTTTCCGGAGGTCCACCTACAGGCCCTCTCTTCAAACAATTTTTCCAGAGGTCCACCTACAGGCCCTCTCTCCAATTCCAGTTTCCAGTTTTATTTGCGCAAACTGCATACATTTTTATTTTTGGGATAGGTGTGAAAAATAATATTACTTGCGAATCTATATTGCCCAACATTGGATACGGTAGCAAGTAGAAGACCAAACACATGCTGCCCACAGGGTTCCGCAAATTCCTGGTCCACCCGCAAATTCCTTGTCCACAATGTCAAGGAGGTCGAGGTTCTGTGGATGAGCAACAAGTCCTTCTGTACTGAAATCGCCGACAAAGTCTCCATCTAAGAACCTACAGACCATTGTGGAAAGAGCGGCACAGCTCGCCATCAAAGTGACGAACCCCAACGCCAGACTGCGCAGAGAAGATAACGAATAAATATCTCTGTGGTTATTTTTGCTAAATAAAAGTTAAATAAACCCCCCAAAAAATTCATCTGTTCCTGTGCCTGATCCACCCAAGTTGAATCTGTCCCATCATGAGAAATTCCCCCCCAAGGAGTCCCCACTGTAACTTGCTTCCCATACAACTACCTCACCCCCCGACACCTGTGTCTTGCCATTGTCCACCACCTCCTCAGACAACACTGGTAAATCCACACTGTCAGCACACGGAAACAGCAAACGGTCTTGCGAATTGGGGCAGAGAATGTTCTGGGCTAGCACATCAGGGAAGGGGTGACTATGGGGTTCCAGGGAGTACGTGACCACATGCAATATCCATTTAAAAGTCATGCCACACTTGATCAATCTCATAATTTACAACTGTACCGGTTGATGCTAAATTTTTAAGTTTGGGTCCTGGCTCGTCATTCTAACTCCATCCGGCTGTTATCACCACCACACACGCTAGCCCAGGGGGCACTCCTCTGGCTCTTCCAGCGAAACCTCCTTCCCCCCAGCCTGCCCCCCCCCCCACCTACAGGTCCTCTCTACAAACAATTTACGTCTTTGTCCTATCTTTCTCTCTCTCCAAACCATTTTTCCGGATAGCTGCCATATACGGTTTTAAACTGAGTAGTATACATACCACACTTGATCAATCTCATAATTTACGACTGTACCGGTTGATGCTAAATTTTTAAGTTGGGGTCCTGCGTCGTCATTCTAAATACATCCGGCTGTTATCACCACCACACACGCTAGCCCAGGGGGCACTACTCTGGCTCTTCCAGCGAAACCTCCTTCCCCCCACCTACAGGCCCTTTCTCCAAACTATTTACCCGGATAGGGGACGTATTAGATATTGTACTGATGTTTTTTGTTTTTCTTCTTTTAATTGCCTCCTGACCTGTGATAGGCAGAGCATGGACACGTCCCCTTAGCTGCAGTGGGAAAGACACTCCCCTGGCCAGAGGAAGCTCTTTTTCCGTTTTCCGTGTTCGAAAAATACATTAAATATAGGGTCCCAAGATAGGGGACGTATACGGTATTAAACTGAGAAGAATCGATACCATATGGGTTAAAGCAACAGTTTTTCCAAATGCATTCCAGCTGTTGTCACCACCACACAGCTAGCCCAGGGGGCACTCCTCTGGCTCTTCCAGTGAAACCTCCTTCCCCCCACCTACAGGCCCTCTCTCCAAACAATTTACCCGGGTAGGGGGACGTATTAGATATTGTACTGATTTTTAATTGCCTCCTGCGATAGACGGGAATCGAACCCGGATCAACTGCTTGGGAAGCAGCTATGCTCACCACTATACCACCAGCAGGCACAGCAACTGATAAGAACAGATACTAAACTTGATTTCAGCTGCAGTGCCAGCATGAGCAGTGGTGTCACCTGCAGGCGGTGATGGACCTTCGTTGCACCTAGTTGGGTGCTTCCCTAACATGTGATGGGTATTTGCCTCGCCTTTCTTGGTCTGGGTGAGCACAATTGCCATGAGGGTAACCACCAGGCTGTTGCCTGAGAATTTGGGGTAATGGTGGGATTAGGCAGCCTCAGAGGCATCCATGCATGCTGCCCCTACTGTTTCCTGTCCATTTCCGTGGTGTTTCCATCATTTTCTGAGGTTTCCAGGTTTTCACCCAGCCTTCCCTAGGCAGAGCCTTGGTCCCCCGCAAAAATGCTCGGGTCTCCCATTGACTTCAATGGGGTTCGTTATTCGAATAACGAGCACCCGAGCATTTTAGTGCTCGCTCATCTCTAGGAACAGTGCATTTAGAGTTTTTTTTCATTTTTGAAGAACATACTGTTATCATTGGGAGGTTTGTTCAATAAAATTCGATGTATAACGGGTGATGACTTTTATTATACTGACTGTCATTTGCACCGACCATTTAGGAAAATCAGAGGATGGCCAACCTGCGGCTCTCCAGCTGCTGTAAAACCAACTCCCACCATACCCTGCTGTAGGCAGTCTGGACATGCTGGGAGTTGTAGTTTTGCAACAGCTGGAGAGCCGCAGGTTGGCCATCCCTGTGCTAGTCCATATAACAACATAACGACAAGTTATTGAAAAAAAAGCATTAACATTTATTTGACGCTAACATTTTTTTTTTTTTAGTTTACACTTTACACATGCTAAAAAAAGCATAGATGACCAAATAAACATTTTATGTACACAACACTTTATAAAGAGGTGCAAATGATCTTCACCTTTTGTGCATATGCTCTTCAGGTATTACCGTTCGGCTCATGCTTTATTTTTGAAGCAGAGATTGGGTTGCCAAGTGAGAATTAGGTAGACGTAGTGTACGGATTATTGAGGCAGAACAGCCATCAGCTGAGTAACTTGCAGTTCAATGATTGACGGGACCAAAGGTGATCAACAATGACAAAAGGTATTGTAAACATTTCACGGGGATGGATGGGTTCTTGCACATTTCATAGCGTTCAGAGGTTGCAATAAAGCCTTCATGCCGGAGATTCCTCTGCAGACTACGGGCACTTGTGGACGGGGTCTTCTTGTTTCAGATTACAGAAGGTGAAAATGAACAACCATATGTGGTGAAATGTAGTATCTTCACTCATCTACAAGGCAATTTAAGGAGCCGTTTAATGCAATCCTGAGTCCGGCCTCTCAATGACAATTTATGCTGCACTTGACGCAGTACCCAAAAAACACTGATAACCTAAACCTGCAGGATTGTGACCAATAGGTAGTGGTACACACAGATGAAGGGTATCACAATACAATGCACTTCTCAGACTTGTAGAAATCCTTACATCGCCATGTCCTAATGCCCTTATAGACACAATAGGGCCAACTGATCACGTTCATGAGATGATAAACTGGAGGAGATTGGGTAAATGTGCCAAATGTTTAAAAATAATAACTACAAGATATGTTCAAATATTGTCTCTTGTCCAATTTAAAAAACCCATTTTCAGAGCGCAGGCCAGTTTTAAAAAGCATTTCCCACTCTAGAGGACCTATTCTACATGGGCAGTCCATTGATGGGGATGGGCACTGTAGTGGCATAGCAGGCAAACTGAACACTTAAAGGGGTTGGCCTCTTTTGACCAATGTGTAGGTAGCATGACTATATGCCACTTACTAATATAGTCTTTGTTGATTTTCTGTGTCGCTTGCTATATTTCATAAGTCATGTCACCTTCCTGGCCAAATCTCACAGAAAAACCTGTCCATAAGATGGCTGCTGATGGAGGGTCATGTGATCAGTCAAAAATAACTCAGACACATCACTCAGCCTTCTCCACTCAAATACATCACATCTACCATCTGCACTTGCATTGTTGAGTGTTTTAGTGCAGGTGCAGCGTGTCTGAAAGGAGGAGACTGAGTGATTAGCCTGGTCACATGACCCTCCATCTGCGGCCATTTTATGGACAGGACCTCTGTGTGGACAGCACAAAAGACTTGACCAACAAGGGGGGAATACTTTATGAAATCTGGAAAATGGTGCAGAATTTCAACAAAGACTATATTAGTAAGTGCCATATAATCATCTCACAAACACATTGATCAACAGCAGTCAGAAAGTGGCCAACCCCTTTAAGGTCTATTTATATGGGACAATTTAGCAGGTGATTGTCAGGATGGAACCGTTCCTTCCTAGCAAGCACCTGCTCGTCGGTGAAGGAGACCGCTGCAATTACATGCAGCAATTTCCTCTACAGTATGGGGAGGAGTGATCACTAAGGATGAGCGAATCGACTTTGCATAAAACTTCGTTAGAATACTGTACGGATTGAGCGCTCTGTACAGTATTAGAATGTATTGGCGCCTATGAGATGAAGTAATTGCTTCGCAAAGTCTCGAGAGACTTCGGATAATAACTTCAGAAATTAATTCCTACTGTTAAAAACATTTTACCAAACTCTGTTTCGGTTAGAAGTGGAACCTTGGAACCGACCCAGAGTTCGGTAAAAGGTTTTTTTTTTTACAGTAGAAATTAATTTCTGAAGTTGCAGCAAGTGGATTAGGTTTCATCCATTTTCCTGGTATTATACAAAGCTGAAGATTTGTCACACACAAATCCACCATGTTTGAACATACAGGATGTACAACAATCACAAAAATGCTGCAAAGGTGAAGAATCAGGTCTAAAAAAGGGTTTCTAGAACTGCTTCCAATTGAAAAAAGCATATATAAGGCTACTTTCACATCTTAGGACAATACAACCGGCTGCATCCATTATGAGCGGATCCGGTTGTATTATCTCTGAAATAACCATGTGTCCGAGAAAACGGATCCAACACCTTTGACTTACATTATGTTTTATCCCGGATCCATTTTGCTCCACATCCCCGCTGACAATAAATAGGGACAAAACGGAAGAGTTTTTCTCCGGTATTGAGATCCTATGGAAGTAGTCTTATGTGTACCCAAAATTGCATTTCCTCAACTAGTGATCAAGGGGGAAAAAAAGTAAAAAAATAAGCACAAGAATAGGGGCCATGTTGCAAGTTTCAAATAAAATAGAGGACTACATTAAAATATGAATTCTCAATCACCTAAACCAAACTTAAAAAAAAAAAAAAAAAATCTGAATTATGTACAGATAATCTCCCAACCATACTGATATTCCATCATGGGGAAGTCACCTGTGGTCTATGATGCTATTCTGTGTGGCCCCCAACCATCTGGTTACAGACGGCCATAAATGTCTCATGGTAATACCCCTTCAAGTTTTACTGTAGCTCTTGCAATTGGTTCAATCTGACCCTCAGCCCAGAGAAGAGGGTACACCCCTCAGCTGAGCCATGCACTTACTGACACTGAGGAGCATGGAGGCGATCTTTATAAGTGTAGTAAAACGAATCCCAACTTTTCCCCAATTTGTGGCTTTCCAAAGTGATCAATTAAACAAGGGGGAACAGAGTGGATGCATTTTTAGGTTGTTCAGATAATATTGGATACAATTATTTTACACAGTGATAAGTAGTTCATAAAGTAACTGCCACACGTTTTATCCAAGTGTGCGCTATACTGCCTATATGGCTGGGTTCACACACTGCATTTTTCATTGGTATTATTGCATTTTTTTTTTCTAAGTTCAAAATGCTGCAGCCAAATGTTACTTTAAAATCTTTAACAACACGCTGAAAAATCTATGAACAGAGCAGTGTGGATTTTGGTGTTTTTTGTGGTCAATTTTTCTTGGTAATCGTAGCGTGCTCTAGGTATGACATTTTCTCTGATATTCGCCCATTAGACTTCTTTATATGGCTTAAAAAAACACCCCCCAAAAAAGGCATGTACAAAACAATTTTTGCACTGAAATCAGAGGACAATCCACATCCTATGCATGTGAATGGTGTTTCCGCAACCCTGTTCACATGCTAAGGAAAAATTCTCTGTAGGGTTTTGGCTGCGGGTAGCATGTAGCTTGTTTCACATGGGACCACTGAGGATTAGTCCCACTGGCTAAGAATGGGGTGAATCCTCTTGTGGATCTGCTGCAAATCTCATAGATGTGAAACAATAAAACACGGAACAGTCTTGGGGGGGGGGGTACAGGGTTTACGGAATATATTTAATAGACATCGTATACATGGATGACTTGATAGAAAGAAATATTTTAAGGCCGTAATTTTAGAGATAAGTCCTTCATAAAATATTTACATCAGTTACACTGCACAGTGCTGATTCTGTTAAAGTAAAAAATGTATTTTTAGATTTTGTTAAAGGGCATCTGTCAGCAGATTTGTACCTATGACACTGGCTGGCCTGTTGCATGTGCACTTGGCAGCTGAAGGCGTCTGTGTCAGAAGTACAAATCTGTTGATGGATGGCCTTTAAAGAAATCCAGTAGTCCTTTACATGCTGCCTACCACAAGCCTTGGTCGCATCAAAACAAAGGTGCAGCAGAGCGCTGGGCAAGATACTGCAAATGAGAAGTAACTCACTCCGATCTAGAGCTGTATTACACCAACAAATTATCCGACCAATTTCTGTTCAATAAGGCCATTAGTTATGTGTGTAAACGGCCATCTGACCAATGATTGGTCAGAAAATCTGTCAGATAATCTGCTGGTGTAATACAGCCCTGTCCAGACAAAACGTGGAGGAGTTCACTCCCTTCATTTTACAACACACACTTCGAACATAAAAATGTGAGTCAGACTGGTTACTATGCTAAAAACTTTTTTTGCTTGCACTAATTTGCATTAATAAGTGCTGTGAGGAAATCCTGATTGACGATAGGCTACTTTCACACTTGCATTGTTAATTTCGGTATTGAGATCCCTTTCCATTCAGAATGGAGGACTAAACGGAAACGTTTTTATCCGGTACTGAGATGACAACCTTATTCTGCGGGTCAGTACAATGACAGCAATACCAAATTTACACAGTTTTTAATATGTTTTATTACTTTTTAAGGACTAAATATCTTTGACAAAAATGTTTTTCTTTGAATTGCCATATTCTGACACGTGTGACCTTGATATTTCTGTCTATAGATCTTTGTGAGAAATTTGTTTTTGTGGGGCGAGCTTTAGGTTATACTGGTACCATTTTGCCCTCCCTGTAAGCCCCTTGCATCATATAGTGCACTGGCCGAGATCCCGCCGGCGCATGTGCACTGCATGGAGCAATGCCGCTGCCCACAATGGTCATCACAGTGAGTATGCCCGGGCCAGATAGTGAACTGGGCACTCGTGGGATCTCGGCCAGTACACTGGAGGACACAAGGGGTTTACAGGGCGGAGCAAGCAAGAGGCTGATGAAGAGTTATGTGAGAAGAAGGCAGAGCGGCCTGGGCACTTACAGCCCGAACGCAGTCCCGGGGCACTTGCGAGCCCTCATTTACACATATTAAAACAGCGTTTTTTCCTCTGTTGAATGTCAAAAAAAGGTACCATTTGACTCATGTACAGCTATGTAAGCGGTGTATCAGGTCCAATTGTGGTGACAGACTCCCTTTAAGTTTTTTATATATATATATATATTTTTTTTTTTTAAAGTTCTTTTTTTAACTTAAAGGGAACCTGTCATCTCCAAAACACCCCCTGAACTAGAGTAAGCAGTGTATAGTGTAAGTGATGTTGAGTCCGGTTATGTAAGTTTTATCTTCATACTCACTTCCATTCTGACGCTGTGCTCCCACAAACCTGCAGTAAAATGCACTCACTGGACTCCAGTGCTCAGTCACATAATGGAGACGACTCACAGAAGAGTCCAGTGAGTGCATTTTACTGCAGGTTTGTGGGAGCACAGCGTCGGAATGGAAGTGAGTATGAAGATAAAACTTACATATTTGGATTCAGCATCACTTACACTATACAACGCTTACTCTAGTTCAGGGGGTGTTTCGGAGATGACAGGTTCCCTTTAAGGGACCTGAACATGTGAAAAGTTTGTGTACTACTGCAATCTGTAGGATATTCAATGGCTGCCTATAGGCACTTTCCTGTGGCAGGGTTGGAACCTTTCAGGCTGCCATAGTAAATGATCGTAAAGCAGTGATTTCACCAGAGAGGCTCCGATGTAAGGACAGAGGGAACCCCTCTGCCTCTGTCTAACCACTTAGATGTGGTGGTCACTATTGAATGGAAGAGACTGATTTATCTTGATCCTAATGTAGTAGGCGACGTAGTCAGATGTTGGCGACTTTTGGTCCTTGCACCTCATGAGGCACAGTCTGTTGCTAGCTATACAGATTTATTTGTACTCTTTTAGGTCAGTTGTGATGTATGAAATGCTTCTATACTATAAAAGTGTCACTAAAAACTTAACGTTTGTGGCCTTTTTCATTTTTTTTTTTTATCCAGTTTCAATTTGTAGCTGTGTTTCTCAAGACCTATAGAGAAGGCTATAGGAGAAACACCCCGAGTTTTGAGAAAAATAACAAAATTTACCAAAATGAGACAAACCAAATTGCATTGAAGGCAGTGCCTTTTATATTTGACTACAGACTTTACAGTTACATCTGGCATTTTGGGCAAGAAAAAAAAACACATAAAAACATGGCATTTTCACAAATATGCAATGTGTGGAACCAATCAAAAGGTATTTCCAGAATTAGCGCCACTCTTATATGTGGGCTGTGTGTGGCATTGCAGCTCATTGCCATTGTAGTGAATACCAGATACAGCCCATGGACAAGAGAAGTGGTATTTCTGGATTAAAAATAAAAAATGGATTTTTTTTCCTTCTAATTCTGACCAACCCCTTTAAAACATGACGCCGTTGACATTACCGATTCATTAGGACGATGTTTCTCATAGAGCAAGGGTCAGCAACCTTCGGCGGGTCAGCTGCTGTGAAACTACTACTCCCAGCAAGCACACTTGCTCATCTGTTCTTGTAACTGGGACTGGGAGTTGTAGTTTCGGAACAGGTGGAGTGCCGGAGGTTGCTGACCCATGTGATAGAGCATGCCTCAGGCTAAGGACAAATCTACATTCACTCCATTTTACAGAAATTTAAGGCAGACGTGACAACAGAACAAGGATGTCTAGTCCTAAAAATACAGGTAATTGTAATGACTCATTAAACCCAAGCTAATTCGGGATTTCAACCCTTGGAAAATGAAGGTGCAGACTATGACTCTCAAAGCCATGAGACATTGGATAAGTTATATTTACAGTATGCATAAATTAACTAAAAAACATTCATACAAATGTACAGAATTTTATGGTAGCCACCTTAAATCTGCGTAGGCACATAAGACTAGGGTTGATGGAAAACGACCAGTCGGTGATCACCACAGACAAGTCATACACGAGGACCTGATCCGCACTGCGATTTGGCTGATTCAGGGTCAGTACTGCGCCCTAATGTGGGAGATAACATGCTGCCAAATCAATGTCTCTATGAAGGGGTCCATAAGGAAGCTTGAAGAACAAGCAACAGAACATTTGAGGCCCATATCTGGAGAAGTCTCCTCTATAGCAATCCTGACTTGCTCATTATTTTATCAAGTGCATTCCAGAATATTAGTTTTTTTTGCTGACAGAGCAGTAAATGATTACAATTTTTGGCAAAGCCTTCAAGACTGGGGTTTTGCAGACTTCACAGAACCTCACTAATGTAATACAAATCTTAGCCTAGAGCTAGGCCTGTGATATGAGCACCTTAGGACACATTACATCCCTACCATAGGTGGCATAGTATACCTGCAGGAACATAAAACTGCTGGACTGAATGAAGTATGTAATACTTAGGTGGACTGCATTTTCACCCACAATAATTTCATCTTATACACAAACTGTACAACGTTTGCTACATCTTCACAAGGCAGTGCTACTTGAGAGTAGCCTAGTCATGGCCTGGACCAGGATGCATGGTAGCAGTCAGTGCAGCAGGTTTTAGAGGCACAAGGAAACTGGGAGAGACACTAGTGCACGTGGCTGTACAAGGCATGTACTGCAGCATCTTACTATGTAGGCTCATATATCTCAGGGTGTATTAGGAGCATCCAATGGGAGTGGGGTAAAAAAAAAAAAAAAAAAAAAAATCTTCATTTTGCAAGCAGTCATTCATGTGTCCTGTTAGGTCAACCATTTCCAAGCTAGGACTTCACATATTTGCCCAGTTATAGGAAAGGAGCAGTCTTGGACATGCTCATACCGTATGCACTGACGCAGCGATTTTGGGCATCGGTGGATTGTAACTTAGGTTCTTGGCTCACCACCGATCTATTCGGGATCAGATAACATGCAGGTAAACGTTCCTCACCTTCAAAGGCTTGGTGCCACCAAGAGTGATATTCCAAGACGCATCACTTTCAGAGCTTCCCTAAAGATTCAAGAGTCATTGTATCACCTACTAAAACTGAAACTGGTGTTGGGGAAGGGGGATGTCAAGATGCAACAAACTGAAGTCTTCCATATGGGCCAAAGATACCGCCGGCATCCCATGTAAAAATCAGGAAGACTAAGAAGACTTGTATAATGCATTAGAGAGGGATATGACTATTCTTTTAATAATTACGAGTTCCTTGGGGTTACTGGTGGAAATACTAACCACAAGGGGCTTATATCTCAAGATCATGAGGGAAGTCTCTGGCAGTGTTCATGAACCAAGGCTTTGTCAGACTCGACGTCAGACCAGAAGCACTACCAGATGTGGGATTCACAGTGTGTCATTTTGATCACGCCAACGCCTCCACCTAAACGCCGGTAGTTCATGCCTCCATACAGTCTGTAAAGAGAAAGAAGCCGCTCATTACTTTCCATTGCGCTCATTACAACCAGGCATGTGAACAGTGATTGTACTATTACATGGCAAACGTGCAAATGAAAGAGCCTCCCATGACATTCCAATGCCTTGTTGAGACCACCCCATTAAAAGGGGATGTCTGCCATCATAGGTTAAAAGGTTCCCAGAGTGAGAAAAAAAAAATAATCAATACTCCAATACTTCTAAAGCTTCACGGTGTCCTGCAGGAAACGCCCGCTAAGACAATCACAGACCGCAGCAAAGACCTCCCCTAAGCAGTGAGTGACTGGACGGGCATTTCCTACATCTCCAGAGGGAGCAGTAGCAGAGACTGGTGGCGGGAGATCAGTAAAGTGAGTACGGATTTATTTTATTAATTTTTGTCATGGAAAGTCTATAAAAAATATGTCCAGACAAAGCCTGTATTTTTCATCCTTGTTCCTCCATACGTCTTTGCTAAAGGCCAAAACTGATGCCTGCAGAAGGGCATTATAATTGGAAATTACTTCGCTTCTTACCTCTGCAGGGATAACAGGGCAAATACGTCTAAATGCACTAGGCAGTACATCCAATATAATCTAAGAGCATTGCTGTGGCCTTATCCAGAGCCACAAAAGCTATTAAAAAAAAAAATCGCACTACTCAGGGCTCATGCACACGACCGTATATATATTGTGCAGACCACAAAACCACGAGGAAAAAAAAAACAGATGACATCCGTATTATATTCGGTTTTGTTTTTTTTTTTTTGTTTGTTTGCAGATCCATTGTAACAATGCCTGCCCTTGTCTGCAATACGGACAAGAATGTTTTGCAGAATGGACTTGCGGACATACGGATACAGAATGCACACGGAGACATTTCCGTTTCTTTTGAGACCCCAGTGAAATGAATGGTTCCACATAAGGGCCACAAAAAAAAATAAAAATAATGAATGGACATGGACAAAAAATACATTTGTGTGCATGCACACTAAGGCTGAATTCACATCACCGTTATTTTTCCATCAGAAGAAAAAAAAATAGATCTCTGACGGAAATGGCTCAAACGGTTCCCAAACTGATGCACCGGATCCGTTTTTCTTTATTTTTCTGTCCTTCTGATGTAACAGGAGAAAGAAAAAAAAATGGTGATGTGAACTCTTGCTTACCCTGCCATCTCCTAACACTGTCTGACTGCTTCTAACAAAGTCGGGGGTCTCAGCTCTCCAATCCTCCACTGACAATCCAGTTGTCCTCCCAATTAGTGGCCGTGGGTCACAAGTCATACTACTGGCATCAGGGCCCCAATCACTGAGCAGTGGTGCCAGTAAAATGGCACAGGGCCACTGATAACCTGCAGTGACCGCTTGTAAACACAGACCAGGGGCCTGCCTATCAGTGGTGGATAGAAACGGTAGTTAAAGGGAACCTGTCAGCTCTGAAACACCCCCTGAACTAGAGTAAGCGGTGTATAGTGTAAGTGACGTTGAGTCCGGTTATGTAAGTTTTATCTTCATACTCACTTCCATTCTGACTCTGTGTTCTGACAAACCAGCAGTAAAATACACTCAGTGGACTCCGGTGCTCACTCACATAATGGACAGGACTCAAAGAAGAGTCCTCTCAATGTATTTTACTGCAGGTTTGTGGGAGCACAGCGTCGGAATGGAAGGGAGTATGAAGATAAAACTTACATATTCGGATTCAGCATCACTTACACTATACAACGCTTACTCTAGTTCAGGGGGGGTTTCGGAGCTGACAGGTTCCCTTCAAATAGTTTTTCCTTTTAAGAAATTGGATAACTACTTTAAAAGGAAAAAAACAAGGCAATGAGAGAAAGAAAGCAGCATTTTACCTTAGTATTATTGATGATTTTTGTCTCTTTATTTTGCTGTGTGTATCTGCATACAAATAAGTTGGTAAATTCTGCAGTTTCCATAATGGCCACTAGATGCCATGCAGCTTATTGCAGCTTATTTTACAATAGCACGTGAAGTGGAAAGCAGCCATAGCTGGCCAGACACAGATCATTTGGCAATAATATAATGAGTAATATTTGTCAGTTTAATTTGGATATTACTGCTGTAACGTGTATAACCGGGAATACTAGTTTGGAAAATGTGGCAAACTCTAGAACAGCTGATCAGTGGGGGTGGCGGGTTTCCCCACCTTCCTCAATAAGATATCGATGGCCTATCCTGAGGACTGGCCATCAATATAAAAATCCTGGGGGTAAAAAAAATAGTTATAGTCTTTATTGTTGTTGTGGCTTTTCCAATTGATTAGCTGTAGGACTTCAAGAAAAAGATGCATGTACTGAACATTAGAAAATGCCACCATAAAAGCTGGTTAAAAAAAAACCCAAAACAAAAAATAAAAAAATAAAAATGTGGGTGTGAAGGTGTGGAAAAATTCATCAATAAATTCCAGCTTATTTTTGACATTAAAGGGGTTCTCCAGGCTTTTACTATTGACGACCTATCCTCAGGACGTTTCATCAATATCAGATTAACAGGGGTGTCAGCTATATGAAGGGAAGGCGCGTGCGTACCGTCTCCCTTCTCTCTTCCTGCTCGCTGCTGCTATGGCATGCGTGCCTTCCCTTCATACAGCTGATCTGAGGGGGTGCTACATTTCGGACCCTCACCAATCAGATCTTGGTGACCTATCCTGAGGACAGGTCATCAATATTAAAAGCCCAGAGAACCCCTTAATGTGCCCAATACTATATACGAAACAGAGCCCCCAAAGAGATTAAATCGGATATTAACGACGTTGTCACGTACCTCCACGTATTAGCGTCTGGGTCAAATACTTCTATCGTCTTCAAGTACGTTGTTCCGTCAAATCCTCCTACTGCCATCAACTGTCCATTCACCACAGCAAGACCGACCTATAGCGCATGCATAAGAGCAGTGGTTAAATACTGCTACAGGGGTTGTCCGGTTTCATGACATTCATGATAACTCTGTTTACTTTAGCTCCTAACCAGTGTCAGTGTGAAAAATAGCCCTACAGGTCTTACTGTGCTGCGCTAATAAGGGGGATGTTGGAAGGGATCAACTGGGCTATGGGGCACGCCAACAAAACCTAAAGGGGTATAACTATACGAGACATTTATGTGTATTATAAACAAATGTGACCTGAAGGCATATTCTCTGGTAAAATCTCATCCACTTTCCTGTCACTATAAAATCACAATTCTGAGGCAGAAGATCCACAGAGTATCAGTCCCATGGGAGCATCCCCAAATGTGAACAAGGTCCTCAAACATTCCCAAATCCCGTACTGACTAACTGGTCAGAAATTAGCAGACCACTGGCATCCCAGACCATATGTGACGGCATTATTCCAGAGCCAGTCCCCTAAAACAACACCAGGGCGGATCATTGGCCATGATAAAATAAATAAGGGGGAAATTCATCATCGAGTTGGTGCCAAAAAAAAATGGTGTTAAAAAGTAATGTTTGCAATCTTTTACATGCAACTTTTTTAAAAAAAAATAAAAAAAATTGTTGCAAGTGGCTTTTTTACGCTGCCATCGCAACAATTTCCAAAAGGGGACATGCCAAGGAGGCGTGACCAGCCGATGCTACAAATGTATCTTCATTTATGCCAGTTTTCTGGCACAAATGAAGCCAGAAATCTATGGCAGCTCAGATGCACTGAATGCTGGAGGATATGCCAAAGTTATGACGGGGTCTGGGCCTTGTCATAAGTTAGGTGCATCTTCCGGCAGCGAAGGAGATATCAAGATTGGTGCAGAAATCTTGATAAATCGTCCCCGATGACTTCAAATTTTTAGAGACATCATCTAAGTCTCTGTTAACTTTAATATGCCAAACTGGCACTACACAATAGTCGGAGAAGCTTTTTGCTGAACAACGAACACCCAAAGGATTTGCCATAAATGTCTGACAGGTGTGAGTCTCTGAGGTACGACCCGCAACCTTCTTGAGAACACGGCCCTGCCCCACACCGCTGTGAAGAGGTGGCCATGCATGCGGGAGTTCTGAAAACAGCCAAGTAAGCGCACACTGCCATTTTTGGAAGTTCAATAGAAGTGAATAGAGAAAGCAGCACATGTGTCCCCATATCTCCATTCACAGCAGCACAAGATGGAGACCCGTTCCCGAAACAGCAGCGGGTCATTTATGGCACAACATCTCTGACAGCATTGATAAATCTGTCCTACTTTCTCAGATATGGATATAAAGACCTTAAAATCATTTTACAGCATGTATGTTCCTACCCCACTCCGCCGTGAGGTCATGGCGACTACTGGTGACCACTGATTGGTCCTGGGATTGTACCGTTCAGCACTACTCAGCTCTGTGGTGTCATCTCTTCCGCCTACTGCATAGATCATATCCTGGTACACAGCACAGCCCAGGTGTTTTCGTCGGGTACCCATTGGTGCTATTGTGTGCCAGCGATTTTCCTGAGGATTGTACCGCTCAACTGAAATAGGAGAACACAAAACTGTGAAGCAACTTTTTTTGTACAGATTTGTGAGAAGCAAACATTTCATGCATTGGATGAAAAATATTTTTGTGTCTCCATTTTAGACAAAATTTGCAAGGAGCTAATTTGACTTATAAAATCGTACGCACCCTGGTTATTAGTTAAGCCAGGCAGATACGCATGTACGTCTTTCTACATTGTCTGCTCTACTCCCTGGGAATCTGTATTCCCTGTCAGGGTTCTAGCTGCCCAACATCTCATAAAAGGATAAATGGCCTCCTCTAGTGGTGAGTGCATTCCTGAAAGGATTTAAAACAGCCATGGCACAGTAATCTTATGTAGGAACAGTGGAGTAGGACAGAGCATTCCATTATAGGAGCCTGATAAAGGGGTAAGTCAAAAACCTATTGATTGAATTCAAAAGCAGCAGGCAGAATTGTAAATGCAGCTCTGGAGCATGGCTCAAGATCAGTAAATGTCAGGAAGGTGCGGTTCATACTGGTTCTATTCTGTTGGGTTTCTGTTTAACCTACCAGAGACAATAGTATAGTCTCAGCTGCTTGGTAAAATAATGTATAATGTATAAGCAGGGGGAATGACAGTGTGTCTTATGGAGTGAATATTAGTAACCGCTTCCAATATGCAGGAGGCGCTGGGAGCGTTGAGTGTAGCGCTGCCCTGTACTCATAGCTCCCTGGTCTTCTTCCAGGCGCAGCACTGCCAGAGTCTTGACTGCGTACAGCATCAGGGCATACTGCACATAGGAGCGCATTATGACCTGAAGCTGTACTACTTCAGGTTACAGTGCAGCGCTAGGCCAGCAGAAGACCAGAGAGGGGTGAGTGTCAGCGCAGTCCAGATCAGTAGAGGTAAGTTTACTTATTTATTTATTGTTTTCCTGATGGAGCTTGAGGGTCTGATCTGAGGAATAGGGTTTTCATACAGAGGTCTTATGGAGCTTGGGGGTCTGATCTGAGGAGGAATAGGGCTCTGATACACAGGTCTGATAGAGCTTGGGGGTCTGATCTGAGGAATAGGGTTTTCATACAGAGGTCTTATGGAGCTTGGGGGTCTGATCTGAGGAGGAATAGGGTTCTCATACAGAGGTCTGATGGAGCTTGGGGGTCTGATCTGAGGAGGAATAGGGCTCTGATACAGAGGTCTGATGGAGCTTGGGGGTCTGATCTGAGGAGGAGTAGGGCTCTGATACAGAGGTCTGATAGAGCTTGGGGGTCTGATCTGAGGAATAGGGTTTTCATACAGAGGTCTTATGGAGCTTGGGGGTCTGATCTGAGGAGGAATAGGGTTCTCATACAGAGGTCTTATGGAGCTTGGGGGTCTGATCTGAGGAGGAATAGGGTTCACATACACAGGTCTGATGGAGCTTGGGGGTCTGATCTGAGGAATAGGGTTCTCATACAGAGGTCTTATGGAGCTTGGGGGTCTGATCTGAGGAGGAATAGGGTTCTCATACAGAGGTCTGATGGAGCTTGGGGGTCTGATCTGAGGAGGAGTAGGGCTCTGATACACAGGTCTGATGGAGCTTGGGGGTCTGATCTGAGGAGGAATAGGGTTCTCATACAGAGGTCTGATGGAGCTTGGGGGTCTGATCTGAGGAGGAATAGGGCTCTGATACAGAGGTCTGATGGAGCTTGGGGTCTGATCTGAGGAGGAATAGGGTTCTCATACAGAGGTCTGATGGAGCTTGGGGGTCTGATCTGAGGAGGAATAGGGCTCTGATCTGAGGAGGAATAGGGCTCTGATACACAGGTCTGATGGAGCTTGGGGGTCTGATCTGAGGAGGAATAGGGCTCTGATACACATGTCTGATGGAGCATGGGGATCTGATCTGAGGAGGAATAGGGTTCTCATACAGAGGTCTGATGGAGCTTGGGGGTCTGATCTGAGGAGGAGTAGGGCTCTGATACACAGGTCTGATGGAGCTTGAGGGTCTGATCTGAGGAGGAATAGGGCTCTGATACACAGGTCTGATAGAGCTTGGGGGTCTGATCTGAGGAATAGGGTTCTCATACAGAGGTCTTATGGAGCTTGGGGGTCTGATCTGAGGAGGAATAGGGTTCTCATACAGAAGTCTGATGGAGCTTGGGGGTCTGATCTGAGGAGGAGTAGGGCTCTGATACACAGGTCTGATGGAGCTTGAGGGTCTGATCTGAGGAGGAATAGGGCTCTGATACACAGGTCTGATAGAGCTTGGGGGTCTGATCTGAGGAATAGGGTTCTCATACAGAGGTCTGATGGAGCTTGGGGGTCTGATCTGAGGAGGAATAGGGTTCTCATACAGAGGTCTGATGGAGCTTGGGGTCTGATCTGAGGAGGAGTAGGGCTCTGATACACAGGTCTGATGGAGCTTGGGGGTCTGATCTGAGGAGGAATAGGGTTCTCATACAGAGGTCTGATGGAGCTTGGGGGTCTGATCTGAGGAATAGGGTTCTCATACAGAGGTCTGATGGAGCTTGGGGGTCTGATCTGAGGAATAGGGTTCTCATACAGAGGTCTGATAGAGCTTGGGGGTCTGATCTGAGGAATAGGGTTCTCATACAGAGGTCTTATGGAGCTTGGGGGTCTGATCTGAGGAGGAATAGGGTTCTCATACAGAGGTCTGATGGAGCTTGGGGGTCTGATCTGAGGAGGAGTAGGGCTCTGATACACAGGTCTGATGGAGCTTGGGGGTCTGATCTGAGGAGGAATAGGGTTCTCATACAGAGGTCTGATGGAGCTTGGGGGTCTGATCTGAGGAGGAATAGGGTTCTCATACAGAGGTCTAATGGAGCTTGGGGGTCTGATCTGAGGAGGAATAGGGCTCTGATACAGAGGTCTGATGGAGTTTGGGGGTCTGATCTGAGGAGGAATAGGGCTCTGATCTGAGGAGGAATAGGGCTCTGATACACAGGTCTGATGGAGCTTGGGGGTCTGATCTCAGGAGGAATAGGGCTCTGATACACATGTCTGATGGAGCATGGGGATCTGATCTGAGGAGGAATAGGGTTCTCATACAGAGGTCTGATGGAGCTTGGGGGTCTGATCTGAGGAGGAGTAGGGCTCTGATACACAGGTCTGATGGAGCTTGAGGGTCTGATCTGAGGAGGAATAGGGCTCTGATACACAGGTCTCATAGAGCTTGGGGGTCTGATCTGAGGAATAGGGTTCTCATACAGAGGTCTTATGGAGCTTGGGGGTCTGATCTGAGGAGGAATAGGGTTCTCATACAGAGGTCTGATGGAGCTTGGGGGTCTGATCTGAGGAGGAGTAGGGCTCTGATACACAGGTCTGATGGAGCTTGGGGGTCTGATCTGAGGAGGAATAGGGTTCTCATACAGAGGTCTGATGGAGCTTGGGGGTCTGATCTGAGGAGGAATAGGGCTCTGATACAGAGGTCTGATGGAGCTTGGGGGTCTGATCTGAGGAGGAATAGGGTTCTCATACAGAGGTCTGATGGAGCTTGGGGGTCTGATCTGAGGAGGAATAGGGCTCTGATCTGAGGAGGAATAGGGCTCTGATACACAGGTCTGATGGAGCTTGGGGGTCTGATCTGAGGAGGAATAGGGCTCTGATACACATGTCTGATGGAGCATGGGGATCTGATCTGAGGAGGAATAGGGTTCTCATACAGAGGTCTGATGGAGCTTGGGGGTCTGATCTGAGGAGGAGTAGGGCTCTGATACACAGGTCTGATGGAGCTTGAGGGTCTGATCTGAGGAGGAATAGGGCTCTGATACACAGGTCTGATAGAGCTTGGGGGTCTGATCTGAGGAATAGGGTTCTCATACAGAGGTCTTATGGAGCTTGGGGGTCTGATCTGAGGAGGAATAGGGTTCTCATACAGAAGTCTGATGGAGCTTGGGGGTCTGATCTGAGGAGGAGTAGGGCTCTGATACACAGGTCTGATGGAGCTTGAGGGTCTGATCTGAGGAGGAATAGGGCTCTGATACACAGGTCTGATAGAGCTTGGGGGTCTGATCTGAGGAATAGGGTTCTCATACAGAGGTCTGATGGAGCTTGGGGGTCTGATCTGAGGAGGAATAGGGTTCTCATACAGAGGTCTGATGGAGCTTGGGGTCTGATCTGAGGAGGAGTAGGGCTCTGATACACAGGTCTGATGGAGCTTGGGGGTCTGATCTGAGGAGGAATAGGGTTCTCATACAGAGGTCTGATGGAGCTTGGGGGTCTGATCTGAGGAATAGGGTTCTCATACAGAGGTCTGATGGAGCTTGGGGGTCTGATCTGAGGAATAGGGTTCTCATACAGAGGTCTGATAGAGCTTGGGGGTCTGATCTGAGGAATAGGGTTCTCATACAGAGGTCTTATGGAGCTTGGGGGTCTGATCTGAGGAGGAATAGGGTTCTCATACAGAGGTCTGATGGAGCTTGGGGGTCTGATCTGAGGAGGAGTAGGGCTCTGATACACAGGTCTGATGGAGCTTGGGGGTCTGATCTGAGGAGGAATAGGGTTCTCATACAGAGGTCTGATGGAGCTTGGGGGTCTGATCTGAGGAGGAATAGGGTTCTCATACAGAGGTCTAATGGAGCTTGGGGGTCTGATCTGAGGAGGAATAGGGCTCTGATACAGAGGTCTGATGGAGTTTGGGGGTCTGATCTGAGGAGGAATAGGGCTCTGATCTGAGGAGGAATAGGGCTCTGATACACAGGTCTGATGGAGCTTGGGGGTCTGATCTCAGGAGGAATAGGGCTCTGATACACATGTCTGATGGAGCATGGGGATCTGATCTGAGGAGGAATAGGGTTCTCATACAGAGGTCTGATGGAGCTTGGGGGTCTGATCTGAGGAGGAGTAGGGCTCTGATACACAGGTCTGATGGAGCTTGAGGGTCTGATCTGAGGAGGAATAGGGCTCTGATACACAGGTCTCATAGAGCTTGGGGGTCTGATCTGAGGAATAGGGTTCTCATACAGAGGTCTTATGGAGCTTGGGGGTCTGATCTGAGGAGGAATAGGGTTCTCATACAGAGGTCTGATGGAGCTTGGGGGTCTGATCTGAGGAGGAGTAGGGCTCTGATACACAGGTCTGATGGAGCTTGAGGGTCTGATCTGAGGAGGAATAGGGCTCTGATACACAGGTCTCATAGAGCTTGGGGGTCTGATCTGAGGAATAGGGTTCTCATACAGAGGTCTGATGGAGCTTGGGGGGTCTGATCTGAGGAGGAATAGGGCTCTGATACAGAGGTCTGATGGAGCTTGGGGGTCTGATCTGAGGAGGAATAGGGCTCTGATACACAGGTCTGATGGAGCTTGGGGGTCTGATCTGAGGAGGAATAGGGCTCTGATACAGAGGTCTGATGGAGCTTGGGGGTCTGATCTGAAGAGGAATAGGGCTCTGATACAGAGGTCTGATGGAGCTTGGGGGTCTGATCTGAAGAGGAATAGGGCTCTGATACACAGGTCTGATGTAGCATGGGGATCTGATCTGAGTTCTGATGAAAAATATTTTTTCCTTATTTTCCTTCTCTATATCCTAGATGTGTCTTATGATATCATGCGTCTTATGGAAGGAAAAATATGGTAAATAAAGGACTCTCTAAAAATAGAAGCCATGAAGCTATCATCATCGATTAACTCTTTATACAGTTTGTATCAACCTATAACAATGTTATTTTTTTAAATCCAGAGCTACCTACCCTCATCCTACCCCAGGTAATAGTCACTGTTTACTCCCTACCCCCACAGAAATCCATTGAGGATAAATTAGAAAAAAAAAAAAAAGAACATTATGTGACACCCTTATATTTACTCACCGGTATTGAGGGGAGACGTTCCATCTGAACCGCCAACAGCATACAGAAAACCGCCAAGGACTGCGACAGCCACTCCAAGTCTTCGCGTACTCATGGAGGCAACTCGTGTCCATTTATTTTCCTTTGGATCATACCTATATGACAGAGGGGAAGAAATTAGGCAACTTTATCATATAATCAGTGTCGTCAATAGTACTGCCCCGTGTCAGTGAATGGGAACATTTATAAGTTACAATCAGAGGCAAGAATCCTGCTCTGACCTAGCCTAATGTTTCCATCCGAGTGCAGTCTGTTTTTCGCAATGGACAGCATCTGGACTGTACATGGATACGTTCATGTAACTATCACTGTATCTATCTTCATATGTTTTTTGCAGTGAACTGCAGATCACTATGCAGAGACCTGGCTTTAGGGTTTGTGACTAGGCATATGTGACTAGCCGCACTCAGCTCAGTAGATGGATAAACACAGTGCTATACACTTTCACCACCGGGTGGCACCATACTATATAAATACATGTCATGTACTCACTGTACTCTCTTAAACAAGCACGTAACTAATATTCTTTATTTTTTATGATCTATACCATGAACATGACGTATAATGGTGAGAGAACCCCTTTAAATACATGGTTATGGTGAAGTACACATACATGGCTACACAAGCCAAAGAAAATGAGGTAATGCCAAACTGTTTTCTCATACAAGTGTTCATGTAAGGCTTCATGCACAGCACTGTATTAGTTTGGCGATCCACAAACCATAGATACCCGCCGTGTGCATGCCGCCATTTTATTTTCATCACCGGTATAAATGTTCTAATCTTGTCCGCCATATCACATAAATGGTTCTGCATCCGATCCACAAAAGATGCAGACCAGGTGCGGATCGAAAATATAGTTGTGTGCATGAAGCCTAAGGAATACCCCTGCTGTGGTTCTACGTGAAACATGTTCTGACTAAGAACTCTACCTTTTAATTACTACCTAGTGGACAGTTTATTGCCTAAGAGGATATTTCTCAATCTGGTCTTCATTGCAACATTAGTTTGTGAAACTCGCTAAACTCTAAAGCTCACTTTAACGACTAATGTGAATTATAAAGTTTGAGCAGATTTGTCACATTTGTATTATTATATAAAAATAGTGTAAACTGCATCCCAAGGTCAATAAAGATATAAAGAAAAAATATATATATCGGAGGTATGTGACAAGAACAGTCACAATATTCTGATTGATTTTAAAATGCAATGTATTATCCCTATAGGGCATTGCATTTTAATGTCAGTGCTATACTGACACTGACCAGCAGGATGCGCCAGAGAGGCACAGCCTGCTGGAAACTACTCAAGGCAAGCTTGAGGCCTTCATAAGACCCCAAGCCTTCCTTTACACACATCGGCACCCCGCGATCTCATTTGTGGGGTGCCGATGGTAGACAGAGGGAGTTGGCGCCCTCTGTCAGCGCTTTACATGTGTCGTGCGCCATTGCCCAGCCTGGATCGGCACTCCTGCCAGTCCGGGCTGTTAGAGCAGGACCGCGGCTCTCATGCGAGAGCCAGGTTCCCGCTGAACGGGGGACCAGTGTAGCTCTTATACTGGGCCGGCATAAAAAAGTGGCAGACCAGCCTAAGGCTCCTTAGTGACCGCCGTAAAAAACACTTTTTAAAAAAAAAGATATATCTATATTTCTATTAACACACACATATAAATACCTTTCTACAATGTTCAGGCAGGAGACACCATCCTGACCTCCTACAGCATAAAGATACCCGCCTAGAACAGCCACACCAACACTCGTCCTGCAAGTGCTGGTTGGAGCCACATCACTGCTCCACTGGTTTGTCTTTGGGTCATATCTAGAAGAAAAAAAAAAAAAACATTTATATTTTTCCACAAAAAATATTCCTCAATGTCTTAAAGGCTATGGACACATTTGAACCAAAAATATTAAATTGTTAACTTGCTTCCCAAATGCAAAATTAAGCATATCTAAATAGTCTTTATTAAAAAATGTCCTACCAATATGCTTCTGCAGAGTGTGTGTAAGCACATCACCTAGCTGCTGGTGATGTGGAATCGGACCTAAATCCACCATAGCCTTGCTCATGTTTCTAACACCTCTGTCTGCAGGGGTTTCTAGAGGGGTAGAGGATTCGAGCAGGACAGCTCACACAGGTGGTAGATAGGGAGGGACACACACAAGGCTGTTTGTAAGGGTCAAGGAAGCATTTTGGACACACAGATCCAGTATGTATTATTGGGAGGGGCACATCCACATGAGAACAGTCTGAAACTAAGAACAGGTTGTATAATGAATATCTGGTAGTCTGAAATTGTCAAAGGTATCCATAGCCTTTAAATATACTGGGAAATCAGGATATAAAACGGGGGATAGATAAACAGTACCTTTCAACACTGTTGAGGTATGAAGATCCATCATGGCCGCCTACAGCATACAGAAGATCATCTAAAACACTAACTCCAACTCCACAGCGCCTTTTGCTCATAGATGCCACCATTCTCCACTCGTTGGTTTGAGGGTCATAACGTTCTACACTAGAAATAGCATCTCCGCTACACCATCCTCCCACTGTAAAAAAAAAAAAAAAAAGGTTTCCTCCCATACTCCAAGGACATAGGATAGGAAACTTAGACTGGGAATTCCACTGGGGACAACGAGTGATGATGTAAAATGCTGCCGAATAGGATGGCGATACATACGTGAGTAATAAAATAGAAAATGTTAGCATTGAAGGTTCCCCCAATGTTTAATCTGTGGTGGTCCCTGGATTACCCAGGCATAGCAGCTCGACTGTACAAGCATCTGTGCCTGCACAGCAGCTACTCTCATTCAATCCCTTTCAAGTTAATAGGATGAGTTGAGGTACCAGGTACAGCTGCTTGTACAGGTTACCTGATGTAATACAGCACTCATAGGAGAGCTTGGCACCAAGCAGGTTTTGCTAAGTAATTCATAAATGTATTTGTTTTATTTTTTGTTTTCTCTGAGAACCCAGCAGTGGGAAAAGTAGCTACCTGGAGGGGGAGGGCTGCTTTAGATGCTGCTATCTCCTGAATGGTAGCAGCTAAAAACATACAACTGGTCTTGTTTGAAAGTAGACATTCCAGGCTTTCAGACAATACCAAATGGCAGCAATATGTTCATGACAGAGGAAGATATCACTGATAGAAATGGGGATGCTGTGAATGCAGCTGAAAGTGAAAGTAAAAACAGGTTTTACCAGTTGCATGTTTCTAGCTGCTACCATTCAGGAGATAGCAGCATCTAAAGCAGCCCTCCCCCCTCCAGGTAGCTACTTTTCCCACTGCTCGAGCTGGACTCAGGCAAAACAGTTAGGTGGTTAAGGAAAACTTACCTGCAAACAGAACTTCCCCACAGCGAATGGGCTTTCGAGGTCTCGTTCTTGGACCCTGCATTAGTGGACGCTCCTGTGGAAGCAGAAGGTAGTTCTTGGCTTCATCCACCAAGTCCCTATAAGGAAAGTTGAGATGCTAATGTGAAATAAATGTTTTTTTATTCCTCCTTTATTAGCACTGCCATGTTATTAGGCTTAGAGCACTTACCAACCCTTACAAACCAAAAGCACAGACAGAAGATAATATAGTCCACACAGGACTTCGGGATAAATCAAATTTTTTTCCACAGAATAAAAATAACGACTGTATTGAGGCCTTTAAGAGAGGACTATTAAAGGAATTGGACAGACTGGAAGAAAAACGTAGACATTTTAATCTATCAGTTGAGGAGAAAAAAAAGCTTTGAAGGACCTTAAAACAAACCCCCATATTGTTGTGAAACCCGCTGACGGGGGGGGGTTAGTCTTGGATAAGGATAAATACGAAAAGGAAATGTTGAGATTATCAGATGGGAAGACATATAAGGTTTTGAAAAAAGACCCTACATCAGACTACAAAGCTGAAATGGATGTTTTGTTGAAAGAAGGATATAGTCATGGGGTTTTAGATAAAAAAAAAAAGAATATTAATATTTGAGAGTTAAATTTCCAGTTATCCCGGTTATATACCAGCTTCCAAAAATCCACAAAAGCTTAGTGGACCCTCCTGGGAGGCCAATTGTGCCAGGGATTAACTCCCTGACTAGCAGGCTCACTGAATATATAGACTTTTTCCTTCAGAAATATGTTGTGAAGGCCCCCTCCTATCTTAAGGATACGGGGAGTGCAATTAAAGTTATTTCTCGCTAGTGTCATTGGGGGACACAGGACCGTGGGTATAGCTGCTGCCCCTAGGAGGCGACACTAAGCTGAAAAAGTGATGGCTCCTCCTGCCGGCTATATCCCCTCCCGCCTGGAGAGAGCATATCAGTTTTTAGCTTAGTGTCGTAGGAGGCAGACCTCCCTGCTCTGCAGGGTTATTAGTTATTTTATTTATTTTTCCTTTTTATCCTTTTATTTGGGGAACAGGATCGCTTAGCCTTCCTGTCCCCCGGGGATACCTGGCCAGGGTCGGACCCCCTCCCTGCCCAGTTCCCCCATGAAGAAAAGTGGACCAGGGCAGCAATGCTCTCCTGCTTCCCGCCAGCCCCGGGGTCACCTAGAATCTAAAATCCCTCCATCTGTTCCAGTCTCCTGCCACTTCGGTGCCAGCAACTGAGGAGGTGACCCTGCTGGTGTCATTTACGGAGGGTGAAGTGCTGGAAGGGGGGCAAGGTGAAGAGGGGTGAGTATAAGTTACCCCCGCGGCCCCCACTACCACCAGGCACCCCCCTTTCCCCAGACCCTGTGGGAGCTTGGGACCCTCACCTTTTTTTCGGGCCCAGACGTCTTCCAGGTCCTGCGTTCCCCGTTATCCCCACGGGGGAAGCTCTCTCTGCAGGCACGCTCGGCGTTTGTGCATGCCGCCGGCCGCGCTCCGCTCACCGGAAGTGGTGTTCCGGACCAGAAGTGCTTGCGGGCGGCCGCAGCTTCAAATTTAGGCCCCGGCTTTTGGGCCTACTAGGCCGCTGCCCTTTTCCCCGCCCTGGGGGGGCGGAGTTTCTGCTTTTTCTTCCGGGGAGGAGCTCCTTACCATGCCTGCATCGTGAGACAGGCTCTCCTCCCACAGACGCTGCACTGCTACGCTTTGGGGGACACAGGACCTGGTATTACCTGGATGGCCTGGTAGGACAACCTCTATTCCTCCTCCAGCTCCTTCCACCTCCTTCCACCCCCCTCCAGCTCCCTGCCAGCTCCTCTTTAGTCAGTCATGTCTGAACCTACGGCTGACCCCCGTCCACTGTTAGCGCCCATCCACTATGCGTGCGCTAAGTGTGACTTCAAGTTTTCACGCGGCCAGTCGGACTCCCTCTGCACCGCATGCCGTACACCCAGACCAGCACTTCCGCCTGAGCAGCCGCAGTGCCCCCCTGTCTGCGTGGAACCGGAGTGGGCCCGTACCCTATCCCGGGCAGTGGCAGATTTATCCAAGGTGTCCCAAACCACCCTCACGGGTCGTTTGGTTGACCACGCTCCGCCTGCACAATCTACACCCTCCGCCACTAGTCAGCCCAGGGGTAGACCCTCTCACAAGCGGCCCAGAACAGGTCAATCTTCCTCTTCTGAGGCCTCTGTTTCTCCACCACCCCCTAGGTCTCGTTCAGAGGCTTCTTCCCCCACGGGGGAAGCTCTCTCTGAGGGGGAGCTCCCTGACTCAGGCTCCGATACGGACCCTGACCAATCTTCCAGGATGGCGTCCTTAGTAGACAGTTTAGTTACTGCTGTCTGTGACACATTTCACATTCAGGATGAATCTACTTTGTCTGGTCACTCAAAGGTGTCCTTTCTTCGTTCTAAGCACTCCCAAAAGGTGTTTCCTCTGCATGACGATTTTTCTGCAGTAGTTACCAAATTGTGGGATCACCCAGATAGGCGCTTTACCGCTTCAAGACGCCTGGATCTGCTCTATCCTTTCCCAGCCAACCTGGTGGACAGGTGGTCCACGCCCCCCAAGGTAGACCCACCAGTTGCCAGTCTGACCAAGCATACGGCAATTCCTGTTGCGGATGGTTCTTCCCTCCATGACCCAGTGGACCGCAGTCTAGAATCTTTCTCTAAGTCGGCCTTTGCAGCGTGCGGTACCGCGCTTCGCCCTATTTTTGCGTCTGCCTGGGTGGCGAAAGCCGTCTCTGAGTGGGCTTTACGGCTGCACTAGGACATCTCGACTGGTCTGTCTCCGGAGGATCTTCAGGCACTTGCCCTTCAGATTTCTCAGGCTGGTAAATACCTTTGTGAGGCTTCTCTGGATGCAGGAGCTCTGGTCGCCCGTGCCTCGGCCCTTAACGTAGCCTTGCGCCGCGAGGTTTGGCTGAAGGTGTGGTCAGCGGATGCTTCTTCTTAGCGTTCCCTTACAGCTCTTCCATTTTCCGGTTCGCGACTCTTCGGAACCTGGCTGGACGAGATTATTTCTGAGACCACGGGTGGTAAAAGCCACCTTCCGCAACAGAGGCCCGGACGTTCCGTTCGTCCTAGATCCTCAAATTCCAGATTTCAGTCCTTTCGGCGTTTCTCAGGCGCGCGTTCAGCAGCAAGGGCTCAGGCCGCCACTTCCTCACAGCGACAGAGGAAGAAGCCTACCTTTAAGACCCAACCCGCTTGGCGCCCTCAGGCACAGCCCACCCGCTCGTTTAATAATAAACAATCCTCGGCATGAGGGGGCGCCCCCACCCCAGAGGGTGGGGGGTCGCCTCCTCCTTTTTCAGGAGGCTTGGCGGGCCCACATCTCCGATGTTTGGGCGCTCGAGATTGTAGCCTCGGGGTACAAGATCGAATTTGTCTCCCGTCCACCAGACCGATTTTTCCTGTCCCGACCACCCAGAGATCCTGGCAGGTCGACAGCTTTCTTTCAGGCACTTCACACCCTTCTTTTAAAGGGGGTAATTGCCCCGGTTCCCCCATCCGAACATTTCAGGGGTTTTTATTCAAACCTCTTTGTTGTGCCAAAAAAGGAGGGATCCGTGCGACCAATCCTGGATCTCAGGTGGTTGAATCGCTTTGTCAGGACTCAACATTTCAGAATGGAGTCCTTACGCTCGGTAGTGGCCTCCCTGGAACAGGGCGAGTTTCTTTCCTCAGTGGACATTCAGGATGCGTACCTGCATATCCCCATCACCCTCACCCATCAGCGTTTCCTCCGTTTTGCAGTGGAAGACTGTCACTATCAATTTGTGGCCCTTCCCTTCGGGTTGGCAACCGCACCACGAGTTTTCACGAAGGTGCTAGCCCCTCTTCTGGCACTCCTTCGTTCCAGGGGTATCGTTCTGTTCCCGTATCTGGACGACATTCTTGTGAAAGCACCCACCTTCAGTCAGAACGAAGAGAGCCTCGCCATCACCATAGACGCGCTGACTCATTTCGGCTGGCTAGTAAATTTCAAGAAGTCATCCCTCCATCCCAGCAGACAGATCACCTTCCTGGGGATGGTCCTCGACTCAGCCACATCATCAGTCCGGCTCCCTCTCGACAAAAGATGATCACTCCAAAGATCAGTGCGGCTTCTCCACCGCAGCACACGTCCCACGATTCGTCGTTGCATGCAGGTGCTGGGGACTTTAGTGGCCTCCTTCGAGGCAGTCCCGTTTGCGCAGTTCCACACTCGCCCACTTCAATGGGCGATCCTGTCGGCCTGGGACAAGTCACCGGACTCCCTCAACAACTCCATCTCCCTTCCTCCCCAGGTGCGGTCGACCCTGGTGTGGTGGCTAGAGGCTCCAGCCCTGACTTCCGGCAAGTCCTTTCTGCCGATCTCATGGACAATTATCACCACCGATGCCAGTCTCCTCGGTTGGGGGGGGGGGGTTTCCCTCCACGGATGGTCCAGGGGAAATGGTCTCCATCGGAGTCTAAACTACCGATCAATGTACTGGAGCTGCGGGCCATCTATCTGTCCCTGCTTCACTGGACCCCCCTATTGGTAGGATTGCCGATCCGGATTCAGTCGGACAATGCCACGGCGGTGGCTTACATCAATCACCAGGGAGGAACTCGCAGCCGGGCAGCGATGGACGAGGCGGGCAAGATTCTTCAGTGGGCAGAGGATCACGTGCCAGTCATTTCCGCAATATACTTTCCCGGGGTGGAGATTTGGGCGGCAGATTACCTCAGTCGGCAGACCGTGGATCCAGGAGAGTGGTCCCTACATCCGGAAGTCTTCAACGCCATTTGCCTTCGTTGGGGTCGGCCGGAGGTGGACTTGATGGCATCCAGGCTCAACCACAAGCTCCCAGTCTTCCTGTCTCGAACAAGAGATCCGCGAGCCTACGCAGTAGATGCACTGGTAGCCCCATGGGAGGGGTTTTCCCTCCTGTATGTCTTTCCCCCCATTCCTCTCCTACCCCGGATTCTTCGCAGAATCAGGAGGGAAGGCATACCAACCATTCTCATCGCTCCAGATTGGCCCCGGCGCACGTGGTACACGGAGCTCATTCTCCTTCTCGGAGACGCTCCATGGCCTCTCCCACTCAGGGACGACCTCCTATCTCAAGGACCCGTCTTCCACCAGCGTTTAGGCTGGCTACGTTTGACGGCGTGGCTATTGAGACCTCCATTCTGAAACGTAGGGAATTCTCTGACTCTGTCATTCGGACCATGATCAGGGCAAGGAAGCCTACATCGTCTACAGTTTACTACAGGACTTGGAAGTCTTTTCTCCGGTTCTGTGGGGAGCGTGACCTATCTCCACTTTCCTTTTCTCTGTCTACGGTCCTTTCCTTCCTGCAGTCAGGTCTGGAGTTAGGGCTGGATCTTAATTCTCTTAAGGGACAGGTGTCTGCGCTGTCAATTTTTTTCCAGAGACAGCTGTCACAAAAATCCCCGATCAGGGGGTAGCTCACATTGTGCCTCCCTATCGTCGCCCTCTTCCATCCTGGGACTTGAACCTGGTACTTGGTTCCTTCCAGGAACCTCCCTTCGAACCGCTCGATAGTGTCTCTCTCCGTCTCCTCTCGTGGAAGGTAGCCTTCCTGGTGGCTGTCACCTCCATCAGGCGAGTTTCGGAACTGGCGGCACTTTCCTGCAGAGAACCCTTTTTCATCTTGCACCAGGATAAAGCGGTTCTGCGTCCGGTGCCTTCCTTTCTACCTAAGGTAGTCTCGGCCTTCCATATGAATGAGGACATCGTCCTTCCATCTTTCTGCCCCTCGCCATCCCATCCTACAGAACGTGCTCTCCACAGCCTAGACGTGGTCAGGGCATTGAGGATCTACTTAGCCGTTTCAGATTCTTTTCGACGCACAGACTCCCTGTTCGTCCTGCCTGAGGGTCCCCGCAAGGGGTTGGCGGCTTCCAAGGTGACGATTGCCAGGTGGATACGTCTAGCCATTGCCGAGGCGTATCGCTCCCGGGGCAGGACGCCCCCTGCTTGTATCAAGGCCCACTCTACCAGGGCGGTGGGCGCTTCTTGGGCTTGTTTCTACCAGGCCTCTGCAGTACAACTCTGTAAGGCAGCGACCTGGTCTTCCTTACACACGTTCACCAGGTTTTACCAGGTGAACACTTTTGCATCGGCTGATGCTGCTCTGGGACGCAAGGTTTTGCGAGCGGCAGTTCCCTAGGCCTTCGCATCTGCGTTCTATTTTGGTTCTCCCCTCCCCGTGGACTGCTTTAGGACGTCCCACGGTCCTGTGTCCCCCAATGACACTAGCGAGAAAACGAGATTTTTGTGGACTCACCTGTAAAATCTCTTTCTCACTGTGTTCATTGGGGGACACAGCGCCCACCCATTGTTTTTCATTTTACCGCAAGGAATCTTTTTCTTTCCTTAAGCGGGTGGGGTCATTGGTCCTAGGTTCGGACCTAGTTGATGTTTCTTTCTGTTTTCATTTCTTGTTTTGCTCCTACTGCTTGAGCACGAACTGATATGCTCTCTCCAGGCGGGAGGGGATATAGCCGGCAGGAGGAGCCATCACTTTTTCAGCTTAGTGTCGCCTCCTAGGGGCAGCAGCTATACCCACGGTCCTGTGTCCCCCAATGAACACAGCGAGAAAGAGATTTTACAGGTGAGTCCACAAAAATCTCGTTATCTGAGATAGGTCCTATAGAGAATGACGTATGGCTGGCCACAGCAGACGTCACATCCCTATACAACATTATCCCCAAAGAGCTAGGAATAGAGGCTGTACAACTAGAATTAGAAGATGATTCCTTGATTACGGACAGTCAAAAAAAATTTATAGTCAAATGCCTTGACTTCTGTCTTGAGCACAATTCATTTTGGTTTGGAGGTTCATTCTTCCTACAACGAACTGAGACCGCGATGGGGGCGAAATCCGCCCCCAGTTTCGCCAATATTTTTATGTCTAGGCGGGAAAAAAACAATATACAACCACTACTAGGTAAAGTACAAAAAGGGGGTGAACTAACGTTATGGAAACGCTACATAGATGATTGCTTTCTAATGTGGCGTGGGAGTCGTGAGGGTCTAGAGGAATTTATCTCTAACATAAATAACAACAACTGTAATTTACAATTTACTGGTAACATGAGCCTGGGTTAGAAAACTTCCCGAAAGGGCAATTGCAAAGAATATACCGTAACTGCACAGATCTCCAAACATATAGGGAACAGAGTAAGATAATAAAGACCAGGTTTACAGAAAAGGGTTATGATGAGAGAAAGCTACAAACAATAAGTGAAGAAGTGGAAAAAAATGGAATAACAAAAGATAGTGAGAAAGTACACAAAGATAGGAATGAGCAAATAAAGTTCTCCTTTCTCACAGACTTCAGTACCAGTGCAGGAACCATTAAAAATTCATTAAGGAAAAACTGGAATACATTGAAAAATGACCCCATTCTAGGATCGGTTATTCCTGAAAAGCCAGGTGTAATCTGCAGAAAAGCACCAAATTTGAGCAAATTTATATGGTGCGGTGTTTGTCCACCATGTAAGAACCGCAAAAGAAAAGAGAAAAAACCCACATACAAGAAATAGTGTAGAGAAATTAAAAAGCGTTCAAAATCAACGGTGAAATTACATGCCAACACTCGGGGGTGATCTACGTAGTGGAGTGCCTGTGTGGCCTCCAATACGTGGGTCGGACCCTGAGGAAATTGAAGACAAGGGTACAGGAACACATAAGGAACATAAAAAAAAGGAGGGGAGACGCATAGTGTCATATTTTTTGAAAGAACACAAAAAGGACCCAAGGGGTTTAAAATTTGCTGGAGTTGAAAAGGTGCATTTTAATTGGAGGGGGGAGGATCCGGTGGCTAAAATTAATAAGCGAGAAGTGGAGTGGATCTATCGACTAGATACCCTCCAACCTCAGGGTCTAAATATAGAGTTTGACCTTAAGCCCTGCCCGTTGAAACGATATATATTCTGAAGAATGTGTTTATAAGTGAGGAGAAAATTATATGCAGATACCACTTGGAAGGAATAAAAAAGCGTAGCATAAAATTATGCTCTATGAGTAGAAAAGAAGGTTCCCTAGATATGGATGAAATAAGAAAAACCAAGGGAATGGACATGAGACTGTATAGGACAAGGAGAATCTGTATTATACATTGATTAGTGGTTTTTGAATGAAAAGTACGGGATATAGATGTGAATGATAGACATAGTAGAAGCTCATTGGCTCGGTGGGCCCACGTGACTAGAGTGTTTTATGAATGAATCCAAAAATAGAAGCCTATTGGCTGCTTACAACCACGTGGCCGCAATGAAAGATAGACCGGCAACTTTAAAATAGCGGAGATACTTGTGATGATTGTTAGTAGCTACTTTATGGTGAGGATAATATAGCGAAACTGAAAATGTAAGTAGCAATACAAATAAGGGCTGCAACAACTCTGTACTAATGGTGATGGACGGGAAAAACAAAAAACAAAAACCCTCTATAATAAACTAGGTGTGGCTTCTTTGTGGAGGGTAAGGCTGATTAGTTTATGAGAATTTGAGAACCATCTATAGAAACTAGGTCTGTGGCATATGTGAGGAAAGGTGCTGCAATGAAAATGCACCGTGTGAATAGGGTTTTGGAGCCCATTTATCTTGTGTGAATACTTTGGTTTTAAAATACATGTATATTTTGCATGTTGTGTTTTAATGCAAATTTTTAGGTTTTTGTTACTCTGGTAACTTTGTATATTTTAAAAAATTTTAAAATAAGTATGCGTCAATGACCGGAGCTACTTCCCCTTTAATGGGTGGTAGCATAAAAGAACATCTACAAGCTGGTGAAAATAGAGCCCCTGATGAAGCAAAGGCGAAACCCGGGTCCGGTGACTGCATGAGACAGAGACGTGGAATGAGACTGCTTTTATGATTTTGAGATGTGCTTTTACACTTCATGTTTGCGAGTATAATAAATAACTTGAAAAGAGACCGTATTGAAGGTTCTTTCACTATTGGTGACCCGTTTTATAACATAAAATATATATTAGCGCACTGTGCCCCCATCAGACCTCAGATCAGCTCACTGTGCCCCTATATTAGCCCACTGTGCCCCCATCACACCTCAGATCAGCCCACTGTGCCCCCATCAGACCTAAGATAAGTCCACTGTGCCCCCATCAGACCTCAGATCAGCCCACTGTGCCCCCATCAGACCTCAGATCAGCCCACTGTGCCCCATCAGACCTCAGATCAGCCCACTGTGCCCCCATCAGACCTCAGATCAGCCCACTCTGCCCCCATCAGACCTCAGATCAGCCCACTCTGCCCCCATCAGACCTCAGATCAGCCCACTCTGCCCCCTATCAGACCTCAGATCAGCCCACTGTGCCCCCATCAGACATCAGATCAGCCCACTCTGCCCCCATCAGACCTCAGATCAGTCCATCAGCCCCATAAGGATAAAATAAAAAACTCTCTCACCTCTCCTGTGCCGCTCCAGCGCTCCGCTGTCTTCTCTTGCCGGCGCTCCACTGTCACCTGACTGCGTGCAGCTTCAGGTCATAGTGCGTGCACTACGTCCTGACGCTCTACGGGGTCAGGACAGTGCAGTGCCGGCAAGAGAAGACAGAGGAGCGCCGGACCCGGAGCAGAGCGCAGCGCAGGAGGGTGAGCATATTTCCCCGCTCCTGGCTCCTAATACATACTAGTGAGCACTTCCATAATGGAAGCGCTCACTAGTATTCGCTTTATATTTATCCTTTCTTGCTGACATGTTAGCATTGTATGGCTGTGAGTGCTGTACTGGCAGGAGCACACATAACTGTTCCGGCACCATGCCAGTTCTGTCCAAGCTGGCCTTTGGACATCCGATGTGCTATGCAAAGGTCCTGCCTGCGTTCACTCCACCATCGGGGAACGAGACCCTGTACCTTTCTGGTATGCAAGGCTTTAGCAGAGCGGGTGCAGGCAGAAACTTTGCTTAGCACATCGGATGTTCTATACCAGACTTGAGGAGAGTGGAGCTGGCACTGGCACCTACCTGTAAAGTGCTCATAGTGGAATAAATGCACCCACTGATATGAACGTACACTCATTGACAAAAATGTAATGCACCAAGAAGGAGTTGTTAGAATATAATGATGATATATGTAAATGATTACAATATTAGAGCACAAGATGGAGAAAACTGCAAATTGGAAAGGAGGCTCTAGGACCCTGTTGTGCTGCCTCTAGCCTGGATATAAGATGAGATATGGTTGGGCACAGAGGCATAAAGGTTCCATATGGTTTCCTGTGGCACATTTGGCCACTGATGTTACAGCTGGGCCTGTAGATCCTGCACACTAGGTGGCCAAAGCCAATGTCCCAGCTGGTCCCATAAATGCTCTTCTAGCAATAAATCTGGAGATCAGGCAGCCAAGGAAGTGTTGTAATCTGGTGGCGACATTCCTGGGAAACCCTAGCTGAGTGTGGGTGACCATTATCCTACTGAAACATGCCAGTTAGAAGCCCTGCCATGAGAGGAACGGCAGAGTGTAGCAATGAATGGGAGTATGCAAACAACGTAGCACAGCAAGCTATGCCGTTTCCAAAAAAGTAGAGCCCAGTGTCTCAGCTCGGATCACTCCGGACCAGCACATACAGTGGGTTAGTCCCACATCAGGGACAGCCTCTTTAATATTGCTTTGAAGGTAAGTGGAGAAGAAAACTCTGTAATACACAAATTAAATCATTTACATAACTGCAGAATTTTTTTGCCTAGATTGCAACCATGAAATGTAAAAATGGCAGTTTTATCTCCCTGTGGGAGCCTTTTAGAATATTTCCGCACACAGACTGGAACATACCTGCATTCTTCATCACTTTTAATCAATGGATCAGACCCCACCGTTCCTACTAGGAATTTTGGACTTAACAAGGGCAAACGGACATGTTGTAAAACCTAGTACAAGAAAGAAGGAAAGACGTCTTTGACCTACGAATCACATTAAAGGCTGTGTGCCCATCTGTAATACTTTTCTATTGCGTTATTGCAAGTAAGGCTACTTTCACACTTGAGTTTACTACGGATCCGGCGGGTGAAGGGGCCCGCCGGATCCGTAGTGATAATACAACCTTGTGGATCCGTAATGAATGGGTCCGGTTGTACAGATGTAGCAGCGCTTCTCCTCTTTCACTCCTTTCACTCGCAGTAAAAGTACGCTAATTAGGTGAATTTGTACGCATTAGCATACAAATTCAAACGCTACATCTGTATAATATTTAAACATCGCTGGAACGGATCCGTCATGATCTCCATTGAAAGTCAATGGAGGAGGGATCCGTTTCCTGAGTGTGTCCCCATTGACTTGCATTGGGGGTCATGACGGATCCGTCTTGGTGGAGATGCCTGGACCGGAGAGCAAACCGCAGCATGTTGCGGTTTGCTCTCCGTTCTGGAAATGGAATGGAATGCTTGCAGGAGCATTCCGTTGTCTTCAGTTCAGTTTTGTCCCCATTGACAATGAATGGGGACAAAACGGAAACGTTTTTTTCCGGTATTGAGTCCCTATGACGGAACTCAATACAGGAAAAAGAAAACGCTAGTGTGAAAGTAGCCTAAAATAGAAAAAAATGCAGCAATTTCCAGATAATTTTAATTAAATGGGCTGTCTGGGCTACAGACATCCTCAGGATACGTCAAAGTTCAGGTATGTTGGGATCTGACACCCGGCACCCCCACCAGTTAGCTGGTTAACTAGAGCTGAGCTGCAGTCCACCAGTATGGCCACTACAAAGCCTTCTGCTTCTGGGTCCATCCACTGTTTAGTTTCTGGTGCCAGTGGCTGCCAAACACAGCTGAGTGGGGGGTGAAGACTTCTGATGCCCACCGACCTGATATTGATGAACCATCCTGAAGAAGGGTCATCAATATCTTTAGCCAGGACAATCCTTTTAAGACTATCCTTCCCTGTGGCATCACCACGGTTACAGACTACAAACAAACCTGTGTAGTCAGATCCTGTAATACTCTCTTCTGCATTTGGTAGGTAAGCAAGAAGCAGAAGACAGATAGAAGAGAGAAACACATGACTGTAATGGCAAAGCTAAGACGCGGCTGCAGGGCAGTGAGAACCGCACCAGTTGTAAATGGACATGCGATTCTGCAGGTTATATTCCTCCAACACTATTTTCAGTATACTTTAAATTGCTATTTTCAGGAGGAAATCAGATAACACAGGGGAACCGCATGATAGATCCCGCACCGCCGATCTGGTTCTCCCAACCGGGATCTGTTTACCCAGGTGCAGCAGTGACGTGATAACTGGTATCTATCATGGACTTCTTTTGTGCGGCAATGGCTGACAGTGCTAGAATTGCAAGTGCCATGGAGTCGATCCCTTCCTGTTCAGTGCCCTCAACTCTCTGCACTTCCCCCAGCCCCCCCGCTGGGTTATAATTTACAGCTGAAGTGTCCAGTCAGGGGACTGTCATTCACAGTGGAGGGTACGGGGAGGTGTTCAGTGCAGACATCCGAGGACAGTGAACAGGAAAGGAACGCCTCCATGACATTTGCAATTGAGGAGCTGTAGGGATTAAAAATAGGATTTCTTGGTCATGATGATCACCCCAGGTAAGTTTAGTACACGGCTCCTGTGGACACATATATAGTGCTGTCAGCAGTTCTGAGGGGTCTAAACGGCTGACAAATTCCCTTTAACGTCAGCTTCAGCCATCACCATCTGTATTTACTACTGCGTGAACATATACTGCAGACAACCATTGTGCATGTCATGGCGTACTAGGACCTGTGTACATACCTGTGGTAGCTGCGGCCTCCGCTCCTGAATGCTGTATTTTACCCAGGCCATAACCGCATTGAACACCTGCTCCTCACTGCGCACATTCAGCTCATCACTGGAAATAATGTCGATCAGCTGATTGGCCGGGAGAAGCATAAACTCCTCACTTTCCATAACCTGTTAGAAAAGAAATCAGTGCAGTCCGTGAACATAATAGATATATGTAAAAAAATCTCCCTATAGGAATGCTAGAGTAGAGTACAGTGCTCATCTATTTCCAGCAGTCACATAGAGAACACATGGAGCGGTATAGCGCATGCTCGACCAGGAGCTCTATTCATTTTGGGACTTCTGTCCTTGTTCTCAAGTTCACTTGTAGAAAAGGAGACAACCTCTAATGACCAAGACTACCCCTTTAAGTATATTATACAGATATTGCCCCACTTCAGACAGACCTTCCAATAATTCCATGATGGAAGTGTATGCCGGGACTACACGCTCCCATATTGGCACATGACGTTAGCATGTGATCCAATGTATGTGAAGATACCAGCTGTAATGCCTTTTGCCAGTGGTCCTTTGAGCTGTAGGCAGCACAGTTTATGTGCTACGTACCGCTGTCGTCCACCAATATAATGGCAGCAAATATCACAAGTTCCATTAAAGGGTTGTCCCACAAAAATATTCTACAGTTTTCAATCCAGGACTTGGATCTGAATTAATTTATAATTGCATGCAATTAAAAAATTTTCATAGCCACTGAGTTATTCAATAAAATGTATCTGTATAGCGCCACCTGCCGTTTGTTTTGCTTCTGATTTCTTTGTCCTGCTCACTGAAGGTCGCACATGCTCAGTTTCATCCTTCAATTGCCTCCTGAGCTGTGATAGGACACGCCCCCTTAGCTGCAGCAGAAAATACACTCCCCTTGAGCTGTCAGCTAATGCCTTTAAAGCGGACCTTTCACCACTCCTGACATGCCTGTTTTAATATCCTCATGCATTCCACATGTAATAACAATTCTGGAGCATCTATTCTTATGGCTCTATGTTGTGCCATTCCTTTATTATTCCTCATAGAAGTTATAATTGAATTGCTATTAGTCTTCAGTAAGGGTACAGAGGGGAGGTAACCAGTTGAGGGTGTGTACCTGTACAGTCTGAACATGGCAGCGTTGATTGGATAGAATGAGTCTGTGCAGGGACACACCCCCAACTTGTTACCTCCCCTCTGTTCCCTTACTGCAGACTGCTAGCAATTCATTCATAACTTCTAGTAGAAATAATAAAGGAATTGAGACATAAGAATAGATGCTCCAGAATTGTTATTACATGGGGAATGCATGAAGATATTAAACCAGGCCTGTCAGGAGCGGTGAAAGGTCCTCTTTAAACTGGCTGCAAATGATTCAATTTTTTATTAAAGGGGTTATCCCAGGAAAATGTAAAAAATTAAAATCAGACCTCACATAGTCTATAACAATACCTTTCTAACAAAGCTAGAACCAGCAATGTACCTTACATGGATCCAGAGATCTCTCCATTCATTGCTCTACTAGATTTATCTCAAGCTGACAGCTCAGGGGGAGTGTCTTTTCTGCTGCAGCTCAGGGGCGTGTCCATGCTCTGCCTATCACAGTTCAGGAGACAGTTGAAAGATGAAACTGAGCATGTGCGGCCTTCTCAGTGAGCAGGTCAAAGAAATAGGAAATTAAGTGGCACTATACAGATACATTTTATTGAATTACTCAGTAGCTATAATACATTTTTAATTACATGCAATTACAAAGGTATTCAGATCCAGGTGCTGGTTTTAAAACTGTAGAATATTTTTCGTGGGACAACCCCTTTAATTAAATTCATTATACTGAACCAAAATTTTTAAAGAAAAAAGGGGAAGATAACAAAATGCACAATTTAGTATGTTGGAAGTAAAGAAGTCTCTGCTCTTTACAACCCCCCAGCAGCTGCTTTGACTCTATGTTATCCCTCCAACCAGCACTAAAATAAGGCCGTGTCCTTGTCAGAACCCTCGCCCTGGTCACAGCTGCTGGGTTTCTCCACAGGACTCCTACAGAGAGCATACAGCATTTAAAGGGGACCTGCCACTACAGTTTAGTGATGAAACAGATGACTTGATGCTATAGTGCCGTTCTAAACGTGCCCTTCTTAAATCATTCATCATCAGGGAGAAAAAAAAAGGCGCAAAGCTCATCATCTAGGTGATGCTAAAGTAGTCATAGTAACAGTCGTTAAGGTTAGTATACGCCCATTCAGCCTTGATTGACTCCTCCTGGGCATGGGGAGTCAATGCTAGCTCTGCCAAGCAGAATATTTGATTTCGCACATATCTGGCACAATAATCTATGAATCAGACCATTGGACTCTATGGCACTGTGCTTAGAATCTTGCCTTAGATTTTCAATAACCAATCTCTAAGAAGTGTCATACTAGTGGTGAATGATGGCCAAAGATCAGACATCACATCTTTCTCGGACAGGCATGCCCAACCTGCAGCCCTCCAGCTGCTGCACAACTACAACGCCCAGCATGCTCGGACAGCCTACAGCTATTAGGGCATGCTGGGAGTTGTAGTCTTGCAACAACTGGATGGTCGCAGGCTGAGAATCCCTGATCTAGGAGATTTTCACTGAAAGTATACCCGGGACATGTACATATAGGATAATGTAGACTTTTGGGGCATTTTAATTTATAATTGCACTTTACTAATTTGGGGCTAAAAAAATCCCTTTTTCAGCTGGTCATTATTAAAATAGAGCAACAAAGAGTTAACTGTCTAGCTGTGTGAATGGTACTTTCACTTTGTGCCCATCATCTAATAAAGCTGGTCTCTAAACTACTAAAGGTAGTAAACGCTTATTTAACCCTTTCAGCCCCGGAGGTTTTTTTTTGCATTTTCATTTTTCACTCCCTGCCTTTCCGCGGCCAGAACTTTTTTTTTTCCCGTTCACATAGCTGGATGAGCGCTTGTTTTTGCAGGACAAGTTGCACTTTCTAATACCACAATGTAAGATTACAAAATTCCAAATGGGGCGACATTGGGGGGGACAACAAAACGCTATTCCGTAGCAGTTTTGTGGGTTTTGTTTTTACACTGTTCCCTATATGGTAAAACTGACCTGTTACTTTCATTCTCCAGGTCAGTACATTTATGGCGATACCACATATGTATAGTTTTGATTACATTTTAATATTACAAAAAAAAAACCTTGAAAAAAATTTTTTTTTCTTATCGCCATATTCTGACCCCTAGAACTTTTTTTGTAGATCACATTTTTTTTAATTTGTGGTGGGAAGTGAAGTGACCAAAAGAAGGCGAATCGGCCATTTTGACTTGTTTTCTGGTTCGCCATATGGGATAAATATTTTTCCATTTTAATAGTACAGGTGACGTCCAGGATGTATGATATTTATTGTTTATGTCTTTTTATTTCCATTTTGGAGAATTTGAATTTTTACTAGTTTTTTATTTGAATTTTTTTTTTTTTAGTTCCCATAGGGCAGGCATGCTCAACCTGTGGCCCTCCAGATGTTGCAAAATTACATCTTCCAGCATGCCCGGATAGCCTACAGCAGGGCACGGTGGGAGTTGTAGTTTTACAACAGCTGGAGGGCCGCAGGTTGAGCATCCCTGCCATAGGGAACTATCCCCTGGTTCTTGCTGGATAGAGCGGGAGCACACCCAGAAGTGAACACATCTGGGTTTTTGGCTTGAACAGATGCCATGATCATGACCATAGCATCTGAATGGTTAAAAGTCCGCGATCGGCATTACCGCAGGTCGCGGACATTAGTCCAGAATGCCTGCTATTTAAAACAGCAGGCACCCAGCGACTATGGTGCCCGCCCCACTCAAAGCAAGGGCCATCTTTAAAGTCCTGGTCAAGAAGGGGCTAAGCCACAATCTTATCACTAAGATGAAAATTGAGCTATAATGAGTGTTTATAAAGTCAGAGATAAAAAGCTGCATGATGGAACAGAGTCAAAACAGACAGCATGCTGCTAGAGAATCTAGAGGCTGTACAGAGAAAAGGGTTCCAAATTTTTAATAAAGCCCAATTGAAAAGATAATTTGTAGCTCAAAATGAGTACAATACAATAATAAAAACTGAATAGGATAGGTCACCAATATCACATTGGCAGGGGTCCAAGTCCAGACAAACCCGCCAATCAGCTGTGTCAGGAAGCTGCGGCGCTCACCGAATCTCAAACTGTTGGGCAACTTTTAGGGTATTTATAGAGACATATTAAAAGTTTTGATTGGTGGGTGTCTTGAGAGGAAGACCCAAACCGAACGAGGAGAGAGAGGAGCTTGCATATTATACGCTCTCTCCTCGCTGCATAAGATGGACTCAGTACAAGTCCATAAGCCCGACTCGATTCTGTCCTGTACAGCGAGGAGCGAGAGGTTGATATGCGTGCATTTTTATTCTAGGGATCTTGTGGGGCCTCACAATTCAGACTCCTACTGATGAAAGCTTTTGATACACCTAATGGCATATTTATTTATTTTACTCACTTATAAGGTGCTTTACAGACCTTACCATCACACTGTCCCCCAATGGGGCTCACAATCTAATTTCCCTATCAGTAAGTTTTTGGAGTTTGGGAGGAAACCCACAAAAACTCCATGCAGATGTTGTCCTTGGTCAGATTGTAACCTAAGACCCCAGCACTGCAAGGCACCAGTGCTAACCACTGAGCCGCAAAGTTCAGTCCGGGAAATACTGCTGTCACAAGGAGCATATTTCACATACTGAATACTCCCATGTGAATTTGGCCAAAGGGTATATTTCCACGCGCTTGAAATGCTGTGAATTTGATGTTGCAGATTTTCGTGCAGCAAATCCACTGCGTTGTACAGTACCAGCAACGTAGGAGACATTTATAGGCTATGTACACCTTTTGGGGCAATTTTTTTAAATTATTGCATTATACTTATTTTGAGCTAAAATATTTTTTTCAATTGGTCTTTATTAACAATATGAAATATTTTTTTGTGTACAGGGCTGACATGCTCTACTAGATGCCTGTGGATTTTTGTCAATTCTGTCATCTGAGCAGCAGACGGACTTCTTATCTGTGCTCTAAAACCTCATAAACCCCTTTTAAAGAGGACCTTTCACCACTCCTGACATGCCTGTTTTAATAGCTTCATGCATTCCCCATGTAATAACAATTCTGGAACATCTATTCTTATGTCTGTATGTTGTGCCATTCCTTTATTATTTGCACTAGAAGTTATGAATGAATTGCTATTTGCCTTCAGTAAGGGAACAGAGGGGAGGTAATCAGTTGGGGGTGTGTACCTGCACAGACTGACTCTAGCCAATCAGTGCTGCCATGTTCAGTCTGTGCAGGTACACGCCCCCAACTGGTTACCTCTCCTCTGTTCCTTTACTGAAGGCAAATAGCAATTCATTCATAACTTCTAGTACAAATAATAAAGGAATGGCACAACATACAGACATAAGAATAGATGTTCCAGAATTGTTATTACATGGGGAATGCATGAAGCTATTAAAACAGTAATGTCAGGAACGGTGAAAGGTCCTCTTTAAAGCTCAATCCTTATCTTACTGATAAGAATGTGGCTTAAATAAGTGTTTTTGACCTCTTAGTAGTTTAGGAATAAGGTTTATTAGATGACGGCACAAAGTGAAAGTACCAGTCACAGACTTCGAAAAACAGTTAACCCTTTGTGACTGAACAGCTCAATATTTTTAATAAAGACCAATTGAAAATATGATTTTTAGCTAAAAATAAGTTAAATGCAATCATAAAAAAAATTGACTCCAAAGGTGTACATAGCCTTTAAAGAAATCTCATCCACACCCTTTGTAAAAGAAAAATCTGCAGTGTAAAAAAAAGTGTAAACTGTCCTGCAGTGTGGATCAGAAAACTGCATTACATCAGTGTATGCCGTGAATCTTCAGCACAGATTTCACATTGGCAAAGGAAAGGGTGACACACCCATACAATACACGTAGCTTTGGCCACGGTCTTTTTCCCTGCAGAGGATTATTTGGCTGTAGAGCCAGTCACATGTGGACATGGTAATTGTTCATTTATTATCTGGAGGGTATGTCCACATGTGACTGAACTGCTGAATATTCTATTTATATATTTATTTTTTTGCAGAAATGCTGCTGATTTGACATTTACTCTGCATTGCAAAGTGCAAAATCCACAATGAAAATTAGCAGCACAGGCTGACATGTTGCAGATTTCAAATATGTGCCATAGGTCAATTTACCCGGGATCTTTTCTGCAGCTTGTGGGTTAGAAATGCCAAAAACTGCTGGCACTGTACAATGCTGCGGAAGTTTAAGATGGCAAATGCACAGAGCTTAAAGAAAAGAAATATGAGTATACACATAAACCCGCGCAGCAGCCATAATTCAATGTTTTGGCTGCAGCAATGCTATGCTGTACTTCCCACGTGACCACTGCAGCCAATCACTGGCCTCAGCTGTACAGGGGAACAGAGGGAATTCAGAAAAGTGAGCATCAGATTTTTTTTTTTTATTACTATAATTCCATCCCTTACATTTTTTAACCCCTGTAATAATCTCATTAATTTTGTTTCGGGATAAATTCAAGGACTCCATAGACTTTCTTAGACCATAAAAGTCATTTTAATTAGCACAAAAATATGTATTTATATGTGTGCTGGTTGCATTCAGTCCTAGACCTTCTTTGCATCTGCCTTGGAGACCAAGTTAGAAGCTCCTGTGAAAAATGGCAGACAATAGTGCCGCAAGCTATATTATTCTGTCTGACAACAGGACAGGCACTAGGATAGGAACAGACCCCATTCTAGAATTTAAAGGGCATCTGTCAGAAGATTTGTACCATCATTTTTCTCAGCAATGCGGGCACATAGGAACATGGGACCAACACAGATGCCTTCAGCTGCCAACAGGTCAGCCAGTTTCATAGGTACAAATTTGTTGACAAGTGCCCTTTAAATACTGATAGGTATGTGATTGATGGGAGCCCGACGCCTGGCACCCCCAACGCTCAAATCAGTGCTGCAGCCTCTCCATTGTATACAAAGCACAGCTAGCGGCTATGAACGCCTTCCAGGCAATTTTTTTAATGATTGCAGATTGCACTGCACTTATTATGGGCTGTAAAGAATTAAAAAAAACAAAAAAAAACACACACAACACATTTTCAATTGGTCTATATTTAAAACTGTCAGTAGTTTTTGTCATAAAGGGTTTGGTTTTAGCCTAGCTGAAGAGCATCTTACTTTCACTCTGAGCTATCATCTGAGGGCTATGCATAGCCCTTATCTTGAACTACTAACAGCTCGTAAACACTTAAAGGGGTTATCCCATCTTATACAATGGGGACATATCAGTATGATATGCCCCCCCTTGTCTTATAGGTGTGGGTCCCACCGCTGGGACCCGCACCTATATCGAGAACGGGGCCCCAAAAGAGAAGGAAGGCGCACTGCGCATGCGCAGCTGCCCTACGTTCATTTCTATGGGGCCGCCGAAAATAGCTGAGCCAGTCCGTCGGCTCCATAGAAATGAATGGGAGTGGTGGCCACGCATGCATGGTGCACTCCCATTCACTTCTATGGGAGCAGCGGGGAGTTGCGTCTGGTGGTGGTCGGACCCCGGGAAACCCGGGATCCTCCAGGCTCAGAGCTCCCCCCGCTTCGTTCTCGGTATAGGTGCGGGTCCCAGCAGTGGTCCTAGCGATATGCCCCCATTGTCCAAGATGGGATAAACCCCTTTAAGCCATAACCTTATCAGTAAGATAAAGAATTGAGTTATGAGTGTTAATGAATTGTCAGGAAATCAGAGATAAGCCTCACATGAGCCCTCAGCTGAGAGAAAGGGGCTGGAATTTTTTAATAAAGACCAATTCGAAAAAATTATCTCTAGCCCCCAACGATCAGATATTGATGACCTATCACCTATGCAAGTCTTGGATAACTTCTTGAAAAACAATAAATAAATGCTAACATTTAACAATGACCTGAAGAGGGGCATATATATATATATATATATAAAAAGTGTAAAGAGCGGTAACCTGAAACCCCCAATATCCGGCCAGGTGGTTGTCGTATACCCTTCTATGTAAACATGTTTAGGATTGCACACTCGCAGTAAAGGAATGACGGATCTGTGAAGGCCTCAGCTGTCTCTGCAACTCAACACGCTGCTCACTGTAACCCCTGTCATCTCATTGTGAATATACTGCCCATAAGTAAACTTGTAAAAAATCCTATGAGATCTTTACGACCGCTCCGGGAGGAGGTCACCCCTTTAAGACATACTTAAGATCTGCAAGAGTAACTATTCCCAAAAACAATAACATTCTTATAAGCCAACATGATCTGTAGTGTGAAGGTCGTGGATTATCAGAATGTCTGAACAATCGCTCCATTGATGATGCTATGCCTCCCGGACGCAAGTATATATACTGCAGGGGCTGCTAGGAATGTCTATGTCCACACGCCTGCCCCGTATGATCCAGCAGATTAGAGGCCGCCTTCATTTTCTCTATGGACTAAACAGGAGGAAAAGTCAGCAGGTCTCTGCGGCCTATATGTGCAGAGCAATGGCAGAAAAGGTGACCAGTATTCTACTGAGGGGTCCTGCCTGAGATGATCGTATTGCTCCCACTTTTTCACATTTTGTTATGCTGTGGCCTTGTGCTAAAATAAAAAAAAAATAAATAATAATAATAATAATAAAAGTTTGTTGCAAACTTCTTCCATTAAAGGGGTTCTCCGGGAATATGTAAATGTTACTTTATTATACATATATTCCTAATATGGAATATGGCTCGTTTTGTCTGGGGAGCAATCATTAGGAAAAATAAAATGGCCGCTGTCCTATTAGTACACACAGAACCTGTCCTAATCACACAGGAGGACAAGTTACTTCACAACACTGAGGTAAAGAGCTGCCTCATCCTCATCTCTGCTCTGACTGCCAGGGATTAAGATCCTGAATACAGATAAGATCTTCAGCTGAATCTCTGTAGGAATGGAGTTCATGAGAGGACATGGCGTTCATGAGAGGACATGGCGTACAGAGAGGACAGACTGTGGTAATGGAGACTACATACAAGTACTGCTGCTCATTACGCACATCTCCGCCATGCTCTCTGTACTTCATGTCTCCACATGAACTCCATTCCTACAGAGATTCATCTGAAGATCATATTACACTGTATTTGGGATAATAATCCCGGGCAGTCAGAGCAGAGATTAGGATGAGGCAGCTCTTTACCTCAGTGTTGTGAAGTAACTTGTTCTCCTGTGTGCTTAGGACAGGTTCTGTGTGTACTAATAGGACGGCAGGCATTTTGTTTCTCCTAATAATTGCTCCCTAGACAAAACAAGCCATTATAACTAATGAAAGGTATTTGGGAATAAATTTATAATAAAGTAATATTCATTTTCAGTTTCCTGGAGAACCCCTTTTAAGAATTATGGAGACCAATGTGCTCATTGGGACTTTCAGAGAAACAGAAATGTTTTTGAATCTTCTTCAGATCTGCACCTCCACACAATCCTGTCTCTGAGCTCTACAGGCAGTTCTTTCCTCCTCATGGCTTGGCTTTTGCTCTGATATGGTCAGTTGTGAGATCTTATATACAGGGCTGTGTCTTGATAAATCATGTCCTATCAACTGAAATTACAACAGGAGATTTCAGTCAAGGTGTAAAAACATCTGAAAGAGGATCATGACAAAAGGTAGCTCCCAGAGCTAAATTTCAAGTTCCATAGCAAAGGGTCTGAATACTTATGTTCATGCAAAATTTTAGTTTTTCCTTTTTAGCAAAAAGTTTAAAATGCATTCTCTAAAGTGCTATTGTCAGCATTGTGGGCTACCGAATCCCGATGAGTGGCCTAAGTGATGACGTCACTGCTTAGTTTACATATAAGACCAAAGTACAGTTTTGGCAGCTGGAAGCAAGTGGTATGTAAGAATGCTTTCCTTCACAGGTCCGGCTGGGTGGGGAGCAAGGAATTTAAAAAACAAAGAGGGTCATTTCTTATTGGAAGTACGCCACTTTTTGGTGTACTTCTGTCACAGATTCGGTTGCAAAGGGAGAAAAAAAAAAAAAAAGAAAAAGCAAAGAATTGATACCTCCCCGATCCCACACTGCCCTACCAAAGCCTACCGGCTCCTCATTCAGTCTTATCATGCAGGAAATGCCAGGCGAGGCCTGCTCAGCCAATCACTGGCCAAAGCCAGTCACCACTGTGGGCAGTGATTGGCTGAGTGGTCATCTGCCGTTTCCTGTCTGACAAGCCCAAACTGGGAACTAGAGACATGTGTGAATGGGAGAGGCAGGAGACTGGTCAGGTGAGCATAGATTTTACTTTAAAAAAAAAAAAAAAAAAAACTATGCTGAGGCATTTGCAAAAAAAATTGTCCCGCTAGACTATCCCTTTAAAAAATTGTGCCCATCACAATTTCCATATATCCCAACCTTTTTGTACACGGCTAAGGGTAAGCCAGTGATTAGGTACACCTTCATTTCATTAGTTAATAGCTGGTGAGCCACTATTCACTTCTATTACACCCTTTAAAAAATAGTTTATGGATCTGCATAATCCTCGTTTCATGCATTTTAAAATGATAGAAAAAAAGACTGTGTAAGGGAGCCTGAACATGCAGGCAAGTAGGAAATTATCTAAACGAGTACTGGGTGGGGGTCCAAAGGCCTGGAAAATCCAATAAACCAGTATGAGGATGGACATGTGTATGAGCCCCATGCAATACAGAACTGCAGAACAACATACCCACATGTGCTGCGAGGAACACTGCAGCGACCAGAGACTACCACAACTGCATGAGAAGTTATAATACGTGCAACAGAGAGAACTGCACACTGCAGGACAGCTAGAGGACACCATACTGTCTGCATGCTCTTTAATGTACAATGTAAGGAGTAAAACCTTGTAGAAAAGCAATAAATTAAGACGCTCAATAAAAGAAACTGTAAAAAAATGACAAAAAGTCTGAAAGCCTTCTCAGATTAGGAATAGGTCCAGACTGCTCTCCTAAAAAACCCTCAACACCCCAATATATTTACCAGGAGCCATAGGGTTCCCATAACTGCTTGCACCTTCTCAGGCTGCAGTCAGTCCAGAAATGGCATGTGAATTGGATCATGCCTATCACAGTCCCGGTTTGATCTCTAAATAGATTTGCTCGAGAGGAAGGCATGGGGCACACGCGCTTCCTAGCAGAGCCCTGAAACTGAATCTCATGGACTGTCACAGGCATGTGCATCCACCATAGACACTGACAGAAAACCCACCTGGGACCCTGGCAATATTACACCAATTAACAGACAGGACCCCCTGGGACGTCGTGACTAATTACCTCCAGTGTGATAGCCTCTGCTTTGCTGGTCTGTTAGGCAATGGGCAAGGTCTACAACAAACCAAAGCTATAATGTGCATTTATTTTTAGATAAAACAAAGGCTCCATAAACTACAGCATCGATTAAGACTGTGACGTTCAATATAAAAGCAATTAGAGCGGAAAATAAAATAATGGACAAATTGAAAAGCCATCAATCATGCTATGACCACAGTATGGCCACAGCAGCTCATTAGTTTCCATACGTTAAAGGGGTCATCAGGCCTTGGAGTTTACATCCTTGGGGTCCTCCGCTATGCCCCTGAATATAACAAACCCACCCATCCGTGGTCCCACTGCAGCTCTGTTCCTGGCCACTGTTGGTCCCTGCAGCCAATCACTGACATCAGCAGTAACAGCAGTGACGCGTTTCAGCAGTGACACGTTTCAGCAGTGACGCGTTTCAGCTCCATATGAGCCTTTGTCAACCGCGATCACGGTTGACAAAGGCTCATGCGGAGCCGAAACGCGTCCTATGTGATGTGGAAATAAAGATTTGTTATTAATCAATTATTCACTGTGATGGCTTCGGCTTTTCCACGTGCACCGCTGCAAAGAACAGAGTGCCGGCCATATCTACTTTCTCAGGAACTGAGCAGTGGCTGGATCACCGACAGGTGACTTATTTATGTTCCTGGGGATAGAGGAGGACCCCAGGGGTGTTGGCTCATAGCCGGACAACCCCTTTAAAGGGGTTGTTTCACCTCAAACAATGGGGACATATTGCTAGAAAATGTCCCGCACCTATCTCGTAAACAGAGCCTTGAAATTCATGGAGGGCGCACCACGCATGCGCAGCCACCCTCCATTCATTCATTTCTATGGGGCCGCCGATAATAGCCACGCCCTCCGTGACTGTCAAGGCTCTGTTTACAAGATAGGTGCAGGTCCCAGAGGTGGGACCCACACCTATCAGCCAATGAGGGCATATCTTAGCGATATCTCAGATGAAACCCTTTAATCTGTGCATATGGCATGCTTGTACTTATTGAGAATCCCAGCTACAGGCCTGAGTGAGAAATCAATTATCAGGAAAGAACTGTCCATTGCCGATAACTGCCTTCACGGTATGATTATTGTTAATTAGGAACAAGCATTTGTATGAACACCCACTCCTGATACCTGGGAGCTCTCTATTTTGAGTAGCAAGTATCAGCTGTTATTGGTAAGGGGGCACTAATTGCCCTCAATCCTATTGGTGTCTGGGCAATTTATAGTTTAATGGTGTTGTTCAACCTCTGGGGGGGCTTTTGGCAGACCCCCTTTGTGACCGGGCCTGTGGAGGGAGTCATACTTATCCGCTCGCTGCCACTGGCTTCAATCTCCCCCACTGCCGCTGCAGAACTAGTGTTTTCTGTTGTCAACATCTAGTTTGAGGACGTTGCAGCCAATGACTGGCCGCAGCAGTGACCTTGCCTCACTTGCATCAAATGACCAACTGACATGCTGCAAAAGTCGCCGGTCACTACTGCAGCCAGTTCTTGGCTGCAGAGGTGTCAAACAGGATGTTGATCTGGGGGACCTGAGGGCTGCAGTGGTGGCGCAAAGGAGCCGGGACCCAGCGGAGGTGAGCAGGTAAGTATGTCTCCCTCTACAGGTCCAGCCACAAGGGAGTGGTTCTCTCGAAAGACCCCCAGAAGATTAACTTTTCTGCAACTGAAATCCAACTCTATTAATCTAAATGGAGATGTTGTGGCTGGAAGAACATGAAATTCCTCCATCCAGGTGAATGGGACAGTCACAGAATCTGATGCAACTCTCTTTTTCTAAGAGCGGGGAGTAAATATCAGTCCCCCTCCCTCTCTATAAAACCCATTTCAAAATAGTTTGGCCAAGGCAGGCATTCCTAAAGGTACCCATGCACATTAGTGAGTGAAACAGGAGCGGCCGACCATGTAATGTGTATGGGAATGTGCCCAATGGTGTTGGGAAAAGAAAGGATTGGATGTGTTGAATGTCAGCTTTTTAGTGGACACTTGTAGAACCACATAAGACAGAGGTCTAAAATATGCAGACAAAAAGTTGCATTAAAATTTTTTTTATAAATTGGACAGCTGAAGGTTCTCTCCTCAGGGACAGTCAGGGATCCTCTTGCTGAATCGGTGTAAAATAAAAGATATACACAGTTATAGGGCTGACTAATGAAAATGGACACGTATATGTAGGAGACCCTATTGTGAACTTTGAGTCGAACATGTGTTTGTGTAAAGGGTGGTGTCCTGTAGCTCTCATCACGGTGTCACTTTTGTCACATTTCAAGGGCACTAAACACACAATTGGCAGGAAACCTTATCCCACCTAGAGGATTGACTTACTGCCATATACATTTTCCATCGCCTTACCTCTTGGAAGTTATGCTGGGTAAACTTGTCTGCAATTCTCAGCAGCTCTCTGCACGAGTGAGTATCGGCAAAGGCTCGGATACCTAAGCAGTTGGACGGGTCAAGCTGCCGCTTCAGGAACTCACAGCAGGCCTCCTGGATTTCTGCAAGCTGGAGAAGACAGGCGGCCGGCAGCAGCGTTTGCACATTGCTTTCTTCTACTGTGATTTGCGAAGTGTAAGAGAAGTCAATGAGCAACTCCATGGCCCTCTCGTCAATGTCCCGGATCACCACCTCGGTCTGTCGACTTTCCGCTAACTCCCCGGTAAACATCGCCCGAAAGTATGGGCTGCAGGCAGAGAGGATGACCCGATGGGCGTAGATCTTTTTGGCACCAACCACAAGGACCACGTCACAGAGCTCTCTGTGCTTCCGCAGGAGGTTAATGACCTCCAGTGTCTGCCGCGGATGTTTATCGGAGACATAAGGCATGCGGGCCGGCTGTGGGACCCCCTCCGGTAACTTGTTGGGGTCTCCCAGGGTGCAACGGCTCGTCACATCCATTCCAGTCTCACCTGGGCGCGTATTCAGACACCTGAGAGCAAAAAGCAGAAAGACATCAGTAATGAAAATTTGTTAATTCCCCAAAATAAGACGCCATTTACCTGTTTTTACTCAATCTTGGAACAAAAGAAATAATTTTAAAAAGTCACATGCAGCAGAAATTTTACATGCACAATTTGACCTCCAGGGCAGATTTTAAAATCTGCTAAATGTTGATTGTAGTGTATTCTTGTGGATTTTCACTGTGTATTTCTAGTGGGAGTAAAAATCCAAGTTGAGTTTAAAGCGGACCTTTCACCACTCCTGACATGCCTGTTTTAATCGCTTCATGCATTCCCCCTGTAATAACAAGTCTGGAACATCTATTCTTATGTCTCTATGTTGTGCCATTCCTTTATTATTTGCACTAGAAGTTATGAATGAATTGCTATTTGCCTTCAGTAAGGAAACAGAGGGGAGGTAACCAGTTGGGGGTGTGTACCTGCACAGACTCACTCTGTCCAATCAGTGCTGCCATGTTCAGACTGTGCAGGTACACACCGCCAACTTGTTACCTCCCCTCTGTTCCCTTACTGAAGGCAAATAGCAATTCATTCATAACTTCTAGTGCAAATAATAAAGGAATGGCACAACATACAGACATAAGAATAGATGTTCCAGACTTGTTATTACATGGGGAATGCATGAAGCGATTAAAACAGGCATGTCAGGAGTGGTGAAAGGTCCTCTTTAACACCTGCCAATTGCTGTGGACTTGCAACATATTTAAAGCAGAATCCACGGCACAAGATATCCCTTGCATGTGCACTTAAGCTGTGGATATCTTCTGTCTGTAGGTTGCATTTTCCTCAGTCCCCATTAAAGAAATGGCTAGTCTTGTCAGCAAAACGAAGACAACTAAGACATATTCTATGATACGCAAGATCGCGCAGATCAAGGGCTTTTTCTGGAGATAAGATGACGTACCGGGCTCCAGAGGTAAGCTAGGTGGAGCCATCCGCCTAGGAGTGAGCCAGGTGACGTCACCAGCACTGATGGACGTGCTTTAGTGCTGCCCTAAGCTGTAGAACTGCTAGGGCAGCGCTAAAGCCCGCCCATCAGTGCTGGTGACGTCACCGGGCTCTCAGCTAGGCAGAAGCCTCCGCCTAGCAGTGTAAAAATGTAAACAAAAAAGCCCTTGCCCTGCTCTGTGTTGTGAAATGCTTCGATGATCATGTCAGAGAGGCTGAGTGAGGGAGGAAGGGGATATGTCCAGGTTCAGCTCAGAACCCGGACAACCCCTTTAAGTCGAGGTGAAGCACTGCATTTACAGGCAGCGATCACCTCCAGAGTATGGGGATGGGACTGCTATCGCTCGTCCCCATACAAAATCATTGCCTGGGAACGATGATTGAGGTGTCCGCACCTAAGATCATTTCGCTCATTCATTAGGTGATACGCGGCACCTTTACACGGGCTGATTATTGGGAAAGAGAACTTGTAGGACCGCTTGTTCCCGGATAATCAGCCCAAAAACCGGGCTGTGTAAATGCAGCTTAAAACAAACCCTTCAACAACCACGCACACTTTCATCAAAATTAGATCTAGCATGACTACAGCACAGACTATTGATGAGGGTAGGCAAACATCTACTGTCCACTCCCCATGGATCCATGCTTCCCACCACTGGCAAACATCAGATCTGTCAGGGGTAACGTTTAGAACTGCATTAAAAGAAGCAGTGTCCATATAAGACCCGACTGCAGTTAATAAATGCTATATCTGACAGAATCATAAAATTTATGATCATCAATAATAAACCAACAAGGACATTTCTAACCTGCATATGGAATACCGGAAATTTACCATGCTAGCGGCTGGTGTGCAGCATCTACGCTTCTCATGCCCCTTGCTTTCATACTACAGGCACAGTACGTCTTTACTTGCTTCCTATCACAACCTATCATGAACCCGTCTGTAGGACCCATTACCAGGCTATGAGATCTGGCATCTGTGAGCCGTCTCGGTCCTCGCTCGTCGACAAGCTGCTGCTGGGGTCGACAAGACAGTGAGGAAAGTGTAGGACGGACAACACAAGGAGCGGCTTCCCCGACTCTCCTGTCCTTAATCCAACAGCTGCAAGGTGAAACTGGAGCCCAGACCAGCGGGCACAGGGCTTAGCTTGCCTCAGCTCTTGGCATGGGAGAAAACATTAAAATGCATTTATATATAGAACGGATGGGAAGGGAGGATACGCTGTGACGGCTGCAATCCTTTTGTGAAATAAAAGGAAAATTCTTGGAAGCGCAATAAATATTTTACATGTCTTTACTTCCAGAGTCACCGACAAATCAATACCCAATAGATATTACAAAATAACCTTCTCCGAAAAGAAAATGGATTCTAATTTGTACGAAAGCAAGAAAATAGAATAGTACTAAATGAAAAACCGTTAATTAATGCAATAAGGGACTAATAAGGGGGCACTTGGGGTACAACCACACGGTCAGGTTTCTGCATGCAGTTCTGGAAGCCAAAATCAGGACTGAATGATAACAGAAGAGAAAGTATGGAGGACAGATAGGACTTCTCCTCTGTTTTGAATTTACTCCTGGCTTTGACTTCCAAAACTGCACCAGGAAACCTGAAAATGTGGCCGAACCCTTATATATATGGACATTAGAGAGAGGGATCCCTGGCTCTATGAGGCAGAACAGAGGGCCACTGTGGCTACCATTCTGGTGAACTTGTGCCAGCCTTGTGTTTCATGGAAAACCGTTCTGCTAAATGGTATATTTCCCCTGCAGTGACTGCTTCAGAGAAACTTCCCGGTTGACCTCGGCTTCCTCGGGAAAAGCAGCTGTTTCTCAGGAGTAGGACCTGGGGCAGTCAGCAGACCGTATGAGGCCCAAATTCTGAAAGGGCTGCTTCTGATGAAACAAACCCTGTAATGACAGAAAATGATCTGTGCAGAAATAGTTCTACAGAGTCAACTCAATAGGAGAGACTTCTGAACACAGTCAGGAGATGCATCAATATACAAGACAACAAGAAAGGATAATCAACCCGAACATCGGGCCACGTAAATGAGAGGTGGTGATCGTCTGATCAGTGGGAATCCATCCCTGGGCCCCATCGGTCAAGGGAATCGGGGTCCCATGTGCCTCATTTGAATGAAGCAGGAATCGAGCATGCTGTTCCATTCAAATCTATGAGGCTGCCAGAGATAGCCAAGCATCCAGAATAAAACTGCAGCACTCTCAGGTCTTCAAATCATCTTTGTTTTATTCCACCTTCCTTAGTGCGACGTTTCGACCACCCTCGGTCTTTCTCATGCTTGAGAAAGACCGAGGGTGGTCGAAACGTCGCACTAAGGAAGGTGGAATAAAACAAAGATGATTTGAAGACCTGAGAGTGCTGCAGTTTTATTCTGGATGCTACAAGTAACTGGGGTACTACAGACTGGTACCTGACACTGACGGCACCACCACATTATGGACCTATAATCACCGTAGGTGCTGCTGCAATTAAGCATTTATTTACAGAGATAGCCAAGCGCTATCAGTGCGACGGGGCAGCAGTTGGACGCCCATCGATCAGACCCTTATCACTTATCCTGTGGTACAGATACAGAATATACAATGTATTTGCAAAGTCTTCAGACTCTTCTATTAGTTTCAGATGGTGTTATGTTGTGGCACGGTGCTATAAAGAAAAATCAAGCCCCCCCCCCCCCCCCCCCCCCCCCATTAATCTGCACTCGACACCCCATAATAAGAAAATTAAAACAGAATTTCTTACTTTTTTGCAAATTCATTAAAAAGGAAAAAATTCAATTTTGCATAGATTTAAGTATTCAGATCATTTGCTTTGACATTTCGCCCATTTCCAAAGGCCTCTTATTTCCCTTGATCTTCTTTGAGATCTTTCTACACCTTTATTGGAGTCCACCCGTGGTACATTCAGTCGATTGGACATGAAAAGACACAGCCCTGTCTATATGAGGTCTCACAGCTGACAATGCATATCAGAGCAAAAACCAAGACATGAAAAGGAAAGAACTGCCTGTAGAGCCCAGAGACAGGATTGTGTAGAGGTGCAGATCTGGGGAACGATACAAAAATATTTCTGCAGTACTGAAAGTGGCCTCCATAATTCCTAAATTAAAGAAGTTTGGAATAACCAGGACTCTTCCTATACCTGGCCGCCTCACCAAACTAAGTAATCAGGAGAAAAGGGCCTTGGTAGGAGAGGTGACCAATAACCCAATGGCCACTGACTGATCCTGTGTGTAGATGGGAGAAACTTCCAGAAGGTCAACCATAACTGCAGCACTCCACCAATCTAAGCTTTATGACATGAGAGGCCGGAAAAAAGCCTCTCCTCATTAAAAAACACATAAAAGCCTGCCTGAAGTTTGCACCTGAAGGACTTTCATACTGTGAGAAACAAGATTCTCTAGTCTGATAAATCGAAGATTGAACTTTGCTACCACAATTTTAAAGTAGAACTCAATTTTTTTTATTCTATGACCTGTTAGAAAGCTGCATGATGTAATCTGTAGTGAAGGCAATCTTCTGACTGTATCTGTGAGCTATCCCCTCACTTCTGATTGTAGATGTGTCATGTGACCAACTCCCTGACCTCCAACTGACCCAGGACAGGAAGCCAGTCACTTCTCTATTCATTCCTGCGAGACTCAGAATGAGGCTCCCATAGGAAAGCATACAGAAATAGACTTCCTGTCCACACATAAGATGCTGTGTCAGTTGGAGAGTCTGATTGCTGGTCACATGACACAGATGAGAAGCATGAGGGAGATATAACTCACAGATACAGTCACTGGTAAGAAAATGACATTCACTACAGATTACATCATGTACATTTCTAACAGGTCAGAGAATAAAATTTTTGCCGGGAGTTCTTCTTTAAGCATCATGTTTGGAGGAATCCAGGCATTGCTCATCACCTGGCCAATACCATCCCTACAGTGATGCAGAATCATGCTTTGAGGTTGTTTTTCAGGGGCTGAGACAGAAAGACTGGTCAGAGTTGAGGGAAAGCCGAGGGGAACGCAAATTACAGAGAGATTCTTAATGAAAACCTGAACTGAAGGTTCACCTTCCAACAAGCATACAGCCAAGACAACACAGGAGTGGCTTAGGGACAACTCTGTGAATGTCCTTGAGTGACAGAGCCACAGCCCTCACTTGAACCCAAGCAAACATCTCTGACGAGACCTTAAAATGGCAGTCCACCGACGGTCCCCATCCAGGGTCTGAATACTTATGTCAATGCAATGTTTTTTTTTCCCCATTTTTAATAAATTATCAGATTTCTAACATTCTGTTTTCACTTTGTCATTATGGGGTATTGAGTGCAGAACGACAGGGAAAAACTTGAGTTTTTTTTTAAAAGCATGAGGCTGCAACATAACAAAATGTGAAAAAAGTGAAAGGATCTGAAGACTTTCCAAATGCACTTTATTTCAAACTTTAGGTTTTATTTTGGTGGTACTGAGGTTTGGTTGTCAAGTTTCCTATTTTAGGACAGGTCCATATGCTCAGTTCAACTCTCCATGATTACTAGAATACTGATCCATAAGTATGCGATACACCTGGAGGGATCATATCAACAGCATGTATACAAAAAAAAAAAAAAAAAAAAAAAGGAATGGGGCGAGACATGTAATGCATGTCCAAAGTAAAAGCCATAGAGGGAGATTCTCCCTTGCGTCAGAAAAATGGCTTTAAAAAAGTTGCAAGCTGTGTGGTTGGGAATTTTTCAATGTGACTTTTTGGAAGAAAAAAAAAATTGTAAGTACGTCCCTCGCCACTTTTGCAAAAGGGAATGTGACAATGGTGGGAAAGGACCAACAACTTAAAGGGTTATTCCCATCTTAGACAATGGGGGCATATCGCTAGGATATGCCCCCATTGTCTTATAGGTGCGGGTCGCACCGCTGGGACCCGCACCTATATTCAGAACGCAGCCCCAAAAAGAGAAGGAGGGCGCACCGCGCACGCGCGGCCGCCCTCCATTCATTTTTATGGGGCCGCCGAAAATAGCCGAGCGCTGGCTCGTCTATTTCCGTTGCCTCCATAGAAATGAATGAGAGCGCACCCGCACCTATACGACAATGGAGGCATATCCTAGCGATATGCCCCCATTGTCCAAGATGGGAAAACCCCTTTAAGGGCCCATTCACACGACCGTGTAAATGGGGCCGCATCTATTCCGCAATTTTGCAGAATAGATTTGGCCCCATTCATTTCAATTGCTGGTGTGTGATCTTGCTAGGCCGCGGCAGCAGCTCCACAAGAAAAAATACAATATATCCTACTCGTGTCCGCAATAGCGGACAAGAATAGGCATTTTGAATGGGGTGCCGGGCCGTGTGGTCTGCAAATTAACACACAAAGTTTGTACTGGAGGTGTGGCTACTCCATTTGGTCATGCACTCCTGACTCGCCCCGTCTGCCCCATAGGCTGATTTTAATTAGCGTAACTATAAAGCCAAGTGGACTCAGCATGCATGTTTGGTACCTGCATCCCTGTATTTGTGGAGGCCTTTGAAGCACCAGAAATGGCAAAAGGCAGAGGGGACCTTCATTTACGTCAGTTTTCAGGTGCAAATGAAGCCAGAAGTCTACGGCAGCTCAGAGCTGTCGTAGAGTTCTGGTTAGGCGCAGGGACTGCAGGAGGATGCGCCTAATTTATGACCAGGTGTACGCATCCTCCAGCAGCACAAGGGATATAAAGACCGGCGCAGAAATCTCCCACATCGTGTCTATGGGCTTTAATTCCTAGACTAGTCAGAGGATCTTTTTGGCATAAACCTTGATTGATATGCAGGCATCTACTGTACTTTTTTTTTATCATGAAAAGTGCAGCTGACTAAGCTTTTCAGTACAAAAGGGACCAAACGCTGGGACAGGAGTCAACACAACTACCTGGCATATAGTGGTATACATCGGTGCTAAACATGCTGGCCCAGATCAACTAATGTGTCTGTGCCTAGAACCTAAAAATGTATGCAAATTGGCACAATTTGGCGCAACTACAGTTTCTATACTTTTTTTCCTGACTTAATTGACAAGAGGCTTAATTGGAAGGAACAAAGCTTTGTGTGCCACAATTCTGGCATGAAATTAGTTAGTACAGAATCAGAGAAAAGTGTATATCCATGCGCCACATTTTTCATCCAGCCTGAGCCCCAGTGATAAATCTGGTGCAGGTCTACATACAACATCTGTAAGACTGGAAAATCTGGGCCCCTGTGTATACAACAAGCACACGTCGCCAACCCTGAACAGAGCTTTTCAGTGACAGACACAGCGACCCTGTGAAATCTACTACTTCCTCAGATGGTACTCACCTACGCATTGGCTTTCTGTCCATGCACAGTGAAGAGAAATCTTCACACAAAGTGTAAAAACAGTAATGGGGAAGACAGACGCATGGAGTCTCTACCAGTCTTCTCTACGGTTGTAGCCTTGCTTGCAGAACTACATCCAGCTGACGGCTTTCTGGGTTGGCAGAAATGGGAATCCTTGCTGCATCTGCAAAAGACAAGACGTAGTAGTAATAATGGTTGGAAATAGGAGGAACATCATGAGCCGCTAACAGTCACATTTTCCATCTCACAGAAATAGAGGCTATTAAGACGACCAGCCAAACAACAATGATGAGAAATCCATCCATAGGTTCTGGAGATGTCGCCGAATTCTGCTATGTCATAGGCAATTTAAAAATCTGGACTAGATCCCAGAACACAGAGACGACATCTATCGGGGCGGCCTCTGCTTCGGCTTTCTATTAGACACATTCCTCTGCAAAGTCTTTCACAGCTCCCAGGAAATAGAGAAATATCATCAAAGGGGTTTCTGAGAGTTTTCTACCAATGACCTACCCTCAGGATAGGTCATCAGTATCTGATCGGTGGGGCTCCGACACCTCACGCCCCTGCTGCGTGCAGACGCCCCTGCTGCGTGCAGACGCCCCTGCTGCGTGCAGACGCCCCTGCTGCGTGCAGACGCCCCTGCTGAGTGCAGACGCCCCTGCTGAGTGCAGACGCCCCTGCTGAGTGCAGACGCCCCTGCTGAGTGCAGACCTCCCTGCTGAGTGCAGACCTCCCTGCTGTGTGCAGACGCCCCTGCTGAGTGCAGACCTCCCTGCTGAGTGCAGACCTCCCTGCTGAGTGCAGACGCCCCTGCTGAGTGCAGACGCCCCTGCTGAGTGCAGACCTCCCTGCTGAGTGCAGACCTCCCTGCTGAGTGCAGACCTCCCTGCTGTGTGCAGACGCCCTGCTGAGGCGCCCCTGCTGAGTGCAGACGCCCCTGCTGAGTGCAGACGCCCCTGCTGAGTGCAGACGCCCCTGCTGAGTGCAGACGCCCCTGCTGAGTGCAGACGCCCCTGCTGAGTGCAGACGCCCCTGCTGAGTGCAGACGCCCCTGCTGAGTGCAGACGCCCCTGCTGAGTGCAGACGCCCCTGCTGAGTGCAGACCTCCCTGCTGAGTGCAGACCTCCCTGCTGAGTGCAGACCTCCCTGCTGAGTGCAGACGCCCCTGCTGAGTGCAGACGCCCCTGCTGAGTGCAGACGCCCCTGCTGAGTGCAGACGCCCCTGCTGAGTGCAGACGCCCCTGCTGAGTGCAGACGCCCCTGCTGAGTGCAGACCTCCCTGCTGAGTGCAGACGCCCCTGCTGAGTGCAGACGCCCCTGCTGAGTGCAGACCTCCCTGCTGAGTGCAGACCTCCCTGCTGAGTGCAGACCTCCCTGCTGTGTGCAGACGCCCCTGCTGAGTGCAGACGCCCCTGCTGAGTGCAGACGCCCCTGCTGAGTGCAGACGCCCCTGCTGAGTGCAGACGCCCCTGCTGAGTGCAGACGCCCCTGCTGAGTGCAGACGCCCCTGCTGAGTGCAGACGCCCCTGCTGAGTGCAGACCTCCCTGCTGAGTGCAGACCTCCCTGCTGAGTGTAGACGCCCCTGCTGTGTGCAGAAGCCCCTGCTGTGTGCAGAAGCCCCTGCTGAGTGTAGACGCCCCTGCTGCGTGAAGACGCCCCTGCTGAGTGCAGACCTCCCTGCTGAGTGCAGACCTCCCTGCTGAGTGCAGACCTCCCTGCTGAGTGCAGACCTCCCTGCTGTGTGCAGACCTCCCTGCTGTGTGCAGACCTCCCTGCTGAGTGCAGACCTCCCTGCTGTGTGCAGACCTCCCTCCTGTGTGCAGACCTCCCTGCTGTGTGCAGACCTCCCTGCTGCGTGTACTCGCAGTAGAGCAGCGGCCTTCTCCAGCTTTTCCTAGGCTATGTGACGTCACCTTCACTGGTCACATGGCCTAGGAGCAACTCTGTCCCCTAGGGGACTGAGCGAGATACCGAGCACAAACACTATAATATGTATTACATTGTGCTTGGTCAGATGAGAGAAAGTTACAGCGATAGGCAGGGGGTCCTGGGTGTTGGACCCAAACTGACCAGATACTGATGACCTATCAGCAGCACCACTAGTCAGAATACACTAGGGTGCCAGACATCACCCCCGTATACACCAAGTACATTTACACCCAGGCTACACATAGAGGCAGCACTTACAGAGAGGGTCATGGCCGCTCGTGAACATCATTTCACCATTTAGATTTATCTAGGAGAATCTACATTAATTACTGGATAGCATTTTAAACCAGGTGCACTACTACTATGCTGTTAGGATCTTGAGATGCAGACGGTATTATAGTACACAGCTGCATTCACAATTCTGTATGCTTCAGAGCTGAAATCTTCCAGAATCCCTGGTTGATTCCAAGTCTGCACAAAACTATTTCCTGGGGGGTGCAGTCTTTCCATGAGGCACTATGGAAAAGTGTACTGCATTATGGGAGCTCAAGCTTTTCAAATGTTTTCAATGACATCCAGCAGAACTGTGAATGCAGCTCTGGGGTATAATACAGTGTGTAAGATTAGTCCAAAATTAGTACTGAAACCTATACAGATAAGAAAATTGCTGGTTTATCCTCCGACCTTAATGTTAACTTTAATGGTTAATGTGGAATGAGCTGTGGTCTGGCAGGAAGGGGATGTCTGAGATAATTTAAATTCTCAGAAATGCAGCCAATCAAGGTCCCCAGCAGTATACTGCGACCGCTGCAGCCAATCTGGTCCCATGTTTTCAGGCTTTTTTTTTTTTTTTTTTTTTACAGGTTATACTGATAATTTAATGCAGGGCAGAAGAAAAAAAAATCTAACATGCCCAATTTATGAGGTTGTTTCCATCACAGAATCCATGTTATGTGCCACCCGATAATACCTGCACCAGGCATAGCAGTCTAGAGCAGGGGTGAGCAACCTGCGGCACTCCAGCTGTTGTGAAACTACAATTCCCAACATGCTCCATTCATTTCTTTGAGAGATCTAAAAACAGCAGAGCGAGCATGCATGCTGGGAGTTGTAGTTTCACAACAGCTGGAGTGTCGGAGGTTGCCTACACCGGGTCTATAGTTAGGTAATTGGAAATTCAAACACTTCCTTTATTAGGCCCCATTCACACAACCGTATTTTTCTTGCATTACCTGCAGATCACACGTGGGTCCATTCATTTCTATGGGTCTGCAAAAAAAGCAGACAACGCACCTTGTGCTGTCCACATCCGTATGTCCATTCCGCAGTCCAGCAAAAAAACGATAGAACATGTCCTATTCGTCAGTTTTGCAGACCGCAAAATAAATATGGTGGTGTCTATGAACGATTATAGCCTATGGGTCCGTGAAAACCATGGATGCCATCCGTGTTTCACGGATTATTAGGAGGAGATGCTTTGAAAATTATTGTTCAGCTGCACAGAGTCCATGGAACATGGATAGCAAAAATAAATTACACACAGATCCATCACTAACCAACTTTTCAGGGATTACATCACGGACACAGACGTGTGAGTGAGGCTTAAAGGGATATTCCCATCTCACAAATGTAGTTTGTATAGTTAGATATAGCCATACCAGTATTATTACTAATAGAATGTATTTATATAAAATGTACTGTTTAGAAGATTTGCCTATTTGTATATCCATTGTCCCACACACATCAGTCTGGCCGTTGCCCCTAGTTACGGCCACCGTGGCCATGTAGTAGTGGTGGCCGGCTTGCTCCTGTTCAAACCCGCTCTGAGGTAACTGCTGTATTGTGAACGCACATTACATGAGCATGTGGAGACACATCTTAGGGTTGTAGTATTTTTGTCTGCGCTTCCAAAACGCAGAGAAACGGATCCTGTTCCAAGTTCAATTCATCTCTATGGAGCAGGATCTGTTTATAAAGTCTACGTTTTGGATCCTGACCATTGCGTTTTGGACTGGTAGTGTCCAAAACGCAGATGTTAAAGTGCCCTAAGATGTGTCTCCTCATGTAATGTGCTTTCACAATACAGCAGTTACCTCAGAGCGGGTTTGAACAAGAGCAAGCCGGCCACCACTACTACAAGGCCGCGGTGGCTGTAACCAGGGGCAACGACCTGACTGATGTGTGTGGGACAATAGATATACAAATAGGCAAATCTTCTAAACGGTACATTTTATATAAATACATTCTATTAGTAATAATATTGGTATGGCTATATCTAACTATACAAACTATATTTGTGAGATGGGAATACCCCTTTAAGGAGAGCTGCCCATGCCTGCCTCTTTATAATACTAAGGCCTTATTTACATTTCGTTATTTCACTGACCTGCACTATCTGCATTTTCCATGCACACGTACCCATTGATTTTAATGTGTCCATTTACACATCGGTGGTTTTCCATTTCAGTGGAAAAATCACGGAGACATGCACCACTGGAGTGACGCAGACCAAACACTCCCATTGAAGTCTGAAGGTCTGACAGATGGAGAGCAAAAACCGGACACACGGACCAAATACAGATTCTTTCCAATGACGTCACATGGACAGAGAACTGTGATCGAGGCATTAGTCTTAGACAGCACAGACTTAGGGCTCATGGAAACAAACGTTATGTATTTTGCGATCCGGAAAAAAAAAAACGGATGACATCCTTGTGCATTCCGTACATTGTGGAATGGAACAGCTGGCCCCTAATAGAACAGTTCTATCCATGTCCGCAATGCGGACAATAATAGGATATGTTCTAATTTTTTGCGGACCGGACATACAGACATGGAATGCACACGGAGTAACCTTTTTTTTTTTGTGGACCCATTGAAATGAATGGTTAAGCATATGGACCGCAAAAAAAATAAAAAAAACGGAACGGACACGGAAAGGAAATGCGTTTGTTTGCATGAGCCCTTAGGATGATAAATCTGGTGCATATTTATCCGCAGTGTATGAGATCAGCAGCAAAGTGGATTCGATTTTAGCAACTCATGTTAAAAAAACTGCATGGAAATGGACATTCAATGCAAATTTGAAATCTGCAGCATGTCCATTCTTTCCGCAAATTTTCATCCTTTCTTGATCGTGGGGTAAAATCTGCAGCTCAATCTGTATGCAGCAATACCTGTGGATATTCACTGTAAAATCTGTCAAAGGTTTTTTTTTTTTTCTCCTGGAACGAGCAGATATACCCAGAAAACATTGAGGGGGTCATTTATCAAACGGGTGTAAAGTAGAACTGGCTTAGTTGCCCATAGCAACCAATCAGATTCCACCTTTCATTTTCCAAAGGAGCTGTCAAAAATGAAAGGAGGAATCTGATTGGTTTCTATGGACAACTAAGCTAGTTCTACTTCACATCAGTTTGATAAATGACCCCCAGAGATCTTTGTCAGGACAGAGGCTGTCAGTGTCTCCTGCCACCTGCAGTTAGGGAAACATGAAGGTACTGACAGGTCCAGCTCAGCTGTCACTCAGCGCCACAGCTTACACAGGTGTTACACCGCGTTCACACATAGGGGATGGCTGCGCATATTTGCAGTAATTTTCAGCGCTCTGTTCACACTGCACCTGGGACTTCAGAGCACTTCCCGGCAACACTGCACAGGCATACAGCAGCAACCAGGAGGAGCGGGGCTGCAGTCTGCCACATCATCCGCTGTTAAAGGGTTAAAACATGTGCTGCACCCAGTCCCACAGAGAATGAGTTGAGCTGCGGGCACCTACTGCTCCATAGCACTCATTCGCAGGATCGGTGGGGGTCCCGGCAGACAGACCGCGAGGATCTACGAGTTATCCTCTATCCTGTGGATAGGCGATAACATTTAAAGATGTTGAGAGTTGTAGTTTTACAACACAAGGGTGAATTAGATGATTGTGGAGGCTCCCAAAAGCAAACTCAAAGGCCACAAATGGACAAGTCCTTTAAATCGGGTCCTTTTTAGGAGGTTCCAGCCTCTAAGTGTCCTTCACAGTTAAAATAAAATCCTCGTGACATATCGTGACTGACGATTAGCTATGGGGGAAAGTACTGGATTTTCGGAAGACTATTTTACAATTCTTGTGTTTATGGGTCAATTAATCAACAGGAAGCGGCAGAGACAACATTCAACCGCCCATCGGCTTCTATGGAGAGTAGACACATGCTACAGGCACTTACCGGCCTCTCACCGGTCTACCCGGCAGGACCGGGCACAGGAGCTGCCTTCCCAACCGGAGACTTCGGTCTTCCTCCACAACCGAACCGGAAGTGGTCCGCCGCCTCTGCTCTTCCCCCTGCCAAGACTGTGTCACCTGGAAGAACGTCTGCAGAGATGCACGCTCAACCAGAACGAGGCTTGACGCGCACTTCCGGCGGTGCTGCGGTCTCCATGACAACGCGTCTACAGTGGGTTCTAGTGGCGTGGGTCAGGTGAGGCGAGGGGAACGTAAGGACGGCACTAGGGGCTGTTAGATAGGACGGCTGGGCAAACGTCTTAAAGGGGTAATACATTTTAGCTTATAATTGTTGTAAAAATGCCCTTGGCAGGGATGACAACCTGGGAGAGTCCTTCACAGGGTGATGGGAGTGGTCATTTTTCAAGGGGCGTGGTTTATATTCAGATCAGACAAAATTATTATTCAGACCCTTAAAGGGGTTCTCCCGGAATTAAGAAAATGAAAATACTTAAATATTACTTTACTATAAATATATTCCGAAATACCTTTCATTAGTTATAATGGCTCGTTTTGTCTGGGGAGCAATGATTAGGAGAAACAAAATGGCTGCGGTCCTATTAGTCCACACAAAACCTGTGCTAATCACACAGCAGGACAAGTTACTTCACAACACTGAGGTAAGGAGCTGCCTCATCCTCCTCTCTGCTCTGCTTGTCAGGGATTATGATCCTGAATACAGATGATAATATCTTCAGCTGAATCTCTGTAGGAATGGAGCTCATGAGGAGACATGAAGTACAGAGAGGATGGACAGGACAGACTGTGGTAATGGACAGGGTTGCCAACCTTTCTTTCAAATTTTTCTGGACAACTGAACCAAAATTTATGGACAGCCCAAAATTTTTATGGACATAACAAACCACACCCCTTTTTAGAGAACACACCCCTTTTTAGAGGACACACCCCTTTTTACACCCTCAAAATGCCCTTGAATTAAAAACACTGCAGTATAAAAAAGGATTGTTCAGTAATTTAAAAAAAATCCATCCCTGCTGCTAGTCTGAGTGCTTTGTTTATATGGCTGCAGTGATGATGCCTATGACACGCTGGACTTTCTGACATCATTTCTGCTGCCATGTCAACAAAGACTGACAGGGATCTAACGGGCAAGACAGGCACTGATGTGCAGGTGTATGGCATGTGACCACTGCAGCCAGTCCTCAGCATTAGACCACTGACTGGTGATTGGCTGCAGCAGTAACATGCCATATACCCCACTGCAGTTAGTGAACAGCTGCAGAAAATGGCGTTGAAGGAATAGGTGAGGCATATTTGGATGGACATTACATTCACCAATACCAAACATACACATCACCACATACCTCTTAAATCCAGTGACGTCTTCCTGACGTAGAAGTTCTCTTTTCTCATCTTCTCTATTTGGCCCAGACCGCCATGATGAGTTCTTTCAGCCACTTATTCTCCCTGAAGAATATGCCACAAAGACACCTTAGATTACCCACTTTTCTATCCTCCTTCTCCTCAGTGGTGCCCCGACATTGTTATCCTGCTGCTACTCCCAATACTGTGCCCGCTGTGCTCCCCAATGTCCCCAGATATTATACTGAAGAAATAACAGTGCCATATAGATAGGACCCCCTATAGTAACAGTGCTTCCCAAAGTCCCACTAATACTAATAATTCTCTCCCAGACTGCCCCAATAGTGATAATGCTTCACGAGTAGCCCTTTTAGCAGAAGTGCCCTCCATATTGTACCAAATAATGATAACACCCCCAATAGTACCCCTGGTAGTAATAATAATTCCCCATAATATAAATAATTTTCTCATAGTACCTGAGCAGTAGTGCTCCCAGAAATTATAAGGCCGCGTTATCATGCTCCTAGTAATTATAATACCCCTTATAGTGCCCCCATAGCTTAAACAGTCCCCTATAGTGCTCACAGTAGTTTAGATGGGCCCCTGTAGTACCCCCTCTAGTTTAGATGGCCCCCTGTAGTGCCTCCAGTAGTTTAGATGGCCCCCTATAGTGCCCCCACTAGTTTAGATGGCCCCCTGTAGTGCCTCCAGTAGTTTAGATGGCCCCCTATAGTGCCCCCACTAGTTTATATGGCCCCCTGTAGTGCCTCCACTAGTTTAGATGGCCCCCTGTAGTGCCTCCACTAGTTTAGATGGGCCCCTGTAGTGCCCCCACTAGTTTAGATAGCCCACAGTAATGCCCCCAGTAGTTCAGATAGCCCCCCTGTAGTGCCCCCACTAGTTTAGATGGCCCCCTGTAGTGCCTCCACTAGTTTAGCCCACAGTAATGCCCCCAGTAGTTCAGATAGCCCCCCTGTAGTGCCCCCACTAGTTAAGATGGCCCCCTGTAGTACCCCCACTAGTTTAGATGGCCCCCTGTAGTGCCTCCACTAGTTTAGATGGCCCCCTGTAGTGCCCCCACTAGTTTAGATGGCCCCCTGTAGTGCCCCCACTAGTTTAGATGGGCCCCTGTAGTGCCCCCACTAGTTCAGATAGCCCCCTTTATTGTGCCCCGGCCCTCCAGTAATTATATTGTCCCCATAAGTACTCCCCTATAGTGGCCCACCCAGCAGCTTAAATGACCCCATACCTTAATTAAATCCCAGCAGCACCGTTTAGCCTGGCGCGGGCGGCGGGAATGCTGCAGTAAAGAATTAGAAAGAAAGCCAGGCTTTCATTGGTGGTCAGTGTGGGGGCGTGCTCCTCCTCTTCGTGACTTCCGGCACTTTTCCTCTCCTCTCCAGCGTCCTAATGGTTCGGCTGTCGGCTCCCATCGCCCTGCATTGCGCACGCATGCGCAGTGCAGAATTCAGGTTTCAAGCCACAGGTTTTACGGACTGTGTTTTTTTCTGCCGGAGGCTACGGACGGCAGAAGAAAACACCCAGGTTTTGCGGACTGTCTGTAAATTTACAGACGGTTGGCAACCCTGGTAATGGAGTCTACAAACAAGTGCTGCTGCTCTTTAGCCACATCTGCTCATAAACTCAATTCCAGCAGAGATTAAGCTAAAGATCTTATCATCTGTATTCAGGATCATAATCCCTGACAGGTAGAGCAGAGAGGCGGATGAGGCAGTACTTTACCTCAGTGCTCTGAAGTAACTTGTCCTGCTGTGTGATTAGGACAGGTTCTGTGTGTACTAATAGGACAGCGGCCATTTTGTTTCTCCTAATGATTGCTCCCCAGACAAAATGAGCCATTATAACTAATGTTAGGTATTTGGGAATATATTTATAGTGAAGTAATATTTAAGAATTTTTATTTTCTTTATTCCCGGAGAACCCCTTTAAATTAGATTCAGGCCCTAGAGCAGACCCCTAAATATATTCAGATTTCTATATAATATCAGCCTCCCGCCAAATATATTCAGACCTCTATATTAAAGGGCTTTTCCAAGTTTTTAATACTGATGACCTATTTTGATTTTTCCTCCCCACGTTCCAACTTTTTTATTTTTCCGTTCACATATGAGGGCTCTTTTTTTTTGCTGGACAAGATGCCTTTTTTAATGGCACCATTTAATTTACCATGTCTTGTATTGTAAAACAGAGGAAAAAAAACGTAATTTTGCCAAGGTTTTGACATCATGGCTTTCACTGTGCGCCAAAAATGACATGATGTCCTTGTTTTTTGCAGAACGAACTGTAGCTTTTATTGGTACAATTTTTGTGGTATGTACGACTTTTTGATCAATGTTATTTAATTTTTTTTTTGGGGGGGTGACTAAACATTTTTTATTTGGTACAGCGTTCACTGCACAGGAAATTTTTTAAAAATATACCTAATATGCCAGCAATACTTAATGTTTATTTTTTATTATTTATAGATTTTTATATGTAAAATTAGGAAAGGGGGGTGATTTAAACTTTTAATATTTTGGTGGTTTTATTTAATAACTACTAGCCCCTTTAGGGGGCTAGAACCTGTGATCTTTTGATCCTTTGTCCCATTCACCCTAATAGAGATCTGGGCTAAACACAAGGACGTTATCCGGGCAGCTCCCTGGTTTTCATCCATTAACCCCCTATACAGGGATTTGGTCTTCAATGAGGAACGCACCAGGTCACTGCCTCTTGGAGCAGCTTGGCTACTGACCAAGAGACACTGGTGCGTACCACTGAAGGGACTGGCAAACTCGTCAGTAAAAAAACAAGGTCATGGCAGGCATAGTACATGCAAATCTGAGAAACAGGTCCAAGGTGAGGGCAGGCAGTACAGGGTCAGTATGGTAAACAGGTCTGGTCAGGGAATCCAGGAATCGAGCAGAAGTCAGTACACAGGCAGACAATCAGATACAGCACACCTTAACAGGAACTAGACTAGTGAACCTATTGCTCAGGCAGAGAATGAGACACACAGAAAGGCATACATGGCAGAAGCTGATTAACACATTAGAAACAACTTAGCAGCTACACGTAGAACCAAAGGAGGGTTTAACCCTTCCAATACTGCATAATGAGGTGAGGTTCAATGAAAGAATGTCAGATTACAAGCATTGGTTCCGGAGTGCCTAACATGTGACAGGCACTGGGTGAGTGGAGTGGAGCGGTGCCCGTCTGAGGTAGCCCGGCACGAGCCACCAACGTAACACACACACAGAGGGCAAGCCTTCACCACACACATAAACACCGTACAGCCCTTAAAACCACTGTGCATTCTGCAGTCACTGTTAAAGTTCATTTTATTTTTTGTTGTCCAGGACAATCCAAGCAAAGAGAGAACGTTTTGGGTCTCCCAACCTTCATCTGACCATGTTAGCGCTTTTGTTGAAATTTGACATCTTCATATTTTTCACTATTTAGGTGTGATTGAGAATAAAAAGAGGATGGATGTTATAAATCCCCTCACCCATGACAACCCTGTACTTCAGTGTGCTCTGGAAGGAAATCTACAAGGTCTACAATCCATTTTTGAAGATCCAGCTGATGACCACCATGATCAGTGTAGCCAATTGCTTGTAGAAGAAGATCTCCTGGGGAGGAACCCGCTGTTCTTAGCCTCTATACTGGGACGTACAGAAGTTGTGAAGGGATTGGCTAAGTATGGAGCCAACATGAATCAGCAGACAGCTCGAGGTACCCGTATATTTCACATATCTTTGGACTCTTTCTTCTTCTCAGCCACAAAACTACAATCCCCACAATGCCTAGCTTTCCTGCTGTGAGTTTGTGCTTGTTCATGAGTGTTGCTGCTCACTGATTGGCTGCCTGACATTCCAGCGCAGACCCATCCTCTCTACTCAGTAATCAGCAGCACACTGACATTTAGCTAGAGAACTGACAGCAGAACACTGAGCATGCTCGACCTAACAAAGGCTCAGAACTACAGGTTGGTGCCATGGTAACTTATGAGGAAACACAGTGGGTAGTAAGGAAGAAACTACTTTATAACTGCTAAACGGTAAATATGTGAAACTGACATTATATTAGGTAATTATTTATGATGAATTAGTCTAAAACATAAGTTATATTTATGGTAACCGGAATACTCCTTTAAAGGCTGTCTGTCAGCAGTCATGAGCCCTCAAAACAGCAGGAAGTTGCCTGGCTTAGAAATTTAAAGGTGTATTCCCATCTCACAAATGTAGTTTGTATAGTTAGATATAGCCATACCAATATTTATTACTAATTGAATGTATTTATATAAAATGTACCGTTTAGAATATTTACCTATTTGTATATCCATTGTCTCACACACATCAGTCAGGCCGTTGCCCCTAGTTACGTCCACCTCGCCCATGTAGTAGTGGTGGCCGGCTTGCTCTTGTTCAAACCCGCTCTGAGGTAACTGCTGTATTGTGAACGCACATTACATGATCATGCGGAGACACATCATAGGGTTGTAGCATTTTTGTCTGCGCTTCCAAAACACAGAGAAACGGATCCTGTTCCAAGATTAATTCTTCTCTATGGAGCAGGATCCGTTTATAAGGTCTGTGTTTTGGACGGATCCTGACCATTGTGTTATGGACTGGTAGTGTCCAAAATGCAGATGTTAAAGTCCCCTAAGATGTGTCTCCGAATGCTCATGTAATGTGCGTTCACAATACAGCAGTTACCTCAGAGCGGGTTTGAACAGCAGCAAGCCGACCACCTCTACTACATGGCCGAGGTGGACGTAACTAGGGGCAACGGCCTGACTGATGTGTGTGGGACAATGGAGATACAAATAGGGAAATCTTCTAAACGGTACATTTTATATAAATACATTCTATTAGTAATAATATTGGTATGGCTATATCTAACTATACAAACTACATTTGTGAGATGGGAATACCCCTTTAAGTTTCCTTCTGCCCCAGCACTGCAAGTGCCCACTTTAGGTATATCTGCAATGCTCTTTCTGTCAAGGTATAGTGTTGTGAGTAGGATCCCTGGGACCCTCATCGCTCTGGATCCCTGCACAGCCAGCGCTGCATCTGCCTGTTGCTCGGATGAAAACATTTTGCAACTTTTTGCATTTTTACACCACACACTCCAAGGTGGACGCTAGCATATTTTTCTAGCCAAATTCAAGTGCTGACCTCTAGTGGCGTGCTGCAAACTTTCAGCTCAAAAGAGATGTAGAAAAAGACTCATCCTTTTGGTATCCATCTGTATGAATGGTTCTGTGTGCTGTCAGCATTTGCACTTCCGTTCTGCGCCCCCGCAAAAAAATAGAACGTGTCCTATTCTTGTCCGCAGCTTCTATAATAATATATAATAATCAGACGTGTGAATGGACCCTAATAATAATTGTTAGGATTTATATATCTCCAGACTCCGTGATCAATGCACGGTAAATTCACAAATTGATCAGAAATAAAGGAAAATGAGCTGTTCTTGCATAAAAACAGGAATTTAGTCTTACCGGTAAATAGGTTTCCAGAAGTCCCGACATGACAGCACCATGGAGGATGTCCCATTGGTCTCTGTAGGGACAGGAAGCACGAGAGGTTAAAAGGCCCCTCCCCTCCCCGCACTCCAGTGTTTACAAATCACTACACCGGAATAATGCAACTCTATTTTATTATAGTCACAATGTTAACATCACATTGGAACAATAATCAACAGAAAAATATGCAAGAAGAACATAAGGGGGGGAATACCCAGTGCTGTCATGTCGGGACTTCTGGAAACCTATTTACCGGTAAGACTAAATTCCTGTTTCCAGGACGTCCCTCCATGACAGCACCATGGAGAGCTACCAAATCAAGGTAGTTAGGGGGGACCACTGCTTGCAGGACCTTGCGACCAAATGCCAGATCCTGCTTGGCCAAAACGTCTAACTTATAGTGTTTTGTGAATGTGTGGAAACTTGACCACGTAGCCGCCCTGCAGATCTGGTCTATTGAAGCATCTGCTCTCTGGGCCCAAGATGCAGACACCGCTCTCGTCGAGTGTGCTCTCACAGATAATGGACAAGGAAGGTTTTCCAGATTGTACGCTTCCTTGATGGTATCTCTGATCCATCTAGCAATAGTCTGTTTTGATGCTTTCCTTCCTTTGTTTTTCCCTGCAAACTGGATGAAAAGATTAGAAGATGTCCTCCAAGGGTCCGTTCTTTCCAAATAGGACAGAATGGTTCTCCTGACGTCCAGGCAGTGAAATTTCTGTTCTTGGACCTTCTGGGGAGAGGTACAAAAAGAAGGTAGAATTATTTCTTGCTCCCTGTGGAACGAAGAAACCACCTTAGGAAGAAATGAAGGATCCAGCCTTAGAATGATGCGATCATCAAGGATCCTTAGGTATGGGTCTGAAATAGAGAGAGCTTGGATCTCCCCTACTCTGCGAGCTGTGGTGATGGCAATTAAGAAGGCAGCTTTAAGCGAGAGAAGCCTCTCTGAAATCTCCCCAATTGGCTCAAAGGGAGGATCGCAGAGAGCCTTCAGGACGATATTCAGGTCCCAGGCTGGAACAGAAGGTCTTAAGGTAGGCCGAAGCCTCCCAATAGCACAAACGAATCTTTTAATCCATCTATGCTCTGCAAGAGGAGCATCCAGGAAACAAGAAAGGGCCGAAATCTGTACTCTCAGGGTGCTAGGCCTGAGACCCATGTTAAAACCTAGTTGGAGAAAGTCTAGAATTTGGCTTATAGAAGGAGTTGCAGAACCTGGATGATTTAGGTTAAACCAGGAACTGAACTTCTTCCAAACCTTACCATAGATAGCCGCAGTCACCGGTTTCTTACTATGCAGCAAAGTAGAGATTACCTCCTCCGAGAGACCTTTGCTCCTTAACATCTGCCTCTCAGGATCTAGGCAGTCAGTTTGAGACTGCTGACGTCCGGGTGATGGATGGGACCCTGAAGGAGCAGATCCTCTCTCACTGGAAGGGGAAACGGGTCCTGTATGGATCTCTCCCTGATCTCTGAAAACCAGCCCCTCTTGGGCCAGGAAGGTGCAATCAGGATCAGGACTGTGGAACTCGATCTTAGTTTCTTTAGTACCGCTGGGATCAGAGGTAAGGGCGGGAATGCATAACATAGATTGAAGTCCCAAACCTGCGATAAGGCATCTACCCCTCTGGGATTGTCCCTTGGGTTCAGCGAGAAGACTTGATCCGTCTGAGAGTTGACTCTTGTCGCAAACAGATCTATTTGAGGACAGCTCCACCTGTTGCAAATAAGGTTGAAAACTTCCCTGTTTAACGACCACTCTCCCGGATGGATGTTTTGCCGGCTCAAATAGTCTGCTTTTGTGTTGTAAGTCCCTTTCAGGTGAATTGCTGAGACGGACAAGACAGTTCTCTCTGCCCAGGAGAATATTCTGTCTGCTAATCCCTGAAGAAGAGGGCTCCTCGTCCCTCCCTGCCTTTTTAGATAACAGACGGTGGTCATGTTGTCCGAAAGCAACTTTACATGATGGTTCCTCAACAGATGTTCGGCCGCCCTGAAGGATTCTAGAACAGCTTTTAGCTCCCTGAAGTTTGATGACCTCTGACGGTCCAGGGCGGACCATACACCCTGAAAGGAAAACTCTCCTACTTGGGCTCCCCATCCTCTCAGACTGGCGTCTGTGGTCACAGTTACTACTGGCATCGGATCCCACGGGACACCCAATTGAAGAATCTGCGGATCTAGCCACCATTTCAGAGAGTCCTTTACTGCTGTAGTAAGAAGGGTCTTTGAATCCAGGGACTGATTGTCTCTGTCCCAAGAAGACAGGATTAACATTTGTAGTTGTCGAGAGTGGAACTGCTCCCATGGGATTACTGGAATGCAGGAAGTCATGAGGCCCAGAATCCTCATTGCCTCCCTGAGTGAGCAGTATCTGCGATCCCTGAATTGTGATATTTTCGCTAACAAGGAGACTTGTTTCTCCTGGGGCAGATAAGATCTCTGATTCACCGAGTCTAATTCTGTTCCCAGAAATACTTTCCTTGAAGCCGGAAGGAGATCTGATTTTTTGTAGTTCAGGATCCACCCCAGCCGTTCCATGAGGGCCCTGGTCTGTGCTAGATCCTGAATTAATAAATCCCTTGTACTTGCAATCAGCAGGAAGTCGTCGAGATAAGGTATTATTGTAATCTGTTGATTCCTGAGGAAGGCCATCATCTCTGCAACTACCTTTGTGAATAAACGAGGGGCAGAGGAGATTCCGAAGGGCAGGCATGTGAACTGGTAATGGAATATTTCTTTCCCTGATTTTACTGCAAACCTTAGGTATTGTTGAAACTGTTGGTGAATAGGAACGTGGTAGTACGCGTCCTTCATGTCTATTGTACACATGAAGGCGCCCGGAGGTATGAGAGGAATAGTGGATTTTATGGATTCCATCTTGAACCACCGGTAAGCTATACACCGGTTCACTCCTTTTAAGTTTATTATCGTCCTGAACGAGTTGTCGGGTTTTTTTATTAGGAAAAGTCGGGAATAGTAGCCCCTGAACCTCTGAGTTAGGGGAACAGGGGTGATCGCATTCTGAAGATCTAGTTTCTGAATGTCCGCTAGAAGCTGAGATTGAAGGGAGGTTGATCTGAAATGGGTCATCTGAAACTTTCTTGGGGGACGTCTCCAGAAATCCAATCTGAACCCTTCTTTCAAGGAGTCCAGGATCCATTGGTTCCCTGATATCTGAGCCCACTCTTCTACGAAGTATTTCAGTCTTCCTCCCACTGGCCTGGCGTCATTGTTTCGATGAGGTATTGGAAGGGTTTGGGTTAAGGAGGAACCCTCTCCCTCTACCACCCTTCGGGTAACTCCACCTGCCTGTCTTGCCTTTCCCTCTGGAAGGAGCATTCTGAAATGCTCTGGAGGGTTTGCGAAAGGACACCTGTTTTCTGGGTCTTTCCTCTGGAAACCCCCTCTTTTTATCCGCCGTTTTTTCGAGAATTGTATCTAGAACAGGCCCAAACAGGTAAGACCCCGAAAACGGAATTGCGCACAATTTATTTTTCGACGCAATGTCACCCGACCAGGGTTTAATCCAGAGAGCCCTCCTGGCAGAATTCGATAAGGCACCGTTCCTTGCCACACAACGGATGGATTCAGCCGAGGCGTCCGCCAGGAACGCCGTAGCCATTTTAAGGAGTGGAAGGGACTCTAGGATCTCCTCTCTAGCTGTTTTCATTCTCAGGTGATTTTCAAGCTGGTCTAGCCATAGACTCATGGCTCTAGCGACTGACGTAGCGGCAATGTTGGTGTTAATGCCTACCGCTGCAGACTCCCAAGCTTTTTTAAGGGCCCCGTCAATCTTTCTATCCATAGGATCCTTCAACTGCGAGAAATCCTCAAAGGGGATAGTAGTTCTTTTTGCGACTTTTGCCACTTGAATGTCGACTTTGGGAATTTCGTCCCATAATTTTGTCTCCTCTGGGTCGAATAAAAGTCTGCTTTTAAATTCACGGGAGAGGTATAGCTTTTTATCCGCCTCCTCCCATTCTTCCTTAATTAACTCTTTCAGATTTTTATTTACTGGAAAGAGTCTTTTCCTTTTTGCCACTAAGCCTCCAAACATATCATCCTGCACCGAGCGGGCTGGTTCTTCTTCTTCTACCGCCATTGTTTCTCTGACGGCAGAAAGGAGAGACTCCAAATCTTCGTTAGAGAAAAAATATCTGCCGGGATTCTGGGACTTAGAAGAAGAGTGCGGTCTTTCTTCTTCCTCTAATTCCCCTTCGGATAGATACGGTGGCTCCTCCGAATCTGAGTCTAATAAGACCCTCGGCCTCTTGCGGGGGGGCGGGGACGGATAAGCCACAGCTGTCATGCTGGATACAGATGCCTGTACTTCCTCCCGTATAAGATTACGCAAATCTGACATAAAGGACGGCTGTTCTTCTTTAAGAATATTAGCCAGACAGTCCTGGCAAAGCTGCTTCTTGTAAGAATCCAAGAGACGCTTTGCACAGGTGGCACACTTTTTTGATTTCTTTTTGAGGGAGACAGATTTCCGAGCCGGTTCTTTCTCCACCTAAAGGGGGAGCAAGAAGGACAGGGATTTTACCGGCTCACCTGGAAGAAGCCAAATAGAATACTCTCAGGGAGAGCAACTTACGTGAGCCATCTCAGGGGGGGCTGTAGCAGTTTCAGACCGGCCAGCACTAGGGACCTCCATGATGAGCAAAGCATGTAACAAAAAGGCAGGCATTATATACTCACCGGGGCCCCCCCCCCTGACGCCGCACAGCTCCCCGCCTCTTCAGGAGGAGGGACTCAATTCCAGAGGAAGAGTCACCTTCGCTCCCAGCGCGAGACCCAGGCTACCCGGGTCTCCAGCGCTGCTGCTGAACGCCGCCATGATCCACCGGAGCTCCCGGCCTTCCGGTCACGTGACCTGCCGGGCCCACCAGATGGTATCGGGGAGGGCTAGGGGACCTCTTCCCAGAGAGGTGCTGGCCCAGAAAAAACCCGCCGGACTGAAGAGAGGAGGGCCCCTTCTCCAGCCAGCATACCGGGTAATCTCTCTCTTCATCCCCGTAGGGACTCTGCTTCCCATTATCCCTGTAGGGACAGGAAGAACACTGGAGTGCGGGGAGGGGAGGGGCCTTTTAACCTCTCGTGCTTCCTGTCCCTACAGAGACCAATGGGACATCCTCCATGGTGCTGTCATGGAGGGACGTCCTGGAAATCAGGATTATTAATGACATGAATTGTAATGATTGTGTGCGCTGAGGATTGTTTGTCAAAATGTCACATGTAAATGCAGCTTAAAGGGGTTGTCCAGGTTCAGGGCTGAACCCGAATATAAGCTCCCCTTCACTCCTTTAGGGCTCATGCATGCGACCGTTCCGTGCATTGTTGACCGCAATTTGCAGTCCTCAATGCACAGGTGACATCCATGCTGCAGGCAGGACGGATCGAGACCCATTCAACTTGAATGGGTTCCTTTTCCATCCGCACCGCAAAAAAACAGAACATGTTCTATTTTTTCGCGGCTCAGAGGCACGGACAGAAACACCATGGAAGCACTCAAGTGAATGGGTCTGCGATCCGTGATACGGGGTGCACGCAGCCGGTGCCCGTGTATTGCGGCGGTCGTGTGCATGAGCCTCGCTCCGATGCTGCATTGCGCAGGGCAAGGTCTGTTTGTGACATACCGGGCTTCACATCAGTATGCTAGGCGGAGACCAGGACAAATGGACAGTGTATAGCGCTGTTCTGGATGGTTTTAGAGGCGGGTACTAGTGATACTAGTGATGAAGCGCAAGGCAAGAGGAGCATCGGAGCAAGGAAATCCTCCACTCCTACGTGGTAAAGGAGTGAAGGGGAGCCCCTTTAAGGCCGCATTCAGATTTATTTCAGATGCATACAAATGAGGTCTCCAAAAGGGAGGCATGCTGCAGATCAGTGGTGTAACTCAAAGTAACTGGGCCCCACAGCAAATTTTTGAACGCGCCTCTCCCGTGCCCCACTCCTGCAACTAATCAAAATCGCTCTCTCACCAGGCCCGGCAGTCGCTCCGTCCGTTTCCAACACGTATATACTGTATGTAATGTCTCTGTATATAATGTCATTGTATAATACCGTTGAGGGGTCCCTGACAATACAATCTTTTATACCTCCTCCCAGACGGGTTCTTTCTGAATTTGAGCCCCATAGCAGCCACTTCCCCTGCTTCCACTATGGCTACCCCTCCGCTGCAGATGTAACACTTCTAGATTTTCCCACAGACTCTTGTCTGACCTCTCCCTTAGAGTCTCTGTTCTTTATGTCAATCATTTTCCTGTAGACATGGCAACCCACACCAGTAGTTACAGCAGTCCTCCTAAATTTCCACAGTAGAACCCCACCTATTTCCCCAGTAGTCACAGCAACCCTCACTTGCTTCCTTACTAGTCAAAGCAGCTCCCATCTACTTCCACATTAGTCACAAAAGCCCCACCTCCTCCCCCAGTAGTCACGGCAGCCCTTCCCCATTTCCCCAGTAGCCACGGCAGCCCTTCCCCACTTCCTCTGTAGTCACTGCGGCCCCCCATTTCCCCAGTAGTCACTGCAGCCTTTCATCTACTTCTGCAGTAATCACAAAAAACCCACCTACTTTCCCAATAGACACAACAAGCCCCTACCCACTTGTCCAGTAGTCATGGTGCATTTTACCTACTTCCCCAGTAAGCAAAGCATCCACTCACCTACCTCCCCGTAGGTCAGAGCAGTACACCATGTACTTCCACTGTAGATACAGCAAGCCACCATTTACTTTCTTAGTAGCCTCAGCAGCATTTCACCAATATCCCGGTAATGAAACACACTCTCACCTACCTTCTCAGTAGTCACAGCAGTCCTCATGCACTACTACTCCCAGCAGAATTCTCGGCCCCTTTTCCCTCCCAGTATTCACAGCAGTACAAAGAGGAAAAATAAAAAGGAAATAACGGGGCACTGCACTGGAACCAACTATTTATCAATAAAAGAAATAAATACAATATAAAAGAAGACAACAGAGGATAAAAGTTACAACGTGTTTTGGCAACGAACCGTTGCCTTCCTCAGGTACAACATGTTCGGCGTGGTGGTTTATATACCAATAATCCAGAAGTGTAAGATGAAGATGTACCACAAGTACCACAAAGATAATACATATTATATAAATATATGCATTACAGAGGATCCAAAGCACAATGTGTTCACAAACTTTCCATCACAGTGCATATCATATATCCAGCAGTCCAGCAATTAATAAATCGCCATAGACATAGAGGCAGTCACTGACGTGGTACATCAGTCATTATAAAGAGAGGTGAGGGAGCCTGTGACGGGCAGATCACATATAACTCGATATAAATAGCATAACTATATGATGAAGGGAAGACAAAGAAATTCCCTGTATAGTGGAACCACTGTGCCTAATAACCGGAAAACACCAAAAGGCAGCTGACTAAAACAGACTAGGGACATATGCAGACTTTATGACCTATCCTCAGCGGGCAGGCCACCAGGCACGTCCCAATTATCATTTTCTATGCCTGTTTTAGGTGTAGAAAATGTTCTAAATCTACGCCATCAAGGTGACGTAGATTGTCGCTCATCAGGTACATAGAAGCTCTCAGCAGTAAATAATGTGGTGAGAATCGGGTACTCGTGTACCTGGGCAGTGACTGCACATACCCTTCTGAATTTAACTGCTGTGGCCCTCACCTCCTAAGGAGGACAGAAAATGGCGCTACTGATGGCCACAGCAGAGGAATTAGCCTTTGGGGCAATACTGTATATTGTGCTGCTTTGTGGTATATAGTTCTGCTGGGGCGGTATTTTGTGCTATGGTTTTGCTGACTCCACCTACTCGTGTTGCCCCGCCTTTTCTCAGTTTGCACCTCCCATAAGATGGGGCCACTTTTAGGTTTTTCCAGGGCCACTTTAAATTCCCAGTCCGCCCCTGCCCACAGGAGTACAGCTGGTCTGTCTCCAGCTCTCTTTCCCTCCCATTAGTGTCAGCCATACTTCCCACCACTTCCAATCACCCAGACACCATTTATCTTTGGAAACCAATGAGATTGGACAGATTGACGTCCATCAACCAATCCCGATAGACATTATGACATCATGCGATGGGACTTGTCTAGGATTTTAAGGGCATTCACTAAAACTCACCTGGTTGCTCTTCTTTTAGTCCCAATCAGTCTCGCATTACTTTCCCACATTGATGACGTGCCGTACATGTGCATATGACCACTACAGCCAATATTTGGTCTAAGAGGCGATGCCTGCACGTACGGCACAAGACTGCAGAGGCCAATGATTGTGTGGCACGTGATTATGCTCGCTGGGGCTACAATATCTTATTTTGTCATTACAGTCTTGCATATCTTTATTAAAGGGAATCTGTTGCCACAATCTTGGACCATTATCTGCCGTAATACATGAGTAGTAATTGGGGGATACTATATCTCCTTATGTACAGTGCCTATTCGGCGTGAAGAGTCTTATAGGCCAGGCAATGCTCCTCTGGAATTCTGGGAGGAGGATATGCAAATGAGTGCTTAACAAGCCCCACCTCCAATGCCACCAGATGTAAGGCAGCTATCCTATAAGTCAGTGTTTGACCTTTTAAAACAGGCTTTGAGACATGACTTGGATAATAGTTAAGCCAGCATCTCATCTGCAGACAGCTGTTTTGTGGTGATTGCCCCCTGATCAATGCAGAACAGAGAGCACTGGGTTAACTGGGTGAGAGGCCTAGGTCAGGATTCGGGGGACATTATATCTCCTTATGGAAAGGGGGAGATATAGTATCCCGTCACCTAGTTAAGCAAGTTCTGCACTGATGAGGGGCAATCAACCAAAACAGCTGTCTGCAGAGGAGATGCTGGTTTATTTTTTATCCAAGTCTCGTCTGTCTTGAGGCCTCATAAAAGGTTGAACATTGACTTATAGGATACATCTGATGGCACTAGAGGCGGAGCTCAGTAAGACCTAATTTGCATACCCTCTTACATGAGTAGTACTGCCGATAAGGAGTCCAGATCACTATTTAGTATTTTCTTACTGTTCACATTCTCCCTCTGTCAGGGTTTAAAGCTGTGCTGAAATACATTGTCAGGACTGCTCAGGACTGTCAACTCTTCTTTATGTTAGCGCAGCAGTCCAGACTGTGCATTTCACTGCAGCTTTCAGCGCAGGCAGCAGGGAAACTGGAGGCAGTAGGGAAATAAAACATGGCAATATAGAATCCTTATATGCAGTACTACTCATGTATCATAGTCCACAATTGTGGTCACAGGTTGCCTTTAAACATCATGACATCATCATATACAGCCGCTTGTGACATTGTTGTCACTTGCAGGGCCATATTAGCAACTAGGCACCGGGGGCACGGTGCCTAGGGCAGCGGGTTGCGGGGGGCGGCACCCCGCCGGGAGAATCTATAAGGATTGTGGAAAAAAAAGTTCAAAAACCATCCTGGAATTTTTTTTATTTTTATTTCCGGGGGGTGCGCACAGTTATTTCAATAAACCCTTACCCTGCCGTGGCCGCCCGTCCCCATGCCCCATGCAGCTCTCCGGCGCTTCCTCCTGGGCTGGCTGTATGATACCGCGAGACCCGGAGCTGGGTCACAAGTCTCGCGGGATCACACTGCTTCAGGAGAAGAAGGCGCGCGCTGAAGTCCGGAGCGAACAGGTAAGTATTTTTTTGTGTGTGTTTGTGGCTGTGCACATCTGGGGGGGCACCTGTCAGGCTGGCAAATGGGACAGATCTTATGGGGGAAAAGCGGGCTGATCTGAGGTCTGATGAGAGCTGGGGCACAAAAGGCTGATGTGATCTCTGATGGGGCACAATGTTCTGATCTGAGGTCTGATGGGGCACAACGGGCTGATGGGGCACAATGTTCTGATCTGAGGTCTGATGGGGGCACAAAAGGCTGATCTGAGGTCTGATGGGGGCTGGGGCACAAAAGGCTGATGGGGGCACAATGGGCTGTTCTGAGGTCTGATGGGAGCACAGTGGGCTGATCTGAGGTCTGATGGGGCACAGTGGGCTGTTCTGAGGTCTGATGGGGGCACAAGAGGCTGATTTGAGGTCTGATGGGAGGCACAATGGGCTGATCTGAGGTCTGATGGGGGCACAATGGGTTGATCTGAGGATGGATGGCGGCACAGTGGGCTGATCTGAGGTCTGATGGGGCACAGTTGGCTGTTCTGAGGTCTGATGGGGGCACAATGGGCTGATCTGAGGTCTGATGGGGGCACAGTGGGCTGATGTGAGGTCTGATGGGGGCCACAGTGGGCTGATCTGAGGTCTGATGGGGACACAGTGGGCTGATCTGAGGTCTGATGGGGACACAGTGGGCTGATCTGAGGTCTGATGGGGGCACAGTGGGCTGATCTGAGGTCTGATGGGGGCACAGTGGGCTGATCTGAGGTCTGATGGGGGCACAGTGGGCTGATGTGAGGTCTGATGGGGGCCCAAAAGGCTGATGTGAGGTCTGATGGGGGCACAATGGGCTGATCTGAGGTCTGATGGGGGCACAAAAGGCTGATGTGAGGTCTGATGGGGGCACAGTGGGCTGATCTGAGGTCTGATGGGGCACAGTGGGCTGATCTGAGGTCTGATGGGGGCACAATGGGCTGATGTGAGGTCTGATTGGGGTACAGCGGGCTGATCTGAGGTCTGATGGGGGCACATTCTGCTGATCTGAGGTCTGATGGGGGCACAATACGCTGATCTGAGGTCTGATGGGGGCACAGTGGGCTGATCTGTGGTCTGATGGGGGCACAATACGCTGATCTGAGGTCTGATGGGGGCACAATACGCTGATCTAAGGTCTGATGGGGGCACAGTGGGCTGATCTGAGGTCTGATGGGGGCACAATACGCTGATCTGAGGTCTGATGGGGGCACAGTGGGCTGATCTGAGGTCTGGTGGGTGCATAGTTGGTATGTGGTATGTTTATCATGACTCCTTTAGTTGCATTAAGTTTGCTGGAAAGCTCTAGATACGGTACATTGCTGCGATAGTTATGTAGAAATATAGTAAATACATGCAGGCACAATAGCCTCCATTGTCAGCCTATAGGGCCGACCCCTGTGACTGGATGACTAAAGTGCATAGGGTCAAGTTTTGCTGGGGGGTGGTGGCGCGGCTGAAATTTGGGGGCGTGGGGGAATGGGTCACGTTGGGGCGGGGGGGCGTCATCACAGAGAGTGCCTAGGGCAGCATGAACCCTAAATACCAGGGCTGTGGAGTCGGTAAGCCAAAGCCCCGACTCCGACTCCTCAATTTCCCCTCACCCCGACTCCCGACTCCGACTACGACTCCTACTCCCTCATACATGGAGCATGTTTAAGTGATAACTTTAAACAAATTTGCATAAAATCAATAGTACAGATATGTCATGACAAAAACAGTTTGTAATCTATCAGGCTTCTCTGGGTACAGCTCACTAAGGGCCTGATCAGAGGCGTAGCTAGAGGCGAAACATACTTGAGTGGGCCCCCCACTTATTGGCTTCCCAAACGCACGTTTCCAACTTCACAGGCACATACTACTAGTTGTGGTTATAATACTGTATTAGCAAGATGACTATATAAACTGCTAGATCATCTATGTTAAGTACAGTGCAATATACTTTCTACATACCCTACTCTAAATACTCTACCACATAATGCAGTAAAATATAGGATTAATAGGAGTAAAAAAGGGGACTCCTATGTTAAAGGAAATCTGTCCCCAGCTTTTACATCACTAAACTAACAGTCCCTTGCCCCCATCAGACCTCAGATCGGCTTAATGTGCCCCCATCAGACCTCAGGTCAGCGTATTGTGCCCCCATCAGACCTCAGATCGGCTTAATGTGCCCCCATCAGACCTTAGATCGGCTTAATGTGCCCCCATCAGACCTCAGATCAGCAGAATGTACCCCCATCAGACCTCAGATCAGCAGAATGTGCCCCCATCAGACCTGAAATCAACAGAATGTGCCCCCATCAGACCTCAGATCATCAGAATGTTCCCCCATCAGACCTCAGATCAGCAGAATGTTCCCCCATCAGACCTCAGATCAGCAGAATGTTCCCCCATCAGACCTCAAATCGGCTTAATGTGCCCCCATCAGACCTCAGATCGGTTTAATGTGCCCCCATCAGACTCCATAATGGAAGCGCTCACTTGTATTCGCCTGATTGTACTAAGGCCATCCCTGCTGGGCCCCCCAGAGGTATTGGGCCCGGAGCATCGCCTCCCCTGCCCCCCCCCCCCCCCAGTAGCTACGCCTCTGGGCCTGATGTATGAAAACTGTCTAGGTCTAAGACTTTTTTTGTTGCCCATAGCAACCAATCAGAGCTCCCCTTTCGTTTCTCCAGAGCACTATATGAAATGAAAGGGGAGCTCTGATTGGTTGCTATGGGCAACAAAGAAACTTCTACACCTAGACAGTTTTCATACATAAGGCTCTAGGTGTTTTACATCATCAGCATATAGAAGCCATGAGGGCAGCTAACCTCTCCACACATGAGCTCAGAGGAAACATAAAGCATCAGAGAGAACATGCACTGGACATAAAGGGCAGTACACGGTCATCTCAACTAAAAGCCTAAATCCTTAGATCAGGAATAGAACAGACATTTATAGGACATTTCATCATTTTCACAAATTCTTATAAAAATATATTCAGCACTTATTGCACTGAACTAAATGTACTAATTCATTATATATTTTAGGAGTCGGAGTCGGTCCATTTTATACCGACTCCGACTCCACAGCCCTGCTAAATACGGCCCTGGTCACTTGACATGTGTCCCAGTGATCAGGATGGTGAGAATGAATAATATTACAGGCAGACATAGTGGAGAACTCGTGGTATTATAATATCACATTACAGTCACATTGCGTCTAATCAGTTACACTATGCACAGCAAACAGAAGCTCTGCTCATACTTCAGGAGGTCAATTATCATCAGTTGCTTTGCAAAATCATGTCTGTATCTGCAAATGTTTGTGCTGAGGCTTGTCATCTTATTGAGTTCATGTTTATTTATGTAGGAATTATACAGGTATTATATCATAAATCTGTACGATTACACGCTTGTGATCAGACTTGCTTACTTACAGTACATCCATATGATAACATTTTGTGTGGGCTCATGAATTTTCCTCTTGAACTCGCTGTCTGTCAGATGACTTTTTTTTTATGTGTATGGTCAGTTTTAATTTACACTAAATTTCACTTGCAGGGAATTCATTTTATGCCCCACAGCTGGTCATCAGGCTTAAAGGGAACCTGTCATCTCTGAAACACCCCCTGAACTAGAGTAAGTGTTGTATAGTGTAAGTGATGCTGAATCCGAATATGTAAGTTTTATCTTCATACTCACTTCCATTCCGACGCTGTGCTCCCACAAACCTGCAGTAAAATGCACTCACTGGACTCTTCTTTGAGTCCTCTCCATTATGTGAGTGAGCACCGGAGTGCATTTTACTGCAGGTTTTGGGAGCAAAGCGTCGGAATGGAAGTGAGTATGAAGATAAAACTTACATATTCGGATTCAGCATCTCTTACACTATACAACACTTACTCTAGTTCAGGGGGTGTTTCAGAGATGACAGGTTCCCTTTAAAGGAGTTTTCCAGCACAGGATAGGCCAATAATAGCTGATCAGAGGGGCTCGGACATCCCGCACTGCTGTCGATTAGCTGTAGGTATAAGCTTTCTCCACTACACAGCTCTGTAGTTCCAACGACAGAGCTAGACCCAAACCGCTGATCTGAATAGTGTCGGACTCTTACCGATCAGCTGGTGATGGCCATTCCTGAGAATAAAAGCTGGACAACCCCTTTAGGGGACAGTACATCAGCCATTATGGCAGTATATAAGAAAACTTGTCTTCAGTCTACCAGTCTCCTAGTCTGGATACAGGTGTACACATGTCCATTTGTTCCCTTCTTTAAAGGAGTTTTCCAACTTTTTAAAATTTGAAGCCCAACTAGCTGTACCTGTTGTAAAAACCATACTCACCTGCTCCCCACCTCTCCGTTCTGGCTCCATGACTTTCTTTTGCTGTCTTCTGGTCCACGTCCTGTAAACCTCCGGATGGACGGGGTCACAAGCACTGGCCTCAACGGTTTACCAAGTGCAACACATGACCCCGTCTGTCAGTAAGTTTACAGGATGGGGACCAACAGACCACAGAAGATAGCCGGGGAGCAAAATTGGGGCAGCGGGTAGCAAGAGAGTGTTTTTTTTTTTTTCAAAAAGTATAGCTAGCTGGGCTTCAAGTAAAAAAAAAAGTGCAAAATGCTGGAAACCCCTTTAAGTCCTGGCATCTATATGTTTTGCATAGTGCGGTCACATTGTGTTTGTTTTATGTTTTTATGTCCCTTTTATAAAGAGCAGAGGTCGTTTAGAGTTATTAAACTGGTTTATTTCTACTTCCCAGTTAACTGTCATTGGGTGAAAAGATTATCATCGTACAGAATATATAGCACCATAAAAACATAAAAAAATCAGACTGGAAAAAAAAACTAGGCAAGGGAACGGCAGACATATAATCGGGAGAACTGTTTTTAGTAGGTTCTCGGGACTACAGTAATGATGGACTATGACAGCACCTGACACCCTCGCTGATCAGCTGCTTCAAGTTGCCACGATGGTCCACCTTATTGTTTACCAGGCAGCGCACCATACTTTTGGTAGTGGCTCTGCTTGCTATTGCAGATCACTTCCATTAGCTTAAATGGGACTGATATTAGGCAAGGCCACGACTAAAAAGATCTGAACTGTACAACGTAAGCGATGAAGGGCAACAGCATGGCACAGCTGATCAGCTGGAGTGCTGGGAGTTGGGGTCCTGAGAATCAGCCATCAATATCACCCGTGATGTCATGTCTTTAACCGGCTGCGATCCTGCAAAAAGTCTGGCCACGCTCTATCGCTGTGACAGTCAGCCCTGCTGACAGTGGAGCTGGTCGGCCTAACTTGGAACAAGGACGCCAGGCCAATCAGTGTCAGCAGCAGCGTCATGTGCTTCTTGAAGTTGGGGCATTTAAATAGGGAACTGCTGCCCACAGTTGCCTGTGATTTTGTCTCCTTACCTCACACAGTTTCATAAACTGGACTTCAGACCTTCTGCCTGTGACTTCGTTTGATTGCTGACTCTGGTTCTGACGTTATCTCCTGGTTTTGATCCTGCTTGGCATATTATTCTGCATTTGTTTCTTCCTTGGTTCTGACTGTTTTCTCTGGTTTTGACTCAGGCTGTCTTACTTCCCCTTTTTTTCTCCACTAAGTAGGTCCTGCACACTTATTTAGGTCAGGGACTGTCGCCCAGTTAGGGGCCACCGTTTAGGGTGGATCGTCAAAGTTGGAACAGTGGTATGGGTGAAGGTCAGGTCTGCACTATTCCCCACCTGATGTGACAGATGTATTGTTTTGCCAACAGTAGTGACCGCCTATACACCACTGCAGCCAATCACTGGCCTCAGTGGTCTCATGCCATACTCCACTGAGGCCACACAGAATCCATAAGAAAAAGTTGCAGCATGTTCCATGTTATGCTGATTTGTGGAGATGTTTTCCTTAGAAGTATTGCCTTTGCACAAGGCCTTTAAATAATATGTGAACTTTGGCATTTAGACCTTTAAGATGCAATAACTTTTTATCTGACTTTTACTTCTGACCAGAAAATACATTCAGAATGTAAACGACTTTTACTTCCAGCCATTAAAACACACAGTCGTGCGCTGAGCACGTAGTAAAGACGATCAGCACACAGTGCAGTTTTGGAACGGTGTTTTCCTGTTTTTTTTTAGCTTTTTTTTCACCCAGGCAGCCCCCTTGACATTTCATGCTCCAATGCTCTCCCTTTCCCTGCACTAGGGTTGCCTCGGGTATCGATAATTCGATACTGAATCGATACTTTTATACCAGTATCGATTCGGTACCAGAATTTCCTATTTTGTGATACTAAAATAAAAAATTCTCTTACCTGTCCTGCGCCGCGGCTCCGCTCTGGGTCCAGCGCTCCTCTTCTTCTCCGGGCCCGCGCTGCACTGTCCTGACCGCGTACAGCGTCAGGACGTAGTGCGCGCACTCTGACCTGACGCTGCACGCAGTCAGGTAACAGTACAGCGCTGGGAAGAGAAGAAGAGGAGCGCCACAGCGGAGCTGCGGCGCAGGACAGGTAAGAGATTTTTTTATTTTATTTTGATGGGGGGCACGGTGGGCTGATGTTAGGTTGGACGGGGGCACAGTGGGCTGATGTTAGGTCTGATGGGGGCACAGTGGGCTAATCTAAGGTAGATGAGGGCACAGTGGGCTGATGTTAGGTCTGATGGGGGCATGGTGGGCTGATGTGAGGTCTGATGGGGGCACAGTGGGCTGATGTTAGGTCTGATGGGGGCACGGTGGGCTGATCTGAGGTCTGATGGGGCACAATAAGCTGATCTGAGGTCTGATGGGGGCTTAGTGGGCTGATGTTAGGTCTGATGGGGGCACGGTGGGCTGATGTGAGGTCTGATGGGGGCACAAGAGGCTGACCTGAGGTCTGATGGGGGCACAGTGGGCTGATGTTAGGTCTGATGGGGGCACGGTGGGCTGATCTGAGGTCTGATGGGGGCACGGTGGGCTGATCTGAGGTCTGATGGGGGCACGGTGGGCTGATCTGAGGTCTGATGGGGGCACGGTGGGCTGATCTGAGGTCTGATGGGGGCACGGTGGGCTGATCTGAGGTCTGATGGGGGCACGGTGGGTTGATCTGAGGTCTGATGGGGGCACAGCGGGCTGATATTAGGTCTGATGGGGGCACAGTGGGCTGATGTTAGGTCTGATGGGGCACACCGATTTTTTGTGTTTTATTTTTTCGGCGTGGTATTGAATGGTATCGAGTATCAAATAGTTTTTCTTGGTATCGAAATAGAATCTAAATTTTGGTATCGTGACAACTCTACCCTGCACTGAAACGCGCAGGACAAAGGTGACAAACCAAGCCCTCCATGGGGACCGCTAGATTGAGGCTTCCGCCCAGCAGTGAGCCCGGTGACATCACCGGCACTGATGGGCAGGCTTTAGTGCTGCCCTAGCCTGGAAGCCTCTGCCTAGTACTCTGAAAATATAAACAAACAAGCCCTTGCCCTGTGTGATACAGCGCAAGAAGTGCTCCATGTCAGAGGGGCCTGAGCTGTGAAAATAGGGATATGTCCTAGTTCAACTTTGATCGCGGACAACTACTTTAAGGTAGTCAGAAGAGTTATGCCTACTAAATGACATTCAACATTTAGCGCTTATTGCTGTTGTATTGCAGTAATCTGGTATATAAATTGGCTGGCATGTGCCCTGAGGGTGGTGCCAACTCCAGGTTTCACTTGCAGATCCTGCCCACCCTAACCCCTATGCCCTGACTGACGGCCCCAGCCTGCCTGCCAGAAATCTTGTGCATGCGCTGTAAGTTCCCTGCGCATGCCCGGTATGCTTCCTGCTGTAGGAAACCGTTTCACAGACATACTGAGCACGGCTTGGGAACAAATGGTGCATGCACAAGATTTTTATGTGGACACCAGCTGTCAATGAGGGCAACAGGGACGTTACAGGACAGGTTTTCTAAGTGCTTTCTGGAGTTTTCTTTTTCTCTAAAATAAAACAGATATGCTTGTGTACACATCTCTAAGCACCTACCAAGCACTTGACACACAGTCTTGTGAGTGACTCTTATAAAGCCAAAGCCAGCAAATTACACAGTTTCTTTAACCCTCAAGGACTGAATGAAATGTGAACTCACTAAAAATGTCTCCCTTTACCCTTTGCAGGATATTCACCGTTGCATTGTGCTGCTGCATGGGGTCAGGTGGAGGTATTAAAGGCACTTGTTGATTTAGGAGGTGACATCTTGCTCCTCAATTTCCGTGGTGAAAAGGCATGTGACATAGCGACCAGATACAACAAGACAGAATGTGCGGATTTCCTGAAATGGGCTGGTAAGTGGTGTTCTACCCGTGTATCATGTGCTACTTGACTGGAGGAAGGAGACGCTTCTTCTTCTTCCTCCAGTCCCTGGTTTCCATGGGGTCCTTTTGGTTTAGACTGTGCCTCTACTGCTCCTAGCACACAGTGGCATGTGGTTTCCAGGGCAAGCAGGTAAGTGGTCATTTGAACGGTGCATTTCTTGCTGGCTCGGCCCTCCTAGTACATTTAGAATTCTGTTTTATTGATTCTGCTATTTTATTACTGGCCATGATTTCCTGACTACGTTCCTGTCTTGTATTTTGGATACTACTACACCTGGTACTTACTGCATCACGTCAATTTTTTTGCAATGCGCGGGGTGAAATTCACAGCCGCCCAAATCCTCATGTGTGCGCTGTATTTATCTTATGTATTTATGTATCTTAGGCCTGTTTCACACTTGTGCTGTTGTTTTCCGGCCCAGGATCTCAAAAACGGAAAAAAAACACGTTTCCATTTAGGCTACTTTCACGTCAGCAAAAATGCTTCCATTGGGATAATACAACCATCTGCATCCATTCTGAACGGCTCTGGTTGTATTATGTCTAAAATAGCGATGAAGTCAATGGGTGCCGGATCCGTTTTCTTTTGTGTCCAAGAAATCAGATCCGGCACCATTGGCTTACATTGTGTTTCATGTCGGATCCATCTTGCTCCTCATCCCATGCATGGGAACGCAACCAAACGGAACGCATTCTAGTGCACTCCATTACATTTAGTTTTGTCCCCATTGGCAATGATTGGGGACAAAACTGAAGCGTTTTCCTCCGGTACTGAGATCCTATGACGGATATAAATACCGGAAAGTAAAATCGCAGATGTGAAAGTAGCCTTAGGCCTCATGCACATGACTACAAACCGTTGATCCCCAAAGCACGGATACCGGCTAAGTGGATCCTGCATTTTTCTCACTCCCATCAGTAGAAATACCTTATCTTGTCCACAAAATGTGCAAGAATAGGAGATGTGCTATACTTTGTGGAACGGACACACATATACGGATAGCACACCGATGACATCCGTCTGCTCTCCGCATTTTTTGCAGACCCTCACAAATGAATGGCTCCACGTGTGATCCGTAAAAAATGCAGATCGGACATGGGCCAAAACTATGGTCATGTGCATGAGGCCTTAGCCAGTGAGTGTGCTGTGAACATGACCTGAGGCTGCTTTCACACAGTCTGCGTTTGGTCAGCGTTTGATCAGTGATTTCCATCTGTGATTCTGAGCCAAAGCCAGGTACGGGTCAAAAATACAGAACAGGTACAAATGTTTCCTTTAGACCTCATCTCTGTTTAGGCTCCAATCCTGGTTTTGGTTCACAATTACCGATGGAAATCACTAATCAGATCACTGACCAAACACTGAAAGTGTGTGAAGGTGGCCTTAACGTGACACTGACACAATAATGAAAAAACATTCTGCAATTTTTTTAATCTTCGCCTATGCCAGCAGAATATTTGTGCCCCATAGATTTAAAGGGAAATTGCACCTTTCTGACAGCGAATCAGTTAAAGGGGTTCTCCAAGTTAAATTTATTGATGACCTATCCTCAGGATAGGTCATCAATATCAGATCGGTGGGTGGTCCGACACCCGGCACCCCCACCGATCAGCTGTTTTAAGAGGAGGCACGCCGTACCAGCACTGCCTCCTCTTCATTGTTTACACGCTAGCTGTAACATCAGTAGCGGTGAGTAGGTGTAATTACACCTAACCGCCCCATTCATTTCAATGGGGCGGCTCGTTCCCGTAGACTTGTATAGGAGCAATCCTTCCCATTGAAATGAATGGGGCGGTGAGGTGTAATTACACCTACTCACCGCTACCCATGTTACGGCTAGCATGTAAACAATGAAGAGGAAACAGCGCTGGAAGGTCGCGCGCCTCCCCTTCAAACAGCTGATCGGCGGGGGTCCGACACCCGGCACCTGAGGATAGGTCATCAATAAATATAACTTGGAGAACCCCTTTAACCCCACCCCGGCCTCAGTCCTGAAGAGCAATAAGAGATTTTCCCTATGAGCGATATTCTGTGAAGGTTATGCTTTATTTTCCGCACGGACATCCTACAAAACGTTCCTTCGGTGCCTTCATTTTTAAAATCACATGTTTAACATGGTGTTCAGTGACAGATGTGCTGACTGTGGTCTGACAGACAGGATCATACATGTCCCTATCCACATCCATGTTACAGTCCGACATATTACACTCCATGCAGGAACCGCAGACGTGATCCTAAAAGGAGAGATGATTGGGAGACAAGCGATCAGGTACATTTGGAAATGAACTGTACATCATACATATCATTTATAAAATCAGATTTAAAAGGCTCTTCCTGATGATATTTTTTAAACGGTCATGACAAAATAAAGATAAAGGGATCCTCACCTCCTTGATCCCTGGCTCCCCCCCTCCGACGCTTACGGGGTCCCCACTGGTCTTTGCTTCTTGATCCCTCTTGACATGCAGGTAATGGCTGCTCAGCCAATCACTAGTCACATTTGGGACCCACGTCATCCAAGCATTTCCTGAGGGACCAGGAGTCCATCTGGGGAGCCAATGAGCATCAGAACCGAAGCAGCTAGGGCAGTGATGGCTAATCTCCGGCACTCCAGCTGTGGTGAAACTACGACTCCCAGCATGCTCCATTTATTTCTATGGAGTTCTGGGACCAGCCAAGCATGTATACATCTTAGGAGTTGTAGTTTTACTACCACAGCGGGAGTGCTGATGGTTAGCCATCACAGGCATAGGATTGTGAGTACAACCTCTTTAAGGGGGGTTTCCCCTAAATAAAACTTGTGGACATTTTTTTTTTTTTTGGAGGGGGAGCCTTACTTTTTTGAAGTCTTACTGTCTACATGGGATCACACACTTCCAGGCTGTTTGTGCACTGGGCTATATGCTTCCCTGGATTTTCTGCCACTCTCCCACTAGAATATGCCACCAATGTCGGAGAGTTGTGCGGGTCCCATCTATGGTACCTTCACCCATCACTAGGATGGAGCTCTCAAAGTGAACAAGAAGTGCACCGCCCATGCAGAGCCGCCCTCCATGCATTTCTGTGGGAGCGCCAGCAGTTCCATAGATGTGAGTACAGCGGTGGCCACACTTGTGCAGTGCCATCTCCCTGCATTTCTATGGGACTTATGAAAATAGGTAAGTGTGCCAGTTGTCTATTTTAGGCACTTACATAGAAATGAACGGAGGGAGGCCGTGCATGTGTGGTGCACTTTCCTTCACTTTGAAGAGGTGGGACCAGCACCTATTTGATATTGATGGCATATCCTAGCAGTACGCCACCAATGTCTCAGGTGAGACAGCCCCTTTGACCCTGTTCTTGGTGTGGGTCCCACCTCTGGGTATGCCATAAATGTCAAGATGGGAATACCCCTTTAATTGTAATGACTCTGTAAAGCCCCTTTAATGTGTTTTGTGGCTGTACCAAGTTCAGATTATGTTTTATAATGGAGGCTTTGTGGTTGTAATACTAAACTTTCAGTCCTCTATGTCGAGAGGGTGTCCAACTGGTTGCCTGATTGTCACTGACAAACTGTGCAAGAAAACAACAGACTTTGCTGAAAGGGTATGTAATTTGCGCCCCACCGTATTTTTGGCCCTATAAGACGCACCTGCCGATAAGACGCACCTAGGTTTTAGAGGAGGAAAATAAGAAAAAAGACTTCATATCAGACCACCAATAAGACCCCCAATGTTAATAAGACCCCAATTAGACCTCAGATCAGACCCCCAATGTTAATAAGACCCCATTTAGACCTCAATTCAGACCCCAATGTGAATGATCCCCAATCATACCTCAGATCAGAGCCCAATGTGATTAAGATCCCCCATTCAGACCTCAGATTTGATCCCCAATGTGAGTGACCCACATTAGGACCTCAGTTCAGACCCCCATGCTCAGAGCAGACAAAAAAAAAAAAATCAACTCAGCTCTCCTGCCCCGGACGCCATCGCTCCTAACATCCTAACTTCCTTGTCTTCCTGCCATGCTGTACTGTGATCCGATGTCACACAACATGAGGTCACACAGCGCTGACGTCCTCACATATAAGGCGACGTCCTATGAAATCTGGCAGGCTTTTCTGAGAGAGAAACAGCGTGCCGGAATTAACCATATCAGGCATAGCTGGATTATGCCAGGAGACGCTGGATTCCCGTTGACAGGAATCCAGCCACTTTGCAGTGTTTTTTGCCTGGCCGACAGCCAGCATTTATACCAGAACAGGCAGTCTGATTTCCTAACATTAATTTGAACATAGCGTAACTAGCCACTGGGAGGTGCAGGGGATTGGGCAGTGATCTCCTATATCTCCTGGCAGCGTGTCAGGCATGCAGATCGCATGTACACTGTCAGTGACCAATGTCAACCAGATAGGGCAGTGTGTGTGTGTGTATACACACCAGTTTTAGCAATATAGGAGGGAGGCAGTGAGCGAAGAGCATCTTCACTGTTCAGTACTGTGCTGTGAAGATGGATTAGGGGCAACTCAAAATCAACAAAATGTATATTGCCGAATAATCCGAATCAATTGCCCTACACATTTAGAGGGGTTATCCCATGAATAATGTAAAAACTGAAAATCAGACATCATATAGTACATGACAACCTCTTTCTAACAAAGCTAGAACCAGCCCTGTACCTCACATGGATCCAGAGATCTCCCCATTCATTGCTCTGCTAGATTTATATCAAGTTGGCAGCTCAGGGGAGTGTCTGTTCTGCTGCAGCTAAGGGGGCGTGTCCATGCTCTCCCTATCACAGCTCAGGAGGCGTGTCTGTGCTCTCCCTATCACAGCTCAGGAGGCGTGTCCGTGCTCTCCCTATCACAGCTCAGGAGGTAGTTGAAAGATGAAACTGAGCATGTGTGACCTTCTCAATGAGCTGATCAAAGAAATTAAGTGGCACTATACAGATACATTTTATTGAATAATTCGGTAGCTATACAAAATTTCTAATTACATGAAAGTATTCAGATCCAGGTACTGGTTTGAAAACTGTTGAATATTTTTGTGGGACATCCCCATTAAGAAACCAATTTAAATGACAGTTACACTTTAATTTGGGGTGATAAAAATGGACTGTGTGTGGAAGACAGTATAACTTCTGAGTGTAGTGATTTTTCTGGTAACATACAGTAGTAACTTTTTTTCTCCATACCAGCAACAATCCCGGTAACACTTTTCATTTTTTCAGTTCCATCAAATCAATTTACTGAATTAAAAAAAACACATCCCTTCTTTGGTTGCAGCTGTTCTCTGGTGTGTTCTATGTAACTGTTGCTGGAGTTACCTCATTACAGAAAAGTCAGCTGGGACCGACCTACCAGATGTCGCAGGAAGGAATGTCATGGGATTTCAACATGGCCAATCCCTGGTTCCTCTGGGATATAAGCTGTTACCAGAAGTGTCTGCCTGCAGCTTAGCCCCTCTCTCTATTGACAACATATACTTGTGAATGTATATGGGGAGGGGTTGGGAGTAATAGCTGCTGTATTTAAAGGGTATTTCCATCAGAAAATGTATGGCATAGCCACAGGATATACCTAAATGCCTATAAATGCACTATAAATGCAGGTTCCACATCTTGAACCCGCTTCTTTCTCGAGAATGAGGCCCCATCTCACCATTCCTTCCCAAGTAAGAACACTTACCGATTTTTATTGGGCTAGGTCGTTCACATCATCATTTTATTTTTTGTTCTTCTGATCCATCAGAAAAAAAACATCCTTTATTTTAAGCATCTGTTATGCTCAGTTATACTCATTTTGCATCCGTTTTAGCCATTTCCGTCTGAGATCCATTATTTAAGAAAGCAGAAAAAGTCCTCCATGAAGTACATTTTCTTCCGTCTAAAATAACGGATGTCAGACGGAAATGGCTAAAACAGATGCAAAACAGAGTATAAGGCTAGTGTTTTTGCTGGATCCGGCAGGGTTCAGCAAAAACGCTTCCGTTACTGATAATACAACCGTCTGCATCCGTTGGATCGGGTTGTATTATCTTTAACATAGCCAAGACGGATCCGTCATGAACTCCATTGAAAGTCAATGCGGGATGGATCCGTTTTCTATTGTGTCAGATTGTGTCTGAGAAAACGGATCCGTCCCCATTAACTTGCATTGTGGGTCATGACGGATCCGTCTTGCTTCGCATCCCATGGCGGAAAGAAAAGCACAGCATGCAGCGGTTTGCTCTCTGGAACGGAACGGAATGCTGTTCAGTTACGTTTTCCCCATTAACAATGAATGGGGACAAAACGGAAGCGTTTTTTTTCCTGTATTGAGACCCTATGACAGATCTCAATACCGGAAAGTAGTATAACTGAGCATAACGGATGCTTAACATAAAGGATCCAGTTTTGTTTTTATTTTTGGTTTCCTGTTCTTCTGATGGATCAGAAGAACGGGAAATGAAACGGTGATGTGAACCTACCCTTAGTGTAATAGAAAGGAATGGAACGAGCCATGCATGCCCAGCCACCTCTCCATTCGTGATGGTGCGAGATGGGCCCCATTCTCAAGATAGGAGCGGGTCCCAGAAGCAAGGAGTAAATAGGTCCTGAAGTGGGTCCCAATGGGTAAACATGGCATCCTGCTATGGCTGGTATGGGGGCAACTTTATGGCCCTTTATTGGGGCATCTGAGACTGGTACACTTTGTTAAAAGCATTTTCCAGGCTTTTAAAAATCCATGCCTTCATCTAACCTGTGTAACAAAGTTACAGTAGTTTAGTTAGTACTTACCCTTCCTTCACTCCACCGTTGTCGCTGTCCCTGCTGCACTAACACAGGCTCCGGATCCCGACAAGATGTCTTCCCTTCTCTTCCTGTTCAGTTGCATTTGCAACTATTGAAAGAAAGGCGCACTTCCAGTCGGGACCCCAGCAGCCTGTGTGAATGCAGCCAGGACTTAGGGACAGGTCAGTACTCCTCTTCCATAGTACTCTTTCTTCCATAGGTTAGAAGGAAGCTTAAATTGTTTTAAAAGCCCAGGGAACTTAAAGAAGAACTTCCGACAAAAATTTTATTCCATGTCCTGCTAGAAATGTACATGATATAATCTGTAGTGAATGTCATTTTCTTACCAGTGTCTGAATCTTTAACTTATATCATCCTGAAGTTTCTTATCTGTGTCATGTGACCAGCAATTAGACCGCAACCAACTCACACATAGACTTATGTGTGGACAGGAAGTCTAATTCTCTATGTATGTCAATCACTACAGATTATATCATGCACCTTTCTAACAGGTCATAAAATAAAAATTTTTGAGGGAGTTCTTCTTTAAGGGACCTAATATGTCTTTCTCTCAGGAGCATTGGGGCTAAAAATAAAAATTTGGAAAGAAAAATGAGCATCTTCTCACCTTGTGGTCATGCTTTGGCTTTGTAAAATAATATGCTGCTGATAGGAACATAATAGAGAGGGCAATACAAGATAAATAAAGGTACATCTGCTCATATATCCACTGTAGATGATCAAGGCTGCTGGAAAGATGGTTCCCGTACGGTTCCTCGAGTTCTTCTGGTAACAAGTCATTTCCAATTGTAGCCCATGAAGGACGGTCACAAATTGCTGAATGCTGAGGAGGTGGCTGAAACATCTCAAAATTCTACAGCAAATCTAGGATGACATAATTGCTAAAAACTTAGCATTACTCTTATTACTATTGTTTCCTGCACACGACATATTACGCGTCATATTCTACTTGTGAGGTCACAGACATCTGCAAGACCTGGGGAGTCATTTATCAAGACTGTGTTGCCCAGAGCAACCAATCAGAACTGGACTTTTATTTCTTAGACTGCTCCAGAGAAATGAAAGCTGAGCTCTTATTGGTTGCTATGGGCAACAAAGATAGGTTTGATAAATGAGTGGTGTTCCAGGTGATAACTGGTTCATACTCTATGAGGAGCAGCCGAGCAGAATGAACCAGGGGCACTGTAACAGGCTAATGGCAAACTTCATGAAATTACAGTTCTGGAAGGAGACATGAGCCAAAGACAGAGTCATAACAACTGACTGATATATTCTTTTGGATGTAGGGACCTAAGCACCTCCACTTTGAGTGATGGCTGTAGTGGGCTTCTGGATGGAGTGGAGCTTTGGAGAACTTCTAACCTACAGAAGCTTTAGGAGTCATGGACTTGACCATTGCTATTTTTGCACAGTCTGCACAGATATCAGCTGTGTGTGTTCCGTATTTTGCAGAACTTCCTAACCTCTATAGGACTGTCCTATTCTTGTCTACAAAACGGTCAAGAATAGGACATTTTTTTTGCAGGAGCACAGAACAGACATACCTGTGTGCTGTCTGCATCTTTTGAACGCGTCCGCAAAAACTGTGGTTTTCATACGGACCAAAAATACGTTCATGTGCATGAGGCCTTATTCTGCACATGCACTAGTAACCCTGTGCGTCCGCAGTGTAAGTGAATGGTGGCCACTGATGGACAGCGCTGGTCACATGACTGTCCATGCTGGATCTACTTCTGGCTACAGTGGTGTTTGACCAAAAAAAGCTATGTGTGAAACCATGAAATTTATGTATTTCAAACCTTGCTATTTTTTCTTTTTTACAGAAGCTAGATTGGCCTTAAAATCATACATCAGCTTTATCCAGCAGACCATTTCAGACCCTGACAAAGTTCATGGGAAACTTCATAAAGAAGACAAGGTTTGTGGTCATGAAATGGTTTCCATGCTATATCTGACAGTGTACATCAATACACACGTAAGGCAGATGAAAGATGAAACTACAGTATGCTTGTAGACATAAATGCACGGCGTTCTCTCCTTCACTTCCAGTGGTCATTTTGTCTAGAGAAGAGCAGGCGTTAACCCTGCACCTAGTAGCGGCATAATTCCTCCTCTTACCCCTCCTCCATTGCAGTGATTGACAGCGCCAGGCAGCCAGCTCTTACGGCTCCCGGCCCTGTCCAAGTGCGAAATCCCGCGCCTGCACATTGCGATCCACAATCTGCGCATGGTCTTTCCGCGATTTCGCACTCGGACAGGGCCGGGAGCTGAAAGAGCTGGCTGCCTGGCCCTGTCAATCACAACGGAGGAGAGGTAAGAGGAGGAATTACGCCGCTACTAGGTGCAGGGTTAACGCCCCCTGCACCTAGGGAAGCTCATTTACATATTTTAAAAACGCTATTTTCTCCAAACCTACGCTACAGAAAACTATAAAATTAACATATCTGTCATCAGGTGTCATTTGCGCATTGCAAATGACACTCGGTTTGCAATGCTAAATTCTGATAACAGAAACCCTTTAAAGGGGTATTCCAGTTGTTTGAAGTTATCTCCTATCCACAGAATAGGGAATAGCTATTAGCTACTCAGCATTAGGACCCCCACCTATCACGAGAACGAGGGCCCTGTACCCCCTGCTGCTCCCCTGAAATGACCAGAGTGGCCGGTTGCACATGCTCATGGCTGCTCCATTCTTTTCTATGGAAGTTCCAGAGATAGCTGAGTACAGCGCTTGGCTTTCTCCAGAATTCCCATAGAAATGAATGAAGTGGCCACATGCATGCCCTACCGGCCGCTCTGTCGATTGCATGGGGTGTGGGGCCCCCGTTCTTGTGATTGGTGGGGGTACCAGCGATGGATAGGGGATAAGTTCAAACAACCAGAATACCCCTTTAAAGCCTCATGCAGACATCCGGTCTGTGAAAACCCAGACTGTGCTCCTGCTGAGTGCAGGAGCGCAAGGCGTCATTGGTTGCTATTACGCCGTGTGCTCCTCCACTCAGCAGGAGCACAGTCTGGGTTTTCACGGACCGTGCTCCATGGATGTCTGCATGAGGCCTAACTGTGGCTGCAATCAGCATTATATCTTCTGAAAAAATAGCAGGTAGGCTAGATTCACACAGTGTTTGGTGCCATTTTTTCCCCAAATTTTTCATTTTCCATTCCCTTCTCTATAGGGAAAAAGATCCAGAGAAAAATGCATGCAATTTTTCAGTTTTTTGTAGGCAAAGCATAACAAAGTAAAAGGGACGTAAAAAGTTTACTACAGGGTCGTCTGTTCCTGCCATTGGAACACTGAAAACGTTTGGTCACTCCTGTTTTAGAGGACTCAATATATATTTATATATTTTTTTTTTCTCTAAACATCTTTTTTTCTGGAGTTTTATTCACTACAAGGAAAGAGACGTCAGAGACGCGTTTTCTTTTATTTGCTGTGTTTTTAAACACCAGAGATGCCAACTAAGGGCTCTTTCACACGAGCGTGTCCCTTGCGAGGATCCACATGGGAATTCCTGCAAGGGACACGCTCATGTGCAAGCGTCTTAAAGGGGTTGTCTCACTACAGCAAATTGCATTTATCATGTAGAGAAAGTTAATACAAGGCACTTATCAATGTATTGCTTCCTTTGCTGGCTGGATTCATTTTTCCATCACATTATACACTGCTTGTTTCCATGGTTACAGACCACCCTGTAATCCATCAGTGGTGGTCGTGCTTGCACAATATAGGAAAAAAGTGTTAGCCTCTCTGGTGGCTGAGACCATGGGAGCACACATAGGCTGGTGTTTTTTCCTATATTGTGCAAGCATGACCACCACTGATAGATTGCAGGGTGGTCTGTAATCATGGAAACGAGCATTGTATAATGTGGTGGAAAAATGAATCCAGCCAGCAAAGGAAGCAATATGGAGAATCACAATACATTAGTAAGTGCCTTGTATTAACTTTTTCTACATGATAAATGCCACTTACTGAAGTGAGACAATCCCTTTAAGTAACAAAAATGCTTGTGTGTCCTGCATTTCATATTCCCATAGAGCTTCAGCAAACATCTGGACCCGCCCTTTCTGTTTGTCACTGGTGTGTGTGGACAGCACGCGTACTCATTCACTTCAATGTGTCTGTTCACATATCAGTATTTTTTTTACTGACCGTGGACCAAACACTCCCATTGAAGTCTGACATCTATCTGTGTTCAATCCATTTTTCAATGACAACTTATAGGAGATGCTCTAGAAATTAATTTTCAGCTGACCAGTGGCCATGGAATATGAATCACACACACAGAAAACGGGCCTTCAGATGGCTTTGCTGAACAACTGGCTGCCAATCAGAGGCGAAGGGGCAGGGAAAGGGGGTGTGTTTATCCTGACTGGAAGCGAGGAGGGCGCTGCCCCCTTGACTTCAAACTCTGCTGTGACATAGCGCGTTCAGAGGATTAAAGATTATTTTTCAAGATTTTGGCACAGCTGACTGGAGGAAGAAAAGGATCTTTAGAAACCTACTGCTGGCTACTTTAAAGGGTTTCTGTCACCAGAAATGACCCTATTAAACCAAGTGTCATTTGCAATGAGCAAATGACACTTGATGCCAGTAATGTTACTATTATAGTCCTCAGTAACGCCGTTTTGCTAAAAATTACGATTTTATAATATGCTAATGACCTCCCCTAGGTGCAGTAGGCGTGAACCTGCACCTAGGAGAGGCCGTAATTATGCCTCTTACCACGCCCCCGGTCGCGCTGATTGACAGGGCCGGGCAGCCAGCTCTTTCGGCTCCCGGCCCTGTACGATCCGAAATCCCGCGCCTGCGCAGTAATGAAGCCGGGACCCGGGCGGGCGCCGGCTCTCTAGGCGCGCTGATCGCAATGCGCAGGCGCGGGATCAGCGTGCGTTGAGAGCCGGCGCCCGCCCGGGTCCCGGCTTCATTACTGCGCAGGCGCGGGATTTCGGATCGTACAGGGCCGGGAGCCGAAAGAGCTGGCTGCCCGGCCCTGTCAATCAGCGCGACCGGGGGCGTGGTAAGAGGCATAATTACGGCCTCTCCTAGGTGCAGGTTCACGCCTACTGCACCTAGGGGAGGTCATTAGCATATTATAAAATCGTAATTTTTAGCAAAACGGCGTTACTGAGGACTATAATAGTAACATTACTGGCATCAAGTGTCATTTGCTCATTGCAAATGACACTTGGTTTAATAGGGTCATTTCTGGTGACAGAAACCCTTTAAGTTTATGCTGGCGGCTTGGGAGGTGTTTTTTAGTTGACGGGTTTCCTTTAAGAACAGCTCAGGCAAGATGGCCGCCCCCATAATCATGTTCAGAAAACACAATAAAAAAAAATAATCTGCAATCAGAAAAAAAGCTGATTAGAAAAAAGGATGTGTGCTGCTATCTGGTTTTAACTGGCAGATTAAATTTTTGGTGACACATTTCCTTTAATCACATCTGAGGCGTCAGGGTGTTGGCAGCAGTGGATCTTGATGATTTGCAGGCCCAAGTGCATTCAGTGGGGCAGAACATTCCTCAGACAACCACTAATAACCTCACTGATAGTATGCCAAGGTATGTAAGAGCCTGTATTTCTGCTTAGGGTGCTCATAATTAATACTGAATAAATTGAGTTGTTTTATATAATTTGCATATCATTAACATGTCTAACGATCCTGTGATTTCCATAATTCCACAACTTTTCCTTTCTGGTGTTGCAATTTCAGTGTTTACCCGTGTTTAAGATGAGGTTTCGGTCTAAATAATGAACTAGCCTGACATTTTTTATGTGGTTATATATTATAACTGTTCTGAAATTAAGAATACTGATCCATTTTGATTCCTTCAGAACCAAGCAGTCAGCGCCTACAAATCAAAAAATGAATGGCTGCAGAACGCCAAGGATCCAACAACACAAGACTTTGTGGATCAGAAGCTACAACTAGAGAACGCTGTGCAGCACATCTTCACAAAGCTCAGTACACCACGTAAGAATCATCAGAAGTGTTTACAGTGCAGTGCTCTCCAACCGGAAGCTGGCAGTGCATGCTGAGAGTTGTAGTTTTGCAACAGCTGAAGAGCCACCAGTTGTAGACCTCAGACAGCTGCAAATCGGCCAGACTGTGGATCTAATGATCTGAAATGACACATGTCCCTAGGATGTTCTTGGGTTGGGTCAGTAGACTCATGATTGGACTGAGATTTGTAGCTGTAGTACAGATGCTAAAAATGCAGCCATGTTATAGTTGTCTGAATGAGGCCTTATAGGGCAAAAGCTGCTCATACACACATTAATCTTGGCAGTTCCTGCTGTGTGGGCAGCCTCCTGCCAGTCCATTAATAGGGTTGTTCATGATTTTAATATTGATTGCCTATCCTCATGCTAGGCCATCAATATCTAATCGGTGGGGGTCCGACACCCCACACCAATCAGGTGTTTCAGAGTAGCTCCATCCATTGTGTAATGGACAGAGCTTGTAATTGCAGTGTTGCTCTCATTCACTTAAAGGGGTTATCCTATGACTAATGTAAAACCTAAAAATCAGACCTCATACAGTCCATGACAATCTCTTTCTAACAAATCTAGAACCAGTCCTGTACCTCACATGGATCCAGAGATCTCCTCATTTATTGCTCTGCTAGGTTTATATCAAGCTGACAGCTCAAGGGGAGTGTCTTTTCTGCTGCAGCTCAGGGGGCGTGTCCATGCTCTCCCTATCACAGCTCAGGAGGCGTGTCCATGCTCTCCCTATCACAGCTCAGGAGGTAGTTGAAGAATGAAACTGAGCATGTGTGGCCTTCTCAGTGAGGACAAATAAATAAGAAGGAAAACAAACAGCAGGTGGCACTATACAGATACATTTTATTGAATAACTCAGTGGCTATACTCAACTTTTAATCACATGCAATTAAAAAAGTATTTAGATCCAGGAGCTGGTTTGAAAACTGTAGAATATTTTTCATGTGACAACCCTTTTAAGTGGGAGCGGCCCTGCGGCTTGCAGCTCTGTCCACTACACACCGGACGGAGCTGTGTAAGGACAAATCTGCTCTGGATTGGCTAGGTGCGGTATGTCTTCCCTGAGGAGAGGCCATCAGTTATTAAAATCCTGTAATATCCCTTTTAAGGCTTATTTCACACTTCAGTTAGTTGGTCAGTTATTTCCATCAGTTATTGTGAGCCTAAACCAGTAGTGAAGCTACACGGAGGTAAGGTATAATGGAAAGATCTGCACCTGGTCTGGCTCACAATAACTGATGGAAATAACTGAAGTGTGAACTCGGCCTAAGGCATCATTCACACGACCGTATTTCGTTTCCGTTCCGTTTTTTTTGCGGACCGTATGCGGAACCATTCATTTCAATGGGTTCGCAAAAAAGACGTAAGGTACGCCGTATGCATTCCGTTTCCGTATGTCCGTTCTGCAAAAGGGATAGAACATGTCCTATTCTTGTCCGTTTTGCTGACAAGGATAGGCATTGTTACAAGGGATCCGCAAAAACAAACACGGATGCCATACGGAACGTCATCCGTTTTTTTTTTGCGGACCGCAAAACACATACAGACGTGTGAATGAAGCCTAAGAGTGGCTTCAGGAGCTTTTTTTTTTTTTTTTTTTTTTAAGCTAAAACTATGAATGGATCTAGTAGGAAGGAGAAGTCCTTTTGAATCCACTTCTGTCTTTGGAGGGAAAAAAAAAAAAAATTGCACCTTTTTTCCTTGTCATCATGTAGGTATTTGTGCACAGGTTTCATTGGGAGTCCACGCTGCCATAGATTATTTTTGTGTGGTTTTTCAGACTGCGGTTTGTGTCTACTTGCAGTTTAGCCCCACTGAATGGGGTTAAGGCCCCTTGCACATGACATACGGTCCGTGAGCGGTCCATATGTCCCGCAGCGGCATTGATTGTGCGCGCGGGAACGCACAGCATCATAGATAACAATGATGCTGTGTACGTTGGGCTGCCCACGGGACTATTGTCCTGCACTCATATGATCTTGTGAGTGAAGGACAATAGTCCCGCAGGCGGCCTGACGTGCACAACATCATTGAAATCTATGATGCTGTGCGAACGATCAATGCCGCTCCGTGACATATGGCCCGCTCATGGACTGTATGTCTCGGAGGGCATACGGTCGTGTGCAAGAGCCCTAAAGCAGTAGGCAGTTCAACTCCATTCAAAACGCAAGACTCAGCAGATACCCAAAGCAGATTTTTTCTCTATCACAGGGATCAGCCACCTTCAGCTGTTCTGAAACTACAACTCCCAGAATCCTCCTTTCACTTCTATGGGCGTTACAAGAACAGCCAAGTAAGGATCTATTCACACATCAGTATTTTTCTTTTCCAGATTTTCGTTCCATTTTTTGCGGATCTGAGTTTCCGCAAAAACCTTCAATTTTTATCAATTGTACATCTATTCCGTTTTTCCACAAAAACAAAAAACGGAAGGAGGAATATATGTTGCTAGAGTACTAATTGCAGATGACATATTGATGCATTCTGCATGTCACCGCATTTTTGTGGAGCTATTGACTACAATGGGATCACGAACCGCATTTTGCAGACAATAGTAGGACAAGCTCTGCAGATCTGCATAACGGAACAGTGGATGAAGACGGCACACTAAGTGCTGTCTGCATTTTTTGCGGGGCCATTGAAATAAATGGGTCACATTCTGTTCCACAAATTTGCGGAACAGATGCGGATAACAAAATACTAGTGTGCATGCTGGGAGTTGTAGTTTCACAGCAACTGGCGTGCCAAAAGTTGCGGACCCCTGCTCTATGAGAATAATTGGTGGTGCAAACGTACGAGAAAGCAGATGTGAAGGAAATGACGTTCGGTCATGTTCGATTTCAACATCCCTATCGCTTTCTTCTTTGGCCAGGAGATAAAGCACTGCCAGAAGTGTCTTAAAACAGTTGATTTCCATCCCCCCAGTTAAAGGGTTTCTGTCACCAGAAATAACCCTATTAAACCAAGTGTCATTTGCAATGAGCAAATGACACTTGATTCCAGTAATGTTACTATTATACTTCTCAGTAACGGCGTTTTGCTAAAAATAGCGATTTTATAATATGCTAATGACCTCCCCTAGGTGCAGTAGGCGTGAACCTGCACCTAGGAGAGGCCATAATAACGCCTCTTACCACGCCCCCGGTCGCGCTGATTGACAGGGCCGGGCAGCCAGCTCTTTCGGCTCCCGGCCCTGTACGAACCCGAAATCCCGCGCCTGCGCAGTAATGAAGCCGGGACCCGGGCGGGCGCCGGCTCTCAATGCGCGCTGATCGCAATGCGCAGGCGCGGGATCAGCGCGCATTGAGAGCCGGCGCCCGCCCGGGTCCCGGCTTCATTACTGCGCAGGCGCGGGATTTCGGGTTCGTACAGGGCCGGGAGCCGAAAGAGCTGGCTGCCCGGCCCTGTCAATCAGCGCGACCGGGGGCGTGGTAAGAGGCGTTATTATGGCCTCTCCTAGGTGCAGGTTCACGCCTACTGCACCTAGGGGAGGTCATTAGCATATTATAAAATCGCTATTTTTAGCAAAACTCCGTTACTGAGAAGTATAATAGTAACATTACTGGAATCAAGTGTCATTTGCTCATTGCAAATGACACTTGGTTTAATAGGGTTATTTCTGGTGACAGAAACCCTTTAACTCTTTAACCAATATACCGGTAATTATCTTATATCTTGCAGGCTATAAATTAACATGACTTTCTCTCCATAGGTGTGGAAACTGGAAAGTCTAAACAGTGACCTCACGGATCTTCATGTCTTCATCTCTATACACGGCTGAACTAGTCTCGCACCCCTCTTTAATCATTTTCATTGTATGTAAAATTATAAATTTGAATCTATAAGTAGCAGTTCTTGTATTTATGATGGGAATGTGTATGACCACCTCAAATAGAGCCAAAGACCCAATTCTGACAGGATGAAAGGGGTATTCCAATTTCAACCATTCATGACAGAAAGTTTCTGTGACTCCAATAAAAGTAAACGGGAGCCATGGAGGTAGCATGACCCAACCTCTTACAATTACTCACTACACATTAAAAAAGGCTAAAAAAAATGCCCATCATGACGTATGATGGGCATTTTTTTTTTTTTAGCCTTTTTTAATGTGTAGTGAGTAATTGTAAGTTTGTAATATACTTTATTATAGAATTATAAACACTGTTGCAAAGGAGAATTTGTATTCAGCCTGTACTGAAGATTGATAACTGGAAGAGACAGATAGGGGGACAATTACCAAAGTTTCCTGCCCATGTATTTAACAATCGACACCACTTGTGGCGTTAATAGGTTGCAGATTTTGTCGCACACCCTTTGTGACTTTCCCTCTCATGTCACTTTTCCAAAGTGGCAAGAAAAGAGGGTGGAAAAGTGGCTGGGCAGCCCAGCTTATTTATCATGTTCCATGCCAGGGGGGACATTAAGTAAAATCTTTTATAATGAAGGGCAAGGATTGGGACAGGGAGAGCAGAGGCAGGCTGGGAAGCCTACACCTTAAGGCTCATGCACACAAACATATTTTCTTTCTGTGTCTTTTTTTTTTTTTGGCGCCCGTATGCAGAACCATTCATTTCAATGGATTCAAAGTTACTGTGTGCATTCCGCAAAAAAATAAAAATAGAACATGTGCTATTATTGTCTGCATTACGGACAAGGATAGGGCTGTTCTATTAGGGGCCAGCTGTTCCGTTCCGAATGCACACGGATGTCATCCATATTTTTTTTGTGAATGAGTGTTTTGCCATTTGCTGAACTGAGACAACCCCTTTAGGGGTATTCTGGTAACCATAAATATAACTTATGTTTTAGACTAATTCATCATCAATAATTACCTAATATATTGTCAAATTCACATATTTACCATTCAGTAGTTGTAAAAGTAGTTTCTTTCTCTGCTACCCACTGTGTTTCCTCATAAGTTACCATGGCATTGACCTGTAGTATTGAGCCTTTGTCAGGTCGAGCATGCTCAGTGTGTTGCTATAAGTTCTCTAGCTAAATATTAGTGTGCTGCTGATTACCGAGTAGAGCATGAACAGACTATCAGACAGCCAATCGATAGACATCAACACTCACAGCAGGAAAGCTAGGCATTGTGGGGATTGTAGTTTTGTGATGGAAGATCAGGCGCCGTGATACTCTGTGTTGCAGGCTCACACAGGAGCTAGACAGATGGATTGCAAGGTAAAATGAAGCCCTGGTTATATGTATAGGCTCTGGTTGGGTCACAGCTTGCAGCCTTAATGTAAAAATTAAGTTACTTTACTGGAATACGCCTTTCAGTCTGAATACAGATCCTCCTTAGCAAAGCTGACTGTTGCTATGGGGATACCTTACATGCACTACCCTAATAAAAGTTTCCATAGTTCCATAATACTCATTAAAAAAAAAAAAAAAAGTGAACTAACTTCAGAATTCCAATTCAGTCAGAATTTTATTTTCATGAGCAGATCAGCAAGAAGCAGTTATGCAGAAGCCTGGGTTTCATGTATGCGGCTATATTACGGCTCTGTTCAAGAATATCTATGAAGGCATGAAACAGCTGCCTGTCGAGTAGTCATGACGCCACAGTCCTGAATTGTGGAGACAGTTCACATTTACTGGATATTCGACAGCTCACATCCATGTGTACTTCACAAGAGAATGTATTATAGTGCAGCCAGCTCTGAATTATAAAGGTCATCAGGACAAGACTTCAAGGGAAAAACATCTTTCAATTACGTTGTAGAGAGAAAGGCACGGTGTTGTTGCCATACGGCTGAGGAGGCAAGACCCCTTCCCTCAGGAAGTTTTTTTGGGGTATGAGGGGACTCAAGTGCAAACATTTGGCCAAAAAAATAAAATAAAAATTTGATGGAGCTGGAGAACATCAATTAGAAGTGCTTGAAAAATAGAATCCTTCTCATAATAGAGAATTTAAGAGGTGTGCGGTAGAACTTACTAGCCTCTAATGAGGACGTGGTGGTGTGATCTGCACTCAGGCCTCATGCACACGGCTGTTACCCGCAAACAATCCGGAGCTGCAGTGCAGAACCCCATGGAAACACTACAGAGTGCTTCCGTGGGGGTTTCTCCTCAAGTCTCTGCACCGCAAAAAAAAAAAAAAAATTCTATTTTTTTTTTTTTTACGGTGTGGATGGATCACAGACCCATTCAAGTTGAATGGGTCTCAATCCTCCCCTTCTACTGCACGGATGTTGCCCGTGCATTGGGGACCGCAAATTGCGGTCCCCAATGCACGGAACGGCTGCACAACGGCTGTGTGCATGAGGCCTCAGACATGACATTCCTTTGGTTGTTCATAAGAGGACAATTCGACAAGGCTAATTAGATTGCATCTGCAAAAGCACAGGGAAGCCGCTTCCTCGGCAGAAGGAATCTATTTTGGTTGTTCTGTATATCTCAGGTATTGCTTCCCAGAAGGTAATTCTTTGGTGTCAATGCAGGGGAAGATCTTGCTCGCTTCGTCCTCAGAAAGATTTGGAGGAACCATAACTCTGTCACCAGGCTAATAGAAAGTGGGAAGAAAAACAGATTAAGTGGATTAGGCTTTGCATACAGGCGGTTGATTGCACAGACAGAGGGCGGTAACTAGGACTTCTGTGCCAAAGTTGGGAAGTGCGGTGGAAACCCTTTTGTGACCAGGTTATCCCAGTGAGAAAGTATGGTTGTATAAGAAAGCTTATTTACATTATCTCTATCACACATATTGGAGTGGAGACGCTTCATGTGTCTACTGCAATTCCCACAAACATCTGGAGTTCACATTTTTCAGATAAAAAAAAAAATAAAAAAAAAAAAATAATATCTTCAAGACCAGACAGGACAACGTTTATGTCAGCCTAATAGAAATGAATGTAACAGTGGACCAACATGCATCCCTCAATTTTGGGCTAGCAAGGGGGTAGACTCAGACCACCCCACAGGGTCTCTTATCACCTATTACCTTCCAGTCCACAGGCGTTGCAACGCTGTGTTTTGCTGTTAGCTGAAGGGAGTCCAAAACCCTCAAGATCTCATCAAAATTTCTACCGGTGGTTGCTGGATACAAGATTGACAGCTTCATTTTCTTATCTGGGCCGATGATGAACACCTAAAACACAAAGGAAAGGGCCTTAGTCAATTATATACAGATCACAGCCCATAGTGACTTGAAGGTGTATGGAGGTGAAAGTGAAGAAATGAAAGTCGTCTCTCCATCACAACTGTCACCCACGTGTCGTGGTAGAATCTCATTACCGCCACTTGTTTGAAATCTCATGGTTTCCCCACAGAGTAAACAGATACTCACACATCGGGCAGTCACCGGCATCCCATCACTGTCCTTCTCATCAGGATCCAGCATGCCCAGTTTTACAGCAAGGTCCCTTTTGGGGTCTGCGATTATTGGAAAGGGTAGAGTCTCTTTGGGCTCATCACAGTTGTAAGCATTTATATCCTGCAGGAGAAACCCAGCGTAAGCCACAGAAGCAAACAAAACTTCTACTGTAGAGCCATACACCATCTTTCTCTACCAATCCTCACCATCAAAGCTCGTGCACACGAGCGCATCAGCTTTGCAGTCCGCAAATCGCGGATCTGCAAAACACGGATCCCAGCCATATGCATGCCACCATTTTTCCCATACTCCTCTAGCAAACACACAAGAATAGGACATGAGATATATAAATATATTTTTGGGGATTCAGAATGGACATTCCGTCTACTGTCCGCATCTTTTGAAACCTACTGAAATGAGGCAGGATCTGCACATATCAGACGTTTATGACAAATCCCATCAATATACCAATAAATGTCCAGAAGAGAATACCCCTTTAATGTTCACAGTTGCACACGTGCCCGCCTCCTTCAGGCCTCACTCAAGACCGTATTTTTGGTCCGCGTCCAATCCACAAATTTTGCATATCACACACAGACCCATTAGTTTCTATGGGGCCACAAAAATACAGGCAGCAACACAGATGTCACCCATGTGCTGTCCACATCCACGCGCCCATTGTGCCAATGTCCTATTCTCGTGTTTCGCGACCGGGGCCCGCAGAAAGTGGCATATGGCCAGTATCTGTAGTTTGCGGATCGTCAAGATACAAAACGGATACTGTTGTGTGATTGTAGCCTTAGAGGAACTTCTTATTCTCCCTTACACAGCAAGGTACAGATATTTGACTTCTACAGAACCTCAAATAGCAGGCAATGACCTTCCCAAGTACATGCAGCCATTGGCCACAATTGGATGGCAGCGATCACATCTCCTGAAACACAGGAGGCATCTTTAGGCGTCATGTACAAGACTGAGGAGGGGAGCCGGGGCCACTAACCGTTCCCAGTCTACTTATTTACCTTTCCAAGCTCGAAATGTTCTAGGATTTCCACATCACAGCTAAGACCTGCTCAGCATTTACCTTGCTCCAGCCCAGGTGATCCGACACAGAATCTATGGACAGAGCGATCATGCGGACATTTCTTTTCTTGAATTCTGGTTCCAACTTCACTGCTCTTCCCAGCTCTGTGGTACACACTGGCGTATAATCTCTTGGATGTGAGAAGAGAATACCCCATCTGAAGAAAAAAAAAAAAAAAGTAGTAAGACGTGTGTTCGATACTGCTGTGTGCATGAACCAAAATGCTCAACATTGTAATACAGCGGTGGTGGTCAGATCTGGCACAATTTCTTAGAAAAACAAGAGTATGAGACATGTCAGAGCCCACAGGCATTAGATTGTTAGATACAGATCCAGACAAAGTTTTCAAGAATGTGCTGACTAATGTCCCGTCTAAAGCAGGGGTGTGAAGTTGGCAAGCTCCACCGCCCTGGTATAAAGTCCATTATACTCACCACATGTGGGTCAGCTCTCGCATCACAGACAGTTATGGTAGATTTACATGGGACGATTCTGCAGCAGATTGTTGGTAAGGAAGCGTTCCTTCCCGACAGTCAGCTGCTCGTTCAGTGAAGGAGACCGTTACATTTACATGGAGCGATCACCTCCACAGTATAAGGGCCCTTGCACACAACCCAACGAGACATACGGTCCTTGAGCAGGCTATATGTCACGAAGCGGCATTGATCGTGCGCATGGGAGCACACAGCATAAGAGATTACAATGATGCTGTGCACGTCGGGCCACCCGTGGGACTTTTGTTCCGCAGTCACAAGATCGTATGAGTGCAGGACAATAGTCCAGTGGGCGGGCCGACATGCACAGCATCATTGTAATCTCTTATGCTGTGTGCTCCCGTGCACACCATCAATGCCGCTCTGGGAGATACGGCAAGCTCACGGACCGTATGTCTCAGAGTGCATAAGGGCCCTAAGGGGGAGGGATTACTATTGCTATCACTCGCCCCCATACAGCTGAATTGTTTCATGGCAGCAGATTGCTGTTTAGACCACACGATCTGCTGCCCAGAAGTCATGATTGGTGGTGCCTGCATGGACAGGATCACCCGGCAGCACATTTACATTGGCAGGAACAGATTGTTCCCAATAACCTAGATGATAATGGTCTCCTGTAAATGCAGCTTTATACCTGGGAGCAAAACTCTGGAAGCACCAAACAGACTTGCTAACCAAAATTTATACTGAGGAGCTAGGTTATTAAAGCACCAAGGCTCTGTCAGTCTGCAGGATGTTCTTGCATGCTCCTGAGGGTTAATACTCCTGCCGGTTTGTTTCAGCTTGGCAAGCATTATATTTGGGCACCATGCTGTATAATCACCACCATCAGTAGTGGGTGTCAACAGTAACAGATACAGATGCCACCCTGCTGCAACAGCCGAGACTGGCGCTAGCCCCGATACTGGGCGTTTACCCCTTAGATACCACAGTCAGAAAAAACTGTGGCATCTAAGGAGTTTACAGAGGAAATGATCTCCCTCTCTCGCCTATCGGGCCCCCTGTCACACGATCACAGGTTCTCGATTGTTGCTATGCAGTCAGAGACAGGATCCGATAGGGCCAAGTGTCATTGTACAAGCACAATACACCACAATAAATGACTATTGCAATTTCTGTAACGACGAACGAACCACTGTATCTTCCAAGTCCCCAAGTAGGACAATATTTTTTTGTTAACTCACAAAAAAAAAAAAAAAAAAAAAAAAAAAAAAAAAAACACAGACATAAGTATATGGTTATTCAAAATAAATCTATTTTCTAATAGGGTCATTCCATGTCAAGTGAACCAATGATTTTTACCTCTATATTTTTAATTCTTTTGAGATTTTGTTATTTGGTAATAGTGTGTCAGAGAATGCAAAATGTGAAGAAAAAAAAATTCTAGATATGTATATATTTTTTAATTGATTTTCAAAGTTCGGAAAAAGTGCGAATTTCGGTGTTACCTGCCTTTACATTTCTCCTCATAACTCAGGCTAGAAAAAAAAGATATAGAAAATAAACACCATTCTACTCAGAACTGTACAGGCTTTCACTAGATATGTCACAAGAGTATCTTTGTTAATATTTTACCCATGCGAACGCAAATGCGCAAATGCAACATTTTAAAAGGCATTTCCAAAAAAAAAAAAAAAAAAAAAAAAAAAAAAAAAAAAAAGTTTAATTTAAAACTTTCCAAAAATGTACACGTGCCTGCTATGCTCCTAGCCACATCTGTACCAAAATTCAAGTTGGGATCGCGATGGAATCATATTTAAAAATATAACTATTACAGTGTCAATTCGAAAATCTTGAATTCAGATCTGTTCAGCCTGTGGTCTAAAAGTGTGGGGTCTGTATTTACCAAATAATCCATGATTTGTAGATATTACTGTATTATTTTATCATGTTACAGCTTACAAGCAGGAGAGGACAGAGGAGAAAGCTTTTTTAGGGCTCAATGAGAATGAACAGGAGTAGACAGTGATTTTGGAATGGAAGCTGAATGGCACTTTATTGCCACTGCTCATGGCAAAGGTGTACGTGATGGTTTAGGAGGCACCGTGAAACGCCTTGCAGCTCGAGCTAGCCTCCAGAGGCCATATTCAGACCAAATCTTGACACCCATGCAACTTTTCAAATGGAGTGAGAAAAATATTCTCAACATCCTGTTCAAACAAGGATTTTTTCATTCCGCAATGACAGTGAAGTCCATGAAGTGGTAGAAGGCGGCACAAGATTGGCAATGGATGACATAACTGGTTATGTGACCTGTGAATATGATCGGCGCTGGTGGCTGGCTACTGTGCTCTCCCAAGATTGTGAAAAAGAAGTAGAATTGACTTTTTTGCATTCTTCTGGTCCAGCGCCATCCTTTATGTATCCAAGAAAACCAGACATTTTAAAAGTTTAAAAAAAAAAAAAAAAAAAAAAAAAAAAAAATCAGATATTAACTCAGCTGGAGCCAAACACCATGACAGGCTGTACATACTCTGACACAAAAGGAAATGGCCATTGCTAGTAAGCGCTTATGGACAAGATTACATTTCATCCATAGAAGCAACAAATTGATGATAAAAGGCCAGTTAAAAAAAAACAAAAAAAAAAAACAAAACGTACTATTGTTTGCTTAGATCATATTTTATAGAACGAGGATTTACCTAATTACTGTACTATTCTTAAACACTTCATAAATGACATGTTTAGTGATATAATAAAAAAATTGTTACATGTATAAATAGGTGTTAAAGATATTGGTATTTTTAATCTTGTTTTTAACATATAATTAGGATGAGACTGTATTTAGAAAAATCACACTTGAGGATATGATGACCTTTTTTCTTTTGGTTTGTTCAATGCATTCAGGTTGAAAATGCTGAGCAAGTTGTGTTATGATGATTAAGATGTATTTATTCTGGCACTTACGGTATTTGTTTGTTGTGTTTCTTTATTGTTGCATATAAATGTTGAATTCATTAAGTTGTAATTTGAAAAGAAAAAAAAGAAACTCAAACATAAAATCAGATGACTCAAGGCTTAAAAAACAACATTTTTTTTAATCCCAAACTGAATCCCTGTACAAATATAACCAAGAACACAAATAACACGCATGCATTTTTTCACAATTTTAAAACACTTTTTTTCACTACTGCGCATCAAAATTTTGAATTTGATTTCTCCAAAACACACATACAACATAAAATGGTAGCAGCACTAGATAGGCCATGACATATAAAATGGTAAAAAAGCATTACTGCTATGTAGACAAGTAGATAGAATGGAAGCTCTTGGCGCATATAAATGATCATAAATATGTTGGGCCCATCCACCAACCGTCAAGGTGGCTTCCAATCAGAAGGGTCCTACACTAACACTGACCTGCATCCTACACAAACCGGCAGGCCTGTATCAAGGGAGCACCATACCTGTTTAGAATTTAATTAGCCAGCAGTTTTTTGTGTGTGTGTAGATAGAGGACTGGCTTCCTCTGGGAATTTAGCACTCCTGTTCACACTGGTGCAGCTTCTGATCAGGTATGCTGCTCCCTTGATACAGGCCTGCCGGTTTGTGTAGGATGCAGGTCAGTGTTAGTGTAGGACCCTTCTGATTGGAAGCCACCTTGACGGTTGGTGGATGGGCCCAACATATTTATGATCATTTATATGCGCCAAGAGCTTCCATTTTATCTACTTGTCCACATAGCAGTAATGCTTTTTTACCATTTTATATGTCATGGCCTATCTAGTGCGGCTACCATTTTCTGTTTAGTATTTATTTAGCCAGTAGGTAGCTTGCGCCTGACTCTCGCCTACAGGAGGTGTGTGTGTAATATATATATATATATATATATATATATATATATATATATACACATACAAAATTAATCAAAGAACAGCACCTCCTACAGGTGAGAGTCGGGTGCAAGCTACCTACTGGCTAATAAATACTAAACAGAAAATGGTAGCAGCACTTGATGGCACCATGACACAAAGTGAACATGTGAAAAGGTAAAAAAGCATTACTGCCATGTAGACTAGTAGATAAAGTGGAAGCTCTTGGCGCATATAAATGATCATAAATATGTCGGGCCCATCCACTGATCGACAAGGTGGCTATTTTTTTTGTTTGTTTGTTTATTGTCATAATCCTAACAACCTGCAGAATAAAGTTATATCAATTATGCCTCGCACATACGACCATTGCTTGAGCCGGTGTCCGATTCACATTTTTTTGCGGACAGCACAAGTCTATTTAAAAAAAAAAAAAAAAAAAAAAAAAAAAAAAAAAAAAAAAAGCGGGCAGCACACAGGAGTCATCTGTTGTAGAACATGTCCTAAACACTGACAGAATTACATTTAAAAAAATTACGGCACCAAAAACCATTTCAGCAAATTCCACGTTACAAAGTCCAGATGCTGCTCCTTCGCCTCTGAACACTGCTGTATCCCCAAATAGAAGTTTATGTCCACATCTGGGATATTTCTAAGAACTGCAGAGTCAGGGTAATACATCTGGAGTATTAGTTCTATTTTATCACCTGCTGTGTCCCAAAAAAATGCATTAAAACTGAGAATCTGCAAAAAAATAAAAATTTTAAATTTCACCTCCATTTTGCAATAATTTCTGTGAATCACCTCCTAGAAGGTTAAACTTCAGGATAGTCAGATGCCAGGTGTCGGACCCCGCCAATCTGATATTAATGACCTATCCCGACAATAGGTTATCAATATTAAGAGAACACCTTTAAAGTCTCTTGTAGAAAAAAAAAAAAATCTTCATCCATATAGCATGAAACCTTTGTCTATCCTCTGTAGCACAGGAAGAACACTGTAGGGTGGAGGGGCTGGGTCTTTTTAACCAGTTTTCTGTCCCAAGAAGGTCAAAGGGGGAACAACCTCCTTTCATGAGGAAAGAACTGGAAAGTTTGGATTACTTACCGGTAATCATTTTTCTTTGAGCCTATGACAGCACCCCTGGAGAGACCGCCTCCTTCCTCAGGACAGGAAACAGACACCGGCATCGCTTTAAAAGAGGGACAACCCCCCTCATCTCCAGTCCTTTTCAAGAACTTAAGGGAACAGTGTTCATATCCAACAATATATCCAAAACCTATCTAAACACCATCTCAAAGAGTGCACTTTTTTTTTTTTTTTTTTTTTTTTTGGGTGGGAATGCATCGGGGTGCTGTCATAGGCTCAAAGAAAAATGATTACCGGTAAGTAATCCAAACTTTCTCTCCTCGCCTATGACAGCACCCCTGGAGACTAGGCTAGAAGTCAGGGTGGGACTACCGCCTGTAGTACCTTCCGGCCGAAAACCAGCCCATCATTGGAAGGTAGCTGCAGTCTGTAATGACGAAAAAAGGTATGCGGGGTACTCCAAATGGCGGCTTTGCAAATTTGCTCCAGAGAAGCCGAGGCCCTCTCTGCCCAAGAAGCAGCAACCGCTCTCGTAGAGTGTGCCCCAAACCCCTGTGGAGGAATTTTACCGCAGGAAGAATAAGCCAGGGAGATAGCCTGTTTTATCCACCTGGCTATCGTCTGAGTCGTAGCTGAAGAACCCTTCCTAGTTCCCTGAAACAGAACCAATAGATGCGACGAGGATCTCCAGGGGGAAGTGGTCTGAAGGTATTGTAAGAGACATCTCCTGACATCTAAGCAGTGAAACTTCCTTTCTTTTTCGTTTTTTGGTGAAGCACAAAAAGTGGGCAAGACTATTTCTTGTGACCTATGGAATCTGGAGGAAACCTTAGGTAAAAAGGAAGGGTCAGGAGAAAATACCACCCTATCTTCTGAAACAACCAAATAAGGGGGATCAATTGATAAAGCAGAAATCTCACTGACTCTTCTAGCAGATGTTATGGCCAGAAGAAAGGAAAGTTTAAGGGACAAAAGCTTAATAGAGATTTCCTCTATAGGCTCGAAAGGAACCTCCGTGAGTGCAGACAAGACCACATTTAGGTCCCACGGAGGAACCCTCGATCTACAGATCGGAGACATCTTTGAAATGGCGGAAATAAATCTTTTAATCCAGGGGTGACCCGCCAATTTATATTCAAAGAGGGCACCTAACGCAGAAACCTGCACTTTAAGAGTGCTAGGTCTAAGCTTTTTCTTCCAACCCTCCTGCAAAAAACTCAAAATCAAGGGAATGTCAGGGGGGGCCAAAACATCAACAGGTCTACCCGCGAACCTGAAAAAGACTTTCCAGACTCTGAGATAGATATCAGAGGTAACCTTTTTGCGACTAGATAAGAGCGTAGAAATGACCTCGTCAGATAGACCTTTACTTTTTAAGATGTTCCAATCAAGAGCCAGGCAGTCAAGTGGAGGTTGGAGACTTCCGGATGGACTACCGGCCCCTGAGAGAGAAGACCTACTCTCTCCGGGAGAACCCAAGGGGAAGCTATCGACATTCTGCGTAGTTCTGAAAACCAGACCCTTCTTGGCCAGAAGGGGGCAATCACGATTACTAGTGCTCTGTCCTCCTGAATCTTCTTTAGAACCCTTGGCAGAATTTTTAGGGGGGGGAAGGCATAAAGAAGTCCCTTCTTCCAGGATTGAGCAAACGCATCTATCGCTACTGGAAGATCCCGCGGGGAAAGGGAAAAGAAACCCTTCACCTTCCGATTCTGTCTGGTGGCGAATAGATCTATGGAAGGTACCCCCCACCGGGATGTTATGAGGGAAAATATCTCCTGATCCAGGGACCATTCCCCCTGGAAAAGGCAGTGACGGCTTAGATAATCTGCCTTTACATTTTCCTTCCCCTTTAAATGGACTGCAGAGAGAGAAGCTAGGGACCTCTCTGCTAGATGAAAAATGCTGTGAGCTAGGCTCATTAAGGACTGAGACCTGGTGCCCCCCTGCCTGTTGATAAATGCTACAGTGGTCACATTGTCGGAGTAAATCCGTACATCTCTCCCCCGAATGAGCTGGAGACACTGGGAGAGGGCCATGAGAACCGCTTTCAGCTCCCTGAAATTGTGAGACTGGGACTGAGAGGGAGGATCCCAGAGACCCTGAAACAGGGAGGATCCCAGGTGAGCTCCCCACCCTCTTGGACTGGCATCTGTGGTCAAACAGATGACATCCCTTCTGCACCAGGGAACTCCCCTCTCCAGATTTTTGAGATTCAACCACCACCTCAGGGATGAAACGGTCTGAGGAGAGAGGGTGAACACCCCGTCTAGAGAAGTGAGACCCCTGTCCCAAACCTCCAATATCTGGAGCTGGAGTGGCCTCGAATGGTACTGGGCCCACTCCACCCCCGGAATAGCCGCTGTGAGAAGTCCCAATACAGACATTGCTGTTCTTATGGAGACAGTCTCGAGGGAGATAAGACTCTGGACCCTGTCCTTGATTAACAATCTTTTCTGAATCGGAAGAAAGGACGACTGAAGAGTCGAGTCCAACTCCACTCCCAGGAATCTGCACCTTCGTGAAGGAGATAGGCAGGACTTTTCCAGATTTAGCTCCCATCCCAAACTCACCAGGACCTCCCTGAACCAAATGATGTTGGACTGGAGAGCCTGGGCTGACTGGGCCACCAGTAGAAAATCGTCCAGGTAAGGGACAATGACCATATCCCTCTCCCTGATATGGGCCATCATTTCGGAAATGACTTTTGTAAATACCCTGGGAGCCTGGGACAGGCCAAAGGGAAGGGCCCTGAACTGGAAGTGCCTGATCCCTGATGACACCTGAACTGCAACCCTTAGATATTTCTGATGAACCGGATGAATGGGGACGTGATAATAAGCGTCCCGGAGATCCACCGATACCATGAAACAATTGGGCAGGAGGTAATTTAGGGTCGATCTGACAGATTCCATACGGAACTTCTCGTACACCAGACATTGATTCAACAATTTTAAGTTTATTATGGTACGGAATGAGCCATTCGGCTTTTTTACCAGGAAGAGAGTTGAATAAAATCCCTCCCCTATTTCTTGGGCCGGGACCTCTATCAGCACTCTTTTTTGAAGAAGGGAATCTAACTCCAACAGAAGAGAAGACTGCTTCTCTTGGGATCCTCTGAAGTCTGTGGTCACAAATCTCTGACCCGGGGATGAACGAAATCTCAGCTTTAGCCCATCCCCTATGACTGATAGAATCCATTTGCTGTTGGAGATCCTCTGCCACTGAGGAAGAAACAGAGACAGACGACCCCCAACAGGTGGCATGGCGTCATTGGGACTGCTTTTTTGAGGCTTCTGAGCTGGAAAAAAGGAATCCCTTAGACTTCTTGGTATTTACCGGGAATTGCCTGGATTTATCTCTAGACCTGAACCCCTCCTTATTAAATCTAGGTCTAAAAGATCTTCTAGGGACCTGCTGACTGGTAGGAGGAAAGCTCTTTTTCCTGTCAGCCGCTTTCTCTAACAAATCGCTCAGGACGGGCCCAAACAGGAATTCCCCTTCACACGGGATGGCACATAATTTTGCCTTAGACCCGACATCTCCATTCCAACCCTTAAGCCAAATAGCCCTTCTAGCGGAGTTGGAAAGGGCGGAAGCCCTGGCAGACAGCCTGAGGGAATCCGCAGAGGCATCAGATAAGAAATTTACAGCATTAAATATAGTTGGAAAGGATGCCAACAGCTGATCCCTAGGGGTGCCTCCCTTAATGTGGGCCTCTAGCTCCTCTAGCCACACCTTCAAAGATCTGGCGACAGACGTGGCGGCGATAGCCGGCTTAAAAGCGCCTGCAGAGGCCTCCCAGTTTTTCTTGAGATAAACGTCTGCCCTTCTATCCATCGGGTCCTTTAAGGAACCCATATCATCAAAAGGAAGAGCTCCTCTTTTAGACATTTTTGCCACTGGGGCGTCTAACTTAGGAGCTCTATCCCAGGCAGATGTTACTTCATCATCAAACGGGTATTTACGCTTGACAGATCCTGGGATGTAGAACTTCCTATCAGGTTTCTTCCACTCATTAGCAATTACTGCCTGTACATTTTTGTGCACATTAAAATTTTTCTTTTTTCTTGGCCCCAGGCCCTCAAACATTGAGTCCTGCACTGAAAGGGGAGCTCTCTGCTCATCCAGTCCCATAGTCACACGCACTGCTTTGACCAGGGAATTAATGTTATCAGCGGAAAATAGCGGTTTTCCCGCAGATTCCGAGTCTGAGGAATCTTCAGACGACGGACGCTCCCCCTCCTCTTCTAAGCCGGACAGAACATCACTGTCACTAGAAGGTGCGGTAGCAACCGTAGCTGAAGTACTAGGGTAATTCTTCTTCAAACCACCGACCGACTCCTTAACCTCCTCCCGGATCATTAATCTAATATTCTCCATCATGGAGGGGGCCTCATCCTCCACCAGCTTGCTGACACAGGCTTGACATAAAGGCTTAGACCAGGAAGAGGGAAGCCTCTTTTTACATACAGCACACCCCCTTTCTCTGGTCCTAGAAGTCTTCTTAGAGGATTCTTTAGGGACCTGGATACAAACACAAAATACCCCCATAAGCTCTTCACATAACACTGTTCAGGGGGAGAGCCCCTCTTACCCCACCAGGTACCGGATCATTGGTGGTATCAGTGGGCTCAGCGCGCTGTGTCTGCTCCATTATCTCAGGCAAGGAGAAGCCACTGGAGGAATTGTTTTGCTCAAAGGCACGCCGGCCTGAGCAGGAAGCTGGCTGGGTATTTAAAATCCGCGCGCTCCGTAGGCCCCGCCCCTTCCTGCGTTTGGAACGCATAATCTCCCCCGCCGCCGGAAGTCCTCGCGCGCGGCGGCCGGCGTACAGAACACGGCCCGCAGAGGCCGCAGCAGCAGAGAAGCTGAAGCCCCTCTGCCCCTGGAAGACTGGAAGGAGAGAAGGCGCATCCCCCAGACTCAGCAGCGGCTCCTTGAGGAGACTTATGCCGCATCGAGGTAACCCTCCAGCCACCACATAGAAAGGCCCGGGCCCTCGCAGCTCCCACAGCACTCCAGGTGATACCGGTACCCTGTTCCCTTAGGACAGGAAACAGAACTGGAGATGAGGGGGGTTGTCCCTCTTTTAAAGCGATGCCGGTGTCTGTTTCCTGTCCTGAGGAAGGAGGCGGTCTCTCCAGGGGTGCTGTCATAGGCGAGGAGAGAAAATAGCTTTAAGCACAGAAAACTCAGCCCTCCCAACAGAGCAGGTCTGTAGTGTAATGGTAATTGTTCTGCCTGCCATACAGGAGGTCTGGGGTTCAAATCCTGATGAAGACCTGATTTCTTCTGTACTACTTCATTATCAAATACTACTTCATTAGTATTTACTGTACTGACACAAGCACTAATGAGGTTGCCCTGTTTGGGTCAGTGATGTTCCAGCTGGCAAGGGAAGAAGACACAGAGACCTGATGCTACAGACACCATCATTAAGTCTTATGATGGATGTAATCATAGGGTGTGGGTCACAGATTGCAATTAAGATGGAGTCAACATGTATTCAGAACTTAATCTGATTTATATAATGCAGTTGTATACTTTGTGTTACCGGAAAACTCTAAGGTCAAGAATGGCTTAATCCTTAAAGGGGTTGTCTCACTTCAGCAAATGGCATTTATCATGTAGAGAAAGTTAAAACAAGGCACTTACCAATGTAGTGTCCATATTGTCTCCTTTGCTGGCTGGATTCATTTGTCCATCACATTATACACAGCTCGTATCCAGAGGATACGACCACTCTACAATGGTGGTCATGCTTGCACATTATAGGAAAAGTGTTGGTCTCTCTGGTCGCCAGGACAGTGGGAGTGTGTATTCAGGCCAGTACCATTTCCTATAGTGTGCAAGCACAACCACTGATGCTGGATTGCAGGGTGGTCGTAATCCCTGGAAACAAGCAGTGTATAGTGTGATGGAAAAGTGAATGTTAACCTTTAAAAGGGGTTAACAAACTAAAGTTACACAAGCAGATTTCCTCCTCCTCCTCCTGATCCCATCCTTAGATATGAGGTGACCTATGCAGGCATCAACTGAACGTAATCTTGTGGCTCCAGGACCTGTCTGACCGGATTCTGCATACATCGGCCCAGCCAAGTGACAGAGGCACAGACGCAGAATAAAGAGTTGACAAAGCATAAAAGGGAAATTTCAGAGACTTGAGAGAATAATCCCCCCCCACCTTTGGATTGTGTAACAGGTTACATAATCGGCCAACACACATTACACAAATACCACTGTGGTACTGGTATTACTACGTAGCTTCCACTTCATGCCTGTGACCCACATACTCGAGGCACAAAAACTAAATATGACCATGAAGAAAGCAGAAACAGAAGACTTCCCTTGTGCGCTGTAGTTCTGGATATAGAGGACTAGAAAACCAAGTTTGCTTTCTTCCAGGAACAGCGCCACACATGGGTCGTGTCTACAACTGCAGCTCAGCTATATTTAAAACAATGGGGGGGGGGGGGTTTTGTTTTCTGTGAGTAAAAACCTCTCTTCTTATTGTAGCTGGGTCATGTGACCAACTCCCTGACCTCCAACTGACCCAGGACAGAAAGCCAGTAACTGCTCTATTCATTCCTATGGGAGCCTCACTTTCAGTCTCATAGGAATACACAGAGAATTAGACTTCCTGTCCACACAAGTCTGTGTGTGAGTTGGTGGGTCTAATTGCTGGTCACATGACACAGGTAAGAAACTTCAGGATGATATAAGTCAAAAATTCAGACACTGGTAAGAAAATGACACTCACTACAGATTATATCATGTACATTTCTAGCAAGACATGGAATAAAATTTGTCGGGAGTTCTTCTTTAAAGTCTAGGGAGTAAAAGTCTGGTCAGGATCAGGTCTGGATTTTTTCCATTGCAGTATGTTGTGTATAACACAGTGGAAAACCACTTTAAAACTTGGAACCAAACTCTGCTTCGGTTCTGACTAGTACATCAGAACCAAAGAAGAGTTTGTTTTCAAGTATTAAAGACGTTTTCCACTTTTAAAATCAACTACAGAAGTTATTCAACAAAGTCCCGCACAACTTCGTGGATAACTAACTTCGACTCATCAGAGCCCATACATTCTAATACTAGCTCTCTGTATTATTCCGAAGTTTTGAATGAAGAGACTGCCTATGAAGCATCTGAAGCTTGTTTTGCTCAACACTAGTTATCAGTATCTGATTGGTGGGGGTCCGACACCCAAGACCTCCACCGATCAGCTGCTTGAGAAGGTATTGGCACTCTCAGGAACACCACAGCCTTCCCCATCTTTCGTTGGTCACATGGCCAAGGTGCAGCTCAGTCCTTTATTAATTCAATGGGGCGGGGCTGCAATACCACACACAGCCACTACACAATGTATGGCACTGTTTGGTGAGAAGGAAAAAGGCCACAGCTCTAACAGGAGAAGGGCTGCCTTCTCAAACAGCTGATCAGCACGGGTCTCCCGGTGTCTCTCCCACTGATTAGATCCTGATAACTATCCATCAGTAGAAAGGTCTAGAAAAACCCCTTTAAAGGGGTTCTCTGGGAATTAAGAAAATGAAAATATGTAAATATTACTTTATTATAAATATATTCCCAAATACCTTTCATTAGATATAATGGCTCATTTTGTCTAGGGAGCAGTAATTAGGAGAAACAAAATGGCCACGGTGCTATTAGCGGACACAAAACCTGTCCTAATCACACAGCAGGATAAGTTAGATTACAACACTGAAGTAAAGAGCTGCCTCATCCTCCGCTCTGCACGTCAGGGATTATGATCCTGAATACAGTTTAATATGATATTTAGCTGAATCTTTGTGGGAATGGAGTTCATGAGGAGACATGAAGTACAGAGAGGATGGACAGGACAGACTGTGATAATGGAGACTGCATACAAGCGCTGCTGCTCATTAGCCACATCTGCTCATGAACTCCATTCCTACAGAGATTCAGCTAAAGATCTTATCTGTATTCAGGATCACAATCCCTGACTAGCAGAGCAGAGAAGAGGATGAGGCAGCTCTTTACTTCAGTGTTGTGAAGTAACTTGTTCTCCTGTGTGATTAGGACAGGTTTTGTGTGTACTAATAGGATGGTGGCCATTTTGTTTCTCCTAATGACTAAACCCCAGACAAAAAGAACCATTATAACTAATGAAAGGTATTTGGCAATATATTTATAAGGTAATATTTAAGTATTTTCATTTTCTTAATTCCTGGAGAACCCCTTTAAAGTGTAACTGTCATTTTTTATTTGCTAATTTAATAGAGCTAGGCATGCATACCTGAGTTAGTCTATCAATTACTGTCAAAAGATCTGTAATTACCTGATAATAACAGCTTTCATTAATGTCCCCTGTCCCTTTCCACTGGTCCCCTAAAAGACTTGCTATGGCTCATCTAAGAAGACAGAGGGGCAGTCCTTCACACTGTATGCTTGCATTAGGCTTCAGAGTGAGGAGGCGTGTCTCTCAGTAATCCAATCTGATTGGCTGTCAGGAAGCTGCTGGCTACAGCATGTGTGTATGTGAACTGAGAGAAGGCAGTTTTAGCCTCAGAGAATTGGCAGAGGAGCCATCTTGAGAAGACCCTCATATTGTAGAGGTTAAAACAGCCGTAACTAAAAGGAAAACAGTGGTATGTGAAGAAACTAAAGATTGCTTTATGCATAATGCTCCACTCACAGTAACATATGCTAAAATTGATTTTTTGATGAAAAAAAACATAACAATTACATCACCGCTACATTTTTACTGGAAGGACAGTCCTCTAGAAAAGTGTCTTACAAAGAACCTTACATTAGCTGGTACCATATGTAGATGCAGACTTAAAATATTTTCCCCCCTTTAAGGGTTATACCCTTTTGAGACAAATTGCCAGGACATGCCATCAATGTCCGATATAGGAGCGGCAGGTCCCACTGCATATGCACAGTACGCTCTCCATTCACTTGTATGGTAATCCCATAGCAATGAAGGAAGAGCGCACTGCACAAGCGTAGTCACCCTCCATACACCTCTATGGACCTGACAGAGATAACCAAGCCAGCACTCTACTATTTTGAGAGCTCACATATTAGTGGTCACGCTTGCGCAGTGCTCTCTCCATTCACCGATATTGAACTTCCAAAAATAGCTGAGTAAGTGCATTTGAGTATTTTTGGAAGACCTATAGAAGTGAATGGAGAGCATGCTGCTCACACGCAATACATTCTCCTTCACTTTGGGGTCCCCATTATCGAGATTGGAGCAGGTCCCATAGGCGAGACCTGCCCCTTCCCAAAATTGATGACGTATCCTAGCGATATGCAATCACTGAATTAAATAGTTAAAAGGCAGTCTGTTGCCTGCAAAATTGGCTTCAAAGTAAGCACACCGCCATATGGGGTAGGTGCCCGACACAGAACCTGACCTTTCTTGTGAAATTCCAGCACTCTAATCCTAGGAAAGGCCTTTTTTATGCAAATACAGTTTTCAGTGCACCAGGGGAGGGGCTGCTGTGTTCAGTGCATTTGGCTGGCCCTGTACCATCAACAGGAAGGTGTCAAACTGCCACCCTAGAATCCAACCATGAAAGACCCACCTACCACAGGTAGAGACTGGCACACAGCCTAGAGACCCATCTACATGGAGCATTAAGTAATCATTGTCAGCAGGAACTACAATCACACCCAGCAGGTGCGGGTTCCATAGTACTTATACTATAAAACACTACTGCCCTCACACTAGTATCGTGACCATAAGGACAAGCCATCTGACTTCCATTTATCTATTGCGCCTAAAAACCGCACGAGAAACGCGAGTCCACACTGCGCCCCTCCGGCTTTCAGCATCCACCACGTGTCACCACCCATTAACCTGTTCTTGCCAGACACTTACGAGTCTCCGAGGAATTCATGGAAGCGGATTTTGCCATTTGTTGTATCGGCCTCAAAATCCGGAAAGATATCACCAAGCAGCAGGCCGGGCATAGCGGCGATAGGTCAGGGTGACAGCGGGCAGCCAAGTGCCGACGGAGGGGAGGAGGCGGAATATATAGGGATGGGCGTGTTTTATGAAAATTAGAGGGCGGTGGTTTGATATGTAGGTTTATCAGTGTGGGCGTGGTTGTAACGCTATTGGCAGGAGCAATGATTGGCTGGTGGAGACACGGCCAGGCTGGCGCCTTTTTCTGCGCTGGGTAGCGATGACGTCACGCGCTGTCCAGGCTGAGATAGTCAGGACTGGAGGACTGGTCCAGTGTTATAGGTTGTCAGGAGAGTCCTGAGTGACGGAAGCAGGACTGCAACGTGTATCTCGTTGTATTCATTTGGGAGCAGCTGCTTGGTAAAGGGCGGGCTGCCAGGTGACTGTAAGGGGACATGGTGGTCAGGCTGTGATCACACAAAGTAGATAAGCAGTTGAAAACAGTTTGGTTTTGGTGTCATTGAACCCCTTAGTGACCGGCCTGTTTTGGGTCTTACTGACCAAGCGTTTTTCTTCCCTTTTTTTCATCGTAGCCTTCCAAGAGCTATAACTTTTTTAGTTGTCCACCTATGTAGATGTATGAGGGCTTGTTTTTTGCAGGACAAGTTTTTAATGGCACCATTTTGGGTTAGGCTACTTTCACACTTGCATTGTAAGGATCCGTTTGTGAGATCCGTCACAGGCTCTCCTAAACGGTCCAAAACTGATCAGTTTTGTCTTAATGCATTCTGAATGGAAAAGGATCCATTCAGAATGCATCAGTTTTGCTTCAGTTCAGTCTCCATTCCGTTTTGGAGGTGGACACTAAAACGCTGCTTGCTGTGTTTTGGTGTACATATGAAGAAACTGATCCACACTGATCCGTCATGACTCACAGTGTAAGTCAATAGAGACGGATCTGTTTTCTCAGATACAATAGAAAACGGATCCGTCCCCCATTGACTTTCAATGAAGATCATGATGGATCTGTCTTGGCTATTTAAAAGATAATACAACAGGATCCGTTCGGAATGGATGCAGACGGTTGTATTATCATGACGGAAGCGTTTTTGTTGATCCATGACGGATCCAGCAAAAAAGCTGGTGTGAAAGTAGCCTTACACATAACATACTGATTAATTTTTATTAATGCTTTCTAGGAGGAAGATGGGGGAAAAACAGCAATATGGCTACTGAGTTTTTATGTTCTAAATTTTGTGGCGTTCAGTTTTCAGTCTAAAAAACATAATATCTTTATTCCGTGGGTCAGTACGATTATAGTGATACCAAATACATATAGTACTTGTTTGGCTATTTTTGTTCAATAAACCCCTTTTTTTTAAAAAAAAAAAAAAAAAAAAAAGAAGAAAATCTTTTTGCTTTGATGCTTCCTTAAAGAGGTTCTGTAGTTTTTTCAAACTGATGATCTATCCTCTGGATAGATCATCAGCATCTGATCGGCGGGGGTCCGACACCCGGGACCCCTGCCGATCAGCTGTTTGAGAAGGCAGCGGCGCTGCAGGAGCGCCGCGGCCTTCTCTGTGTTTTCCTCAGGCCCAGTGATGTCACGACTACTATCACTGGCCTGGGCGTGGCTAAGCTCGATTCATGTGAACGGAGCTTAGCCCCGCCCAGGCCAGTGATACTAGTCGTGACGTCACTGGGCCTGCGGTAAACACAGAGGAGCAGGAGCGCCGCGGCCTTCTCAAACAGCTGATCGGCGGGGGTCCCGGGTGTCGGACCCCTGCCGATCAGATGCTGATGATCTATCCAGAGGATAGATCATCAGTTTGAAAAAACTACAGAACCTCTTTAAAACCATAACTTTTTTATTTTTCTTTCTATGGGGCTGTGCGAGGGCTTGATTTTTATGGCACAACTTGTAGTTTTCATTGGTATCATTTTGGGGTATAAAATACATTTTGATTACTTTTTAGGGTGCATTCACATCACTGTTTAGCTTTCCGTTCTGATCCGTCAGAAGGAGAGAGAGAAGAAAATAAAAACAGGATCCTGTAAAAAAAAAAATCCTGTTGCATCAGTTGTCATCCGTTTGAGCCATTTCCGCCTGAGAGGCAAATACATACCTGCATGGAGTACTTTTGTTTCTGTCTAAAAAAACGAATCTCAGATGGAAATGGCTCAAACGGATGACAACTGATACAGGATCCTGTAAAAAAATGGATCTGTTGCAATCCTATGTACAGTCATGGCCAAAAGTTTTGAGAATGACACAAATATTATATTTTCACATGATCTGCTGCCCTCTGGTTTTTATGTGTGTTTGTCAGATGTTTTTATCACATACAGAAATATAATTGCAATCATATTATGAGTAACAAAAGCTTATATTGACAGTTAGAAAGAGTTAATGCAGCAAGTCAATATTTGCAGTGTTGACCCTTCTTCTTCAGGACCTCTGCAATTCTCTCTGGCATGCTCTCAATCAACTTCTGGACCAAATCCTGACCGATAGCAGTCCATTCTTGCACAATCAATGCTTGCATTTTGTCAGAATTTGTAGGTTTTTGTTTGTCCATCCGTCTCTTGATGATTGACCACAAGTTCTCAATGGGATTAAGATCTGGGGAGTTTCCAGGCCATGGACCCAAAATCTCTATGTTTTGTTCCCTGAGCCATTTAGTTATCACCTTTGCTTTATGGCAAGGTGCTCCATCATGCTGGAAAAGGCATTGTTGATCGCCAAACTGCTCTTGGACGGTTGGGAGAAGTTGCTCTCGGAGGACATTCTGGTACCATTCTTTATTCATGGCTGTGTTTTTAGGCAAGACTGTGAGAGAGCCGATTCCCTTGGCTGAGAAGCAACCCCACACATGAATGGTTTCAGGATGTTTTTTCTGGAGAGAAGTGGCTTCATTGCTGCCCTCCTTGAGACCAGGCCTTGCTCCAAGAGTCTCCGCCTCACAGTGCGTGCAGATGCACTCACACCTGCCTGCTGCCATTCCTGAGCAAGCTCTGCACTGCTGGTAGCCCGATCCCGCAGCTGAAACACTTTTAAGAGACGGTCCTGGCGCTTGCTGGTCTTTCTTGGGCGCCCTGGAGCCTTTTTGGCAACAATGGAACCTCTCTCCTTGAAGTTCTTGATGATGTGATAGATTGTTGACTGAGGTGCAATCTTTCTAGCTGCGATACTCTTCCTTGTTAGGCCATTTTTGTGCAGTGCAATGATGACTGCACGTGTTTCTTTAGAGATAACCATGGTTAACAGAAGAGAAACAATGATGCCAAGCACCAGCCTCCTTTTAAAGTGTCCAGTGGTGTCATTCTTACTTAATCATGACAGATTGATCTCCAGCCCTGTCCTCATCAACACCCACACCTGTGTTAATGGAGCAATCACTGAAACAATGTTAGCTGATCCTTTTAAGGCAGGGCTGCAATGGTGTTGAAATGTGTTTTGGGGGATAAAGTTCATTTTCTAGCAAATATTGACTTTGCAAGTAATTGCTGTTAAGCTGATCACTCTTTATAACATTCTGGAGTATATGCAAATTGCCATTATAAAAACTGAAGCAGTAGACTTTGTAAAAATTAATATTTGTATAATTCTCAAAACTTTTGGCCATGACTGTATAAGGCCTCATGCACACTAACATGTGTCAGCCGTGCAATTGCAGTGCACGGGCAGCGACCGTGGGGCTTCCGCATGCGGATTGCGGACTTATTCACTTGAATGGGGTCCACAATCTGCATCCAACTGTTCTATTTTTTTGCGGTGCAAAATCTCGCAGATTGCAGACCCACAAGTGAATGGATCTGCATCCTTGATGCGGGGTGCACAATGCTAGTGCCCACGTATTGCGGACCCGCCGTTTGTGGGCCGCAATATGGCTATGGCCGGGCAGCTGCAATGTGCATGAGGCTTAACTGATGCAACAGGATCTGTTTTCTTACTGGATCCTGTTTTTTCTTCCTTTCTCTCTTCTGACGGATCAGAAGAACGGAAAGCTAAAGGGTGATGTGAACTCACCCTTAGGCCCCATTCACACAATATTCCGCAATATTGCGGAATAGATGCGGCCCTATTCACCTCTATGGAGCGGGGAGCCGCCACATGGAGCTAGCTCCATGCCGCGGCTCTGATGAAGCATGTCCTATACTTGTCCACACGCACGGACAAGTATAGGCATTTTGAATGGGGCGCCCGGCGTGTGTTCCGAGCGTGTGTTCCATTTTTTTTTTTTTTTTGTGGCAACTAAACAAAAAGCAACAATTCTGGCATTTTTTTTTTAATGTTGTTCACCATACCGGATAAATTACATAATAATTGTGTAGTGCGGGTCATTATCGATGCGACAATACCAAATATCTGAAGGAGAATTTATTTTTTACAATTTGTTTCTATTGAAAAGCATTTTGTTCAATGGGAAATGTATTTTTTACTTTTTTTTTTATTTTTTTTTACTTTTTTAACCATTTAATAGTCCTACAAGGGGACTATAATAGACAATATTTTAAAATACATTGCACTATTTCTATAGTGTGGAGCATTTCAATGTCAGTAATGTCAGAGAGCTGCAGCCTGCTGGCAAACGCTGGAGGCACTGGCATCAGCACCCCGCAATCTCATTTGCAGGGTGCCAATTGGGGATGGCGTAAGTGCTCCCTCTGTAACCGCTTACATGTTGTGGGTGCTATTGCCAGTGGCATGGAAGGGTTTAAATGGACTGAATCTGCACCCCTCCGGTCCGGGCCATTAAAGCAGGAGGGAGGCTCACACGTCAGGGCCAAGCTCTGTCTCTCCGCTGTATGGGAGATCCCTGCAGAGTTTACACTGGGTCACTACAAAAAGGCAGCAGGTCCGCCTAAGGCTCCTTAGTGACTGCTGTAAAAAGGTGTTTTGGTGGTGACTAAGGGGTTAAATAAGCCACATACATCCTCCGATCCCTTTCCCATTGACCATACTTGTTTACTATTAGCAATTGGCCCCTGGAAGTAGCTGAATTTTTCAGAGCATGTGTACGTCGTCTTTTTCTAAACCACTGAAATTCTGCCACTTTTTGTGGTATGTCTCGCCCCTTAAGAGCATGTATTCGGCACCAGGGCTGCTTCTCAACAGTTCAGGCTTTTTGGGAGATGTAACCAGGGGCGGACTGGGAACTTGAAGTGGCCCTGGAAAAAATACTAAAAGTGGCCTCGTTTTGTAGTTGGGTCCAAATTTATGAAAGGCAGAGCCAGCAATACCATATCGCGCCACATTATACCACCCCAACAGAGCCAAATACCACAGTCCATCACAAAATACTGCCAGCAGCACAAAATACATCCTCAAAAACTTCCACTGGCTGGGCAATAGGAGGGTCCAGACGGCCCCCTGGGCATCGGCCCACCGGGAAATTTCCCTGTAACGTCTATGGCCAATCCGCCCCTGGATGTAACAGCTTATCTAGGAGGTCTCCGATCCTCATTTTTGACAAATCAGATGAAGGTTCCATTCATTTCAATGCAGCCAAAAAAAAATGTGGACAGCACACCATGTGCCGTCTATATCCGTGTCTGTCCCGCGGCCTCACAGAAGACATAGAACATGTCCTACTCTTGTCCGCATTGTTAAAAGCAATGGGGCCCACGAAAAGTGTGGGATGCACACTAGTGTTGAGCGAGCACCTTTGTGCTTATATTCTCGGGTGCTCTGGCCGAGCACCCGAGCATAATGTTAGTCAATGGGACTAAACCAGGCACCCCCCGCTCGGAAGAGGGGAGGGTGTCTGGTTAATAGAAAAAGGTCAGAATCGCGACTTCTCCTCTTTTACTCCTTTCACTCGTGAAAGTATGCTAATTAACTGAATTCGTACGCATTAGCATACAATGCATAGCATTAGCGTACAAATCAACATTACAGTGAATGCCAGTACTCTCCCGCATGTTTATTCACTGCGTAGCAGCGAACAAACGTGCGGGGAAGAGACTCGAGCATTGCGCTCGAGTACACTCGGTGTTTGGCCGAACACCGAGCTGACCCGAGCATATACATGCTAGGCCAAACAGCGAGTTCGGCCAAGCATGCTCGCACAACACTAATGCACACCAACAGCGCCTGTATTTTGCGGATCCGTGATTTGTGCACCACAGAACGGATGCCGTTGTTTGAATGCCCCCCTCAGATAGGCTTTCCAGACCTGCCCCAGACACTTTTCCCTGATTCTTTTAGACAGAATTTTACACCAGAATTGTGACACAATGTTGGCCCCGCCACTTTCCAGTGATGCTCCACTCCTCCCCACTAAGGTCTGCCCCTTTTCAAGAAAAAAAAGTGGACACTAGTTGTTCTAAATTGCGCCACTTTTTCCATTTCATCCTCCACGACGGCATACCATGAGAGATGACCCTCCTCCAACCAGGTAGGGACAGGAAGTTTAAAAGTAGGCCCTCCTCCAGTTACCTTCAGTGTCTTCCTGTCCCTCCAGGTGGGGAGAGGCATCTCTCAGGGCATTTGCCTTGGGACCACTCAGGGAGCAGTACTGGGTGGAAATGAAAAAAAAAAAAAATCTGCTCTCCTGCATGAGACAGGCGGCAGCTTCAAACCCTATCTGGGGTACCTGAAGCTGTGCGGGCTCCACATCGCGCGTCCAACGCCTGTTTGCTTCCTTCTGGGGATGATGCCATGCAGCGCCGGATACTCAGGGAGTCCCTCTGGCTGGATGTACGGGCCACCCTTCTGCCATCCTATCGAGGCTCTGGTAAGGGATTCTCCTGCTGCACGTTGCCTGCAGAGTGCTCCGGCGTGGATCCGCGCAGTGTGCGTGACGTCAGGGGGCGGAGCCTATTGGATTTTAAAAAAAGAGCACCATTCTGGGGAGCCCAGCTGATCTGAGGTCTGTGAGTAGCCACAAACTATATATTTGGGCTTTTTTCTCCTTCCTCCCTGCCATAATGTTGTCTGATCTGGGAGTTGAGACCATGGAGACCCCAGTGGGCCCTTCTTCCGTGAGTTAAAGGGACATGCTCCACTAAGTTTTTCTGACTTATATTAGCTTAAGTGTATGATTAACATCTGGTGTCCCTATCTCTTGTTTTTTTCTCTCCTACCTTTGAATGATTATAGAGTGAGAGAGAGAGTTCTCATAAATCTAAAATTTCAGTGAAAGTTAGAAAATGTGCTATTTGTTCTTCTAAACTTTCAGAATCCTCTTCCAGCAAATTGTGTTCTAAGTGCACAAGCAATATTGCTAAAGACATAGTTCCCTCTCTAAAGGATGAACTTAGGGAGGTGATAAAAAATGAAATGAGAATGGCACTGGAAGGTTTGGCGGTACCTGACCCCTCTCCTTCTAGTTTTGGGAAAAGAAAGGAATCCAGATTGTGTCCCTCTGATTCCTCTCCTCCCGATTCTGATTTAGAAGAGGATGAGTCATTTGATTCCGACGCCTCTTCGGACTCAGATTCGGAATTTAAACGCTATTTATTCTCTTCGGATGATACAAAAGAGCTTATTAAAGCAGTCAGAGCGACTATGGATCTTTCTGACGAAAAAATCCATCGGTTTGTTCATGACGAGATGTTTAGCAGTCTTGAACGAAAAAAGAAAAGGGTTTTTCCAGTACATAAAAACCTTCATGCTCTGATTAAACGTGAATGGAAGGTCCCTGATAGGAAGCTATTTATTCCTAAAACCATTAGGCATAGACTCCCATTTAATGAAGAAGATGAGTCTTTATTAACACAATGTCCTAAGGTGGACATTTCTTTATCCAAGTTGGTAAAAGGTTTTAATGCATTGCCTTTTGAAGATATGGGTTCTCTCAGGGACCCCTTGGATAAAAAAGTAGATGCCTGTCTAAAAAAATCTTGGGACGCTGCAGCAGCTTTATTTAAACCCAATCTAGCAGCTACGTCAGTATCCAGAGCTCTTAAAAAATGGCTAGGCCAACTCGAGTCTTTATTAAAAGAGAATACACCCTTTGATTCGTTAAAAGATTCCTTTCCATTGTTGTTAAAAGCAGTAGACTTCATTTCTGACGCCATGGCCGAGTCTGTCAGGATTTCTGCTAGAGCCACTGCTTTAACTGTTGCAGCTCGTAGGGCCTTATGGCTTAAATCTTAGTCAGGGGATTTATCATCCAAGATGAAATTGTGTAATATTCCCTTTCACGGGGAAATGTTATTTGGACAGGATCTTGAAAAAATCCTAGAAAAAGCTGCAGACACTAAAAAATGTTTTCCCTCTGGTAAGAGAAAATATCCTTTTCGAAAATACAGAAGAGGAAATTTTTTTCAGTCCAAAAAAACGGATAAAAGCAAAATTCCCAGAGGGGGTAAAAATAGAGGATTTCTGTTTAATACCAAACCAGCAGAACCAGCTAAGCAATGACACCAGAAACATAGTGGGGGGGAAGATTAAAACTTTTTGAGGTAGAATGGGAAAAAATTACCACAAATCCCTGGATACTAGACATCATAAAATCAGGGTTCAAAATTCCCTTCTGCCGTTCCCCTCCACAAAATATGTTTGTGAGCTCGCCGCCTCAAAGATCCAATCTTCTTCAGTACAAATTGGAGAAGGGAATTCAGGAACTTCTGAATATGGAGGTTATCATTCCAGTGCCTCAAGAACACAGGGGGCTTGGTTACTATTCCACAGTGTTTCTTGTAAAAAAAACAAATGGAAAGTTCCGACTAATTCTAAATTTAAAAAAGCTGAACAAGTTTGTAAAACATCAAAAGTTCAAAATGGAGACCATTTCCTCAACATTAAATCTTTTAAAAAAGGGGGATTTTATGGCATCTCTGGATTTAAGAGATGCCTACTATCACATCCCAATTTGCCAAGCAGATCAGAAATTCCTAAGATTTGCGGTATTTCTAAAGGGGATTCTTTACCATTTCCAGTTTCAAGTTCTCCCGTTCGGAATTACGTCTGCCCCTCGGGTGTTTACCAAGGTCATGGTAGAACTGGTAGCACATCTAAGGAGACAGAACGTGATTATAGTTCCGTATCTGGACGACCTTTTAATAGTGGGGAGTTCAGCAGCTCAACTAGACTCAAATCTGTTTGTATCTTGCCAACTCTTGTATCGTCTCGGTTGGCTAATAAATTGGGAGAAATCCAATCCCGTTCCCTCCCAGCAAGTAAAATTCCTGGGGATGACACTGGATTCAGTCAGGCAAAAAACCTTCCTGCCATCCCAAAAGATAGAGACCCTAACATTAAAAGTTTTGAAATTTCAGAGCCTCTCCTCCTGTCCGGTCAGAGATGCAATGTCGCTTCTGGGTTCCCTGACAGCATGCATTCCTGCTGTCAGGTGGGCTCAGTTTCACACTCGGATCTTTCAGGATTGGATTCTAAATGCTTGAGACAGGGAACAAAAATCTTTGGATTTTGTGATTCCCATTCCCAACCAAGTAATCATCTCCCTAAACTGGTGGCGGGAGGCTTCCCATCTTCAGAAGGGAGTTCCATGGGTCGCCAAGGATTTGATTACTGTAACCACAGATGCAAGTCTTTGGGGTTGGGGGGCTCACTGCCTTCAGTTTTCTGTCCAGGGTCAGTGGCCTCCCCTTCTGGACAGTCTGTCTTCAAATCAGAGAGAGCTCTGGGCTGTCTGGGAGTCACTAAAAAGTTGGTCAAATCTTCTGTCAGGCAAAGACATTCAGATAAGATCAGACAACACCTCAGTAGTGGCATATCTAAATCGTCAAGGAGGTACAAGAAGTGAATCCTTAAGTCAGATCTCGGGGAAAATTTTTTCCTGGGCAGAAACGCATTTAAGATCTCTTTCTGCGGTTCATCTAAAGGGCCTGTTGAACCTAAAGGCAGATTTTCTCAGCCGTGTCCAGCTTCAATCGGGGGAGTGGTGTCTTCACAGAGACGTGTTCCTTCAGATCTGCGAAAAGATGGGGTCTCCTCAGATAGACCTTTTTGCAAATCGCCAGAACTCACAACTTCTGGCCTTCTTCTCCCTGGATCCGAGGGACAGGAATGCCGGAATAGATGCTCTTTCGCAGACCTGGAACTTCTCCCTGGGATACGCTTTTCCTCCCCTTCCTCTTATACCAAGAGTTTTGAAGAAGGTTCGAGAGGACAGTGCGCACATAATTCTGATTGCTCCCATGTGGCCCAAGAAGGCCTGGTTTCCGTTACTAAAGATCCTGTCTGTGAGCAGTCCTTGGGTTCTTCCCTGGCAACACGATCTTCTAAGTCAGGGTCCAGTGTTGCACCCATATGTTCAGAGTTTACATCTTGTAGCATGGAATCTGAGAGGCTAGTTCTTAAATCTAAGGGCCTCTCGGATTCAGTAATAAAAACTATGAGAGCTAGTAGAAAAGAGGTCACTTCTAGAATTTATGCTAAAATTTGGAAGCGCTATTATTGTTGGTGCACTGAATCTAAAATAGCCCCATTTTTTTCCATTCAAAATGTGCTAAATTTTCTGCAAGCAGGCTTTGCAAAGGGGCTTCGCCCAAATACCTTGCGAGTTGATATTGCAGCCTTAAGTTCAGTTTTTGATTTCAAAATTGCTAATCATCCATGGATTGTAAGATTTCTCCGAGGAGCTGACAGGCTTCGTCCAACGTTGAGACCCATTGTGCCTCTTTGGGATTTAAATATTGTTCTTTTGGGTCTTTCGGAGCCCCCGTTTGAACCTCTGTCCCAATCCTCTATTAGGGCAATTACGTTGAAGACGTTATTTCTTGTCGCAATCACCTCAGCATGTAGAGTAGGGGAGATTCAAGCCCTTAAAATTACTGAACCTTTTTGCAGAATGTTTCCAGATAAGATTGTGTTCCGGCTTGATACCTCCTTCCTTCCCAAGGTAGTATCAAAATTTCATAGACAGGAGGAAATCTTCATTCCTTCCTTTTGTGACAATCCCAAAACTCCTGGAGAATGTAAGTTTCATTCTCTAGATGTTAGACGTGTGGTCCTTCAATGCTTAGAGTCTACTAAACAGTTTAGAAGATCAGATTTCCTGTTTGTACAATTTATTGGGGCTAATAAGGGAATGAAAGCTTCTAAGGGTTCAATTGCCAGATGGGTCAAAGACCGTCGTCTCTTAAAGCCCATTCTACCAGGTCTGTGGCGGCTTCTTGGGCTGAGAAGGGAGATGCTTCGGTGGAGCAAATTTGCAGAGCCGCCACTTGGACATCTCCACATACTTTTATAAAACATTACAGAGTTGATGTTCGTGCAGGGCAGGACTTGGCCTTTGGCCAGAAGATGCTACAGGCTGTTGTCCCTCCCTAAATTCTTGATCTGTTATATCTCATGGTATGCCGTCGTGGAGGATGAAATGGAAAAACTGGATTACTTACCGGTAATTTCCTTTTCATGAATCCTCCACGACGGCAGGGGTTTTCCCTCCCTAAAAAAAAAAAAAAAAAAGCTTTTAGTAAGTTTGGGGAAGGGGGTGTGTGAAGTAAATATACCCTTTTTTTTCGATAAGACTAGTGGATATGGATAAATGTTCTCTTTCTTCTTTAATTGAGTAGAGAGTATATGGAGTTAAATATGCCCTTCTGCTGATAAATAATCTCTGTAGTACCAAATTTTTTGTTTCATCACATAATTATAAGTATTGGTTGTGGTATGATTGAGAAGGCTCTCTAGGTTCGGTCCAGAAAGACACTGAAGGTAACTGGAGGAGGGCCTACTTTTAAACTTCCTGTCCCTACCTGGTTGGAGGAGGGTCATCTCTCGTGGTATGCCGTCGTGGAGGATTCATGAAAAGGAAATTACCGGTAAGTAATCCAGTTTTTCAACAGACTCTGGGAGCCGACACATTAGTAAGTCCGGTTCATTGTGCTGTGGTCATTCATAGGGGTTTTAACACCTTTTCCGTGATTTTATGCCTTAGCCATTGCACTGATTAGTTCTACACTAGTGTTTCACACCTTGCTGATTCCACACCACCTGGGAAAAACACTGGTGGCCTTTTTCAATGCGGTTTTCAACGCACCGTAACCATTCTATGTGAATATTACCCTTAGGCCTTATTCACACGTCCGTGATGAAATCCGTGATAAGATGGTCAGTGATTCATCCATGAAGATTTCTGTGAAGGATCCATGTTTGCCTTCCATGTGTCATCCGTGTTTCACGGACACTGCACAGCTGAAAATTCATTTTCAGAACATCTCCTCTTAGGCCTCTTTCACACGAGCGTGACGGATTAGGTCCGGATGCGTTCAGGAAAACTCGCACCATTTTGCAAGCAAGTTCAGTCAGTTTTGTCTGCGATTGCGTGCAGTTGTTCAGTTTTTTCCGCATGGGTGAGATGCGCTTTGATGCGTTTTGATGCGTTTTTCACGCGCGTGATAAAAAACTGAAGGTTTACAAACATCATCTCTTAGCAACCATCAGTGAAAAACGCATTGCACCCGCACTTACTTCAGGATACAATGCGTTTTTCACTGAAGCCCCATTCACTTCTATGGGACTAGAGCTGCATGAAAAACGCAGAATATAGAACATGCTGCGTTTTTCACGCAACGCAGAACTGATGCGTGAAAAAAAACGCTCATGTGCACAGACCCATTGGAATGAATGGGTCAGGATTCAGTGCAGGTGCTATGTGTTCACCTCACGCATTGTACCCACGCAAAAAACTCGCTTGTGTGAAAGGGGCCTTAATGGTCCGTGAAACACGGATGGCATGTGTGTTGCGTCCATATTTTTTACAGACCCATAGACCATAATGGGCGTGATGGATCGGACAAAATAGGGCATGCTTCCGTGCTAAAACACAGATGTGTGAAAACGCACATTAAAATGAATGGGGACGTGTGTTGTCCATGGAAAACACTGACCGCACACGTCCATGAATCAGTGAGGTGTGAATGAGGCCTTACCATGCAGTTTTATGACCGGTACTTTGCAGTGTTTGTTCTGAATGTCATGTTCTTGAAGAATAGTCACAAGCCACAATTTCCATTTGTAAACCTGTATGTCGCCAGTATATTCTTCAGAACACTGCACAAGGTGAAAGGTGACAAAGTAGAAGATGTTTCAGTCCCATCAGCTCCTATCATCAGATGGGTTCACAGCGGAAATGTACGTATCAAACATGATGCAAAGGAACCTGCAGTAGTTGTCTACCAAAACCAGTCAGATTTCACCGTTCATTTTGCAGAGGCTTACTGGAAAATGAAAGAAGCAACCAAATTGATTGTCATGGGTGACTACTCCATGATCCATGAGTCCGTCCTCTCAATATTACGTACATTTCCCACAGAACTGAAGCCCTAGTTACTAATAATAAATTACACAACACTTTTTTTGTGGTAAATCAGGCTGCGGTGTTTATTTGGTAATTCTATACACACAGTTTGGCAATAAAATAAACCATAAATGTGATCACATGCTCCTTAGCCAGGGGCAATAAAGTCAATAATTCAATAAATTCATTGCGCCATATTCTTTCCTTAAAGTTATGTACAAAATGTACGCAGTTTTTTTTTAATTATATCAGGTTACTCATTTTTGGCTAAAAATATTTTTTTCAATTAGCCTTTATTAAAAACTAGCAGAAAGACCCGGCTTCGCCTGGGTATATTTCATCTATTTATTTAATGTTTCTGTGTGTCGTTGCAGAGAGAAAGTCAATGCAGCTGACAGAAATTGATTTTTGCCTTCATTTTTTCAATCCCTATTGGCTGCGGAGTGGGAGGGGGTGTGGTTTAATGGGACACGGGGGGGGGTTAAGTCCTTCATTTCAGGGTGGCCTGAATTATAGGTCGATGCCATGGTAATTTGAGGAAACACAATGGGTAACAGTGGAAGAAAACATTGCTTTGCATGGGTATATTTAATCTGTTTCATTTAATGTTTCTGTATGTTGTTGCAGAAAGAAATCCAACTTCCCTCCCACCCCTGCAGCTGACAGAAGTTGATTTTTACCTTCATTTTTTCAATCCCCGTTGGCTGCGGAGTGGGAGGGGGCGTGGCCTGACAGAGTCGGAGCGTGGTTTCCCGAGATCTGGGGCGGGGGTCAGAGTGGCATGAATTACAGGTCGATGACATGGTAATTTATGAGGACCCGCAATGGGTAGCAGTGGAAAAAAAACATCTTTTATCAGTACTGAATGGTCGTAGTCTAAAATTAGTCAATTTCATCTACGATTTTTTTGTGTCGTTGCAGAGAGAAATTCACCCTCCCACCCCTGCAGCTGACAGAAGTTTATTTTTCCCTTCATTCTTTCAATCCCTGTTGGCTGCGGAGTGGGAGGGGCATGACCTGACAGAGTTGGGGGTGTGGCTTAGCAAAGTGCTTCGCATTGGTGATTTAATCTATTTCATTTAATGGTTCTGTGTGTCGTTGCAGAATGGCTGCAGAGTGGGAGGGGGCGTGGTCTGACAGAGTTGGGGGTGTGACTTAGCAAGACGATTCGAACAGTTGTAGTCTATAATTAGTCTATTTTATCTAAAATTTTTGTGTGTCGTTGCAGAGAGAAATTCACCCTCCCACCACTGCAGCAAACAGAAGTTTATTTTTACCTTTATTTTTTCAATCCCCGTTGGCTGCGGAGTGGGAGGGGGCGTAACCTGACAGAGTCGGGGGCGTGGATTAGCAAGACGCTTCACATGGGTGTATTTAATCTATTTCATTTAATGTTTCTGTGTGTCGTTGCAGAAAGAAAGTCAACCTCCCACCCATCCCTGCAGCTGTCAGAAGTTGATTTTTACCTTTATTTTTTCAATCCCTGTTGGCTGTGGAGTGGGAGGGGGCGTGGCCTTACAGAGTCGGGTCGTGGCTTAGCAAAGCGCTTCGCATAGGTGCATTTAATCTATTTCATTTAATGTTTCTGTGTGTCGTTGCAGAATGGCTGCGGAGTGAGAGGGGGCGTGGCCTGACAGAGATGGGGCGTGGCTTAGCAAAAGGCTTCGAACGGTTGTAGTCTATAATTAGTCTATTTCATCTAAAATTTTTGTGTGTCGTTGCAGAGAGAAATTCACCCTCCCACCCCTGCAGCAAACAGAAGTTTATTTTTACCTTCATTTTTTCAATTCCCAGTGGGAGGGGGCGTGACCTGACAGAGTCGGGGGCGTGGATTAGCAAGACGCTTCGCATGGGTGTATTTAATCTATTTTATTTAAAGGGGTTGGCCACCTTATGCATAAAAAAATAAAAATGCCCCAGATAATAGCTAAAGCCAAGAGGTATTTGTATCATGACAGATATACTGTGTATGTATAATTTTTTTATTGTTTTGAGCATAGTATGCTCCCATTGATGAGAGGCTGTGTGGGCGGAGCAGCTGCAAAGTGAAAGTAACAATCCCAGCATGCATCAGAGCAAGCATCTTCAGACCAGTGGTCACATGACCTCCCTGGCCAACTGTGATACCATAGTAACAGCAGCACCTCAGATGTCATCTCATCACAGACAAGTTAGCATAAGGCTCCGTGTTTTGTGGATCTGCAATTTGCGGACCGCAAAACACACACGGACGTGTGAATGTACCCTAATGGTAAGAATCTCCCAATACACATATATATAGAATACAAATATATATACACTGATGTATATACGCCTATATAGAGATTTATATACACACTGATGTGTATACACATAAATATATATACACTGATGTATATACACCTATATACAGATTTATATACACTGATGTGTATATATATATATATATATATATATATATATTTATAGATACAGATGTATATAAATAAATGTGTGTGTGTGTATATATATATATCACTGTGTTTATTATCCCTGTACAGTGACATCGCTGTGTGTATTATCTCAGTGCAGGAAGAGGTAAGTGGTCTGTGTTTGTTTGTTTGCTTTCTATTTTTCAGGGTCGTGAATGCAGAGGACTACGTCGGACCAGCTTTTTATTTTTTTTTTTTTAATAAAATGGTCAAACAGGGGTCTGGGGGAGTGTTTATTTCAATAAAATGTTTTATACTTGTGTGTGTGTATTTTTTTTTACAATACTACAGTTTTAGTAATCACAGCCATCTATAGACGGCCCTGATTACTAATACTGGGCTTAGTGCTTGCCGGTATGGCAGGCCAGCACTAACCCCAACATCTATTACCTCGGCACCCACCGCCACCAGGGGTGCCGGGAAGAGCCGGGTACCCGCAGGACCGGACCTTCTAAATTGAGGGTCTGGCTCTGGGGCGGCTGCAGGCTGGTACCATTAGGCTGGGAAGGGCCAATAACCGTGTCCCTTCCCACCCTGGTAGTGCCAGGCTGCTGCTGCTGGTTGTATCTGGCTGGCGAAGGAAAAAAGGGGGGGACCCAACGCCATATTTTTACAAAAATAATTAAATAATTTTAAAACAAATGGCGTGGGGTCCCCCCCTTTTTTCCTTCACCAGCCAGATACAACCAGCAGCGGCAGCCTGGCACTACCAGGGTGGGAAGGGACATGGTTATTGGCCCTTCCCAGCCTAATGGTACCAGCCTGCAGCCGCCCCAGAGCCAGACCCTCAATTTAGAGGGTCCGGTCCTGCGGGTACCCGGCTCTTCCCGGCACCCCTGGTGGCGGTGGGTGCCGAGGTAATAGATGTTAGGGTTAGTGCTGGCCTGCCATACCGGCAAGCACTAAGCCCAGTATTAGTAATCAGGGCCGTCTGTAGATAGCCATAATTACTAAAACTAATATTGTAAAAAAAAAAAACACACACACAAGTATAAAACATTTTATTGAAATAAACACTCCCCCAGACCCCTGTTTGACCATTTTATTAAAAAAATAAAAAGCTGGTCCGACGTAGTCCACCGAATCCGACGTAGTCCTCTGCATTCACGACCCTGAAAAATAGAAAACAAACACACAAACACAGACCACTTACCTATTCCTGCACCGGGATAATACACACAGCGATGTCACTGTACAGAGATAATAAACACAGTGATGTCACAGTACAGGGATAATAAACACAGTGATGTCACAGTACAGGGATAATAAACACAGTGATGTCACAGTACAGGGATAATAAACACAGTGATATCACAGTACAGGGATAATAAACACAGTGATGTCACAGTACAGGGATAATAAACACAGTGATGTCACCGTACAGGGATAACAAACACAGATATTTCTTTATGGTGGGCCCCAAGAATTATTTCCTCTTGTGGGCCCTAGGTACTCCAGTCCGACCCTGTACACATAAATATATATATACTGATGTATATACGCCTATATACAGATTTATATACACCGATGTGTATACACAAATATAAATATATATATACTGATGTATATATGCCTATATACAGATTTATATACACCGATGTGTATACACAAATATATATATACTGATGTATACACGCCTATATACAGATTTATATACACCGATGTGTATACACATAAATATATATATATATACTGATGTATATACGCCTATATACAGATTTATATACACCGATGTGTATACACATAAATATATACACACTGATGTATACACGCCTATATACAGATTTATATACACCGATGTGTATACACATAAATATATATATACACTGATGTATGCACGCCTATATACAGATTTATATACACCGATGTGTATACACATAAATATATATATACTGATGTACTTACGCCTATATACAGATTTATATGCACCGATGTGTATACACATAAATATATATATATATATATATATATATATATATACACTGATGTATACACGCCTATATACAGATTTATATACACATAAATATATATATATACTGATGTATACACACCTATATACAGATTTATATACACCGATGTGTATACACATAAATATATATATACTGATGTATACACGCTTATATACAGATTTATATACACCGATGTGTATACACATAAATATATATATACAGATTTATATGCACTGATGTATATACACATATATATAGATTTATAGATACAGATGTATATACATAGATGTATATAAATGATTATATATATACATATACAGATATATATATATATAGAGAGAGAGAGAGAGATACACATATATATATATATATATACACACACATATATAGATAAAACACACACACATATATATATATATATACATACACACACATATTGAGATAGACACACACACATACATATATATAGATTTATAGATACAGATGTATATACATAGATGTATATAAATGATTTTATATATATATATATATATATATACACACATACACACACAAACACATATATATATATATATATATATATATATATATATATATAGAGAGAGAGATACACATATATATACACACATATATATATATACACACACACATATATATATATATATATATAGATAACACACACACATATATATATACACACACATATATATATAGATAACACACACACACACACACACATATATATACACACACATATAGAGAGATACACAAACACACACACATATAGAGATAGATAGACACACACACATATATACATACACACTTACATTTACTTTTTACTTTTAAGGCTTCTACAAGGGGACCGTCACCAGACGCGAGTCTCCTTGCTCCTGGAAGCTGCACAGTCCTGTCAGAGCCGGAGCTGGCAGCGCGGCAAAATTACTAACAAACTGGGCATGCGCTGCTCTGCAGCGCTGGAGAAGCTGCGCAGGCGCAGTGTGAATGAAGACATGGACGCGCTTTCTCAGAAGCTCCTCCATGTCGCGTGCAGCCATGGACGAAGTGGCTGAGCGGCAGAGCGGGGCTCAGGGGGCGGAGCTTATAATACAATAGTTTCCATCAGGATTTTTTTAATAAAGTTTATTTAAGATCTTTATATTTTACACTGCCCCCAAGCATTTTAAATAATGTTGAAATATAGTGGCCAACCCCTTTAATGTTTCTGTGTGTTGTTGCAGAAAGAAAGTCAACCTCCCACCCATCCCTGCAGCTGACAGAAGTTGATTTTTACCTTTATTTTTTCAATCTCTGTTGGCTGCGGAGTGAAAGGGGGTGTGGCCTGACAGAGTTGGGGGTGTGGCTTAGTGAGACCTGGGGCGGGGGTTTTAAGTACTTCTTTTAGGGTGGCCTGAATTAAAGGTCAATACCATGCTTATTTATGAGCCCACGCAATAGGCAGCAGTGGAGGAAAACATCTTTTATTACTACTGAACTGTAGTAATAGAAAAAAACATAAGTTATATTTATGGTAACCGGAATACCTTTAACAGTGTCAGTAAATAGAAATGGATGAGATCCTCAGCTGCTGATAATTACCTGGTTGTTATGGAAACCTGCCCTCCCTGTGTGGCTTTGCAGAGAATGGCAGTTGGAGTTTAAAACCAAAGTTCCCAGTTGTAATGTTGGCTAATGGAGATCATATTTTGGGAATATCTCGGGAACGGTATGTCCTAGAGAGATGAGACCTGGTCTAAAACCTTCCCGGACACCTGATGTACCTGTGTGCCGAATTTGGTGAAAATCGGTCCAGTGGTTTGGTCGCGCATAGAGAACAGACAGACGGACAGACAGACAGACAGAAACTCATTTTTATATTATTAAGAGATAATGAGCAGTTCTGTCATAAAGAGTTAACTGTTTTTCTAGCTTTGTCAAGACAAACACCTAGATATTTTTAATGTTGGTCTACAGACGATGGTGGAACTAGGGCTTTGGTGTTTTGGGGGCCATGTCACTTAGGCTACTTTCACACTAGCGGCAGCACGGATCCGGCACCTAAAGGGTGCCGACGGAACCGTAATGCCGCTGACACATGTGTGGAGCCGGAGCAGCGCTCCGGCCCCACACATGTTGACACATACACAGAGAACATACATACACATAAACACATACATACTTACATACTCCAGCCCGGGACGCCGGCAGCACGTCTTCACGCGTCTCCTGCGCGCAGTGATGACGATTCCCCATAGCGCCCTCTGCTGGGCGCAGTGGGGAAACGTCATACCTGCGCGCAGGAGGCGCGTGAAGACATGCTGCCGGCGTCCCTGGCTGGAGTATGTGAGTATGTATGTGTATGTGTGTGTATGTATGTATGTCTGTATGTTTCTCTGTAGCTGGATCCGGAATGACCCCCCATTGCAAGTCAATGGAGGACAGAACGGATCCGTTCCCATTGACTTGCATTGGGGGTCATTCCGGATCCGTCTTGGTGCGGATGCCTGGACCGGAGAGCAAACAGCAGTATGCTGCGGTTTGTTCTCCGGTCTGAAGACGGAATGGAATGCTTTCAGGAGCATTCCGTTGTCTTCAGTTCAGTTTTGTGAAGCGTTTTTTTCCGGTATTGAGCCCCTATGACAGAACTCAATACCGGAATTTAAAAACGCTAGTGTGAAAGTAGCCTTAGGCTTCATGGCTGGTGGGATTTTAGGTCTTTCAGTTTGGCAGATTTATGGACTTCATTGGACTGATGGTTAATTTTAAAAGGTACTTTCACTTTGTGCCGGTTATCTAATAACCCTTTTCTCTAAGAGGTCATAAACACTTATTTAAGCCAAATTCTTATCATTAAGATAAGAACTGAGCTATAATGAGTGTTTATAATGTCAGAGAGCGGAGATAAGGAACCCGTCAGCTCCTAGTCTGACGGAAAAGACAGAAAATCCAAAGGATGCTACTAGAGCATCTCAGCTCTGCACAGAAAAAACAATGCCATATTTTTAAATAAAGACCAATTAAAAAAATTATTTTTAGCTTAAAATTAGTACAATGCAATCATTAAAAAAATTACCCCCAAAGGTGTACATAGCCTTTAACTGATGCAGCAAGTTGATAATCCAAAGGAGACATTTCACATGTTAAAGCCTCTTTAACAAACAGCTCTGAGATACCCACACCTTTATCCACCAGACAAACCAACATTAACAGGTGTACTATGCTTGGTTGTTAGATCAACCTGCACTCCCTGAAATTTATTGTGGCCAGTATGGTACATAACAGGTAGTATTTAGTGTTAGGTTCTCATCTTAGGCCTCTTTCACATTAGCGGCAGCACGGATCCGGCAGGTGAAGGGTGCCACCGGATCCGTGCTGCGCTCCGGCCCCACACGTGTCACATACACAAACACATAGACATACACACAGACATACTTATATGCTACCAGTATGCTCCACACAGCACAGGAGGACGGCGCACACATAGGAAGATTCCCCAGAGCGCCCTCTGCTGGAGGGAGAATCTTCCTATGTGCGTGCAGTCCTCCTCCTCCTGTGATGTGCGGAGCTGCTGGGAGCATGTAAGTATGTCTGTGTATGTGTCTGTCATGTGTGGTGTGCTGTGGACGGATCCGTCATCAACTCCATTGAAAGTCAATGGAGGACGGATCCGTTTACTTAGTGTGTCACACTGAACGGATCCGTCCCCATTGTCTTGCATTGGGGGTCATGACGGATCCGTCTTGGTGCGGATGCCCAGGACGGAGAGCAAACCGCAGCATGCTGCGGTTTGCTCTCCGGTCTGAATACTGAAGAGAACTGAACGGAATGCATTTAGGAGCATTCCATTGTCTTCAGTTCAGTTTTGTCCCCATTGACAATGAATGGGGGCAAAAAAGCGTTTTTTCCGGTATTGAGCCCCTATGATGGAACTTAATTCCGGAAAAAGAAAACTCTAGTGTGAAAGTAGCCTTACAGAAATCGCCTTGACACCGGCAGACGTCCCAAATAATTTTGTAAAAAAACAGTATTTGCCAAGAATCTCAAATTTACAAAATAAGTGTAGCATTAGCACTAGAATATTTTCCATAACTATGGCATTATTGTATTTTATTTAGTTTGTGTTTCTAGCTATGGCGGGGTGCACCTGAGCACTGGGATGTGCTGACTGACCCCCTTTTCTTTTGCAGTTGTACTGGGCTGGAGATGTGGCTGACTTCCGTTAATCTTGCACCCCTGACCAGCCTGTCTGCCCCATAGGCTAGTTTTAATCAGTGTAAGTATAAAGCTGTAGCCTGCTCTCATTGCATTCATTGGAAGCCATCTGGCACCAGGAGAGCTATAGAGTGGGCTCAGCTTGCATGTTGGTACCTGCATTCCCTGGATTTAATGGAGACAATACAGTGGACCCAGCGTGCATGTGGAACCTGCATTACCTGAATTTTATGGTGGCCGGTATGGTAGCATTTAGTGTTAGGTTCCCATCTTACAGAGATCGCTATAACGTTTGGCAGATGGGCCCAAATAATTATGTACAAAATGTATTTGCCAAGAATCTCAGATTTACAAAATAAGCGTAGCATTAACACCAGCATATTTTCTATAACTACGGCATCATTGTACGTTATTTGAGTTTGCAGGGTGCTGTTGCGTTTTTTAATTCATGTTAGATCAACCGGCGCACACATTAACCAAAGGATCAATAGAATTAACCACAGGGGCAGCCTTAGTCCAAAGCTTCATGAATTCACTAAACAAATCCATGTCACCAGGTGCCGGCTGCTGCGGCTCTCCCCTACTCCTCACAGAGCTCGGCTCAGCAGACTGCCCCTGACAGGCGCCTCCTTGTGTGGTCCAGAGGCAGGGAATAAGTATTCCTCGCCTTCCTCTTTCTCTTCTTGGGCAGCTCCTCATACCAGTCCTCTACAGTGAAGATTTCCAACCGAACTGCATCACTTCCGGCTATCTCCTTCCTCTCCTCCTCCATTATTGCTCGGCTGGCAGTGTGACGAGTAGGTCCCGGTTGAGGAACAGCTCCTCCGCTAACTACCTTGAATTTCTGCCCAGACTACTAAGCTGCTTGAGGAGATCTTCCATACTGGCTCAGAGGCCTTGACTCGTCGGGTTCAGTCAGTAGCTGAGGAGATCCACCGCAGGATGCTGCTTTTAATACCTCACTGCTTTCCCGCTCAAATGGAGACGTCCAATCGCATACAGTCACCTCGAACAGTTACCTAAAAATAGAACATAGGAAAGCCCTATGCGGGCAGAAAAGGTAGCAACCGCTGTAAATAGAATTAGGGGGCAGAGAGAGCATAAAAGCAACAAGGGGCTACATTCCTGTATGTCCCCCACTCCTATGCAAGATGTGGAGGGCCCCTACCTTTTGTTTTCTATGACGTATACACAGGTATAACTTTTGACTAACATCTTTATCCACCGTTTGTCTGACACTGCTGCCTTCTGTGTTCATGTAGTTTAACAGCTTGAACGGCTCTGTAGTTCTTGAGTGCTCCGCCTGACCACACCCTTAGGGCTCATGCACATGACCATATGTATTCTGCGGTCTGCAAAACACGCAAAAAATATGGATGACGTTCGTGTGCATTCAGTATTTTGCGGATCGAAACAGCTGGCCCCTAATAGAACAGTCCTATTCTTGTCCGTAATGCGGACAATAATCGAACGTGTTCTTCCTCTCCTCTCGAGTCATCTTCCTCTCCTGTCATCTCCTCGCGATGACACTGTAATGGGAGAAATGTTATGTGATCTATTACTGGAGAGGTCAATTCAGTTATGTATATCCCCTGAAGAAGGGACTAGCAGTCTGGTCCCGAAACGCGTAGCTTTGCACACAACCAATCAGCATCACTATAATGGCTACCAACACCTTTGACTCAGCAGAGCCGCACGTGTCCATTTTTCTCTCTTGATAATTCTTTTATGGTGAGCACTGTGGCATCTGAAAAATTTGCCAAGAGTACTGCATATTTCTCTCTCTTTACCTTCTGCATCCCTTTGAAATATGCAAAAATCAAGGCAACAGCAAACACAAGGAGTATTCCCTGATGTAAAACTTCAACAGAAGGCTTAGATGTATGCTCTGCTGTGTAGGCTACAGTGCCATAGGTCACCCATAGGTTCCTATACATAAAAAATTTCCAGAATACCTCATATTCAATACAGCGAGAAAAACGTTGTCTATGGATACATAGCTTTATCCAGTTAAAGGGGTTGTCTCATCTTGCCTAATGGGGGCATATCGCTAGGATATGCCCCCATTGTCTTATAGGTGCGGGTCCCACCGTTGGGACCCGCACCTATATCGAGAACGGGGCCCCGCAAGGTGGTGGCTGGAGGACTCCGGTCCGGCCACCACCAAGCCGGCTCCCCATAGAAATGAATGGGAGCGCACCGCGCTTGCGCGGCCACCGCTCCTATTCATTTCTATGGAGCCGACGGAAATAGCTGAGCCAGCGCTCGGCTATCTTCGCCGGCCACATTGAAAATGAATGGAGGCGGCTGCGCATGCGCAGTGCGCCCCCGTTCGCTTTCGGGGCCCCGTTCTCGATATAGGTGCGGGTCCCAGCGGTGGGACCCGCACCTATAAGACAATGGGGGCATATCCTAGCGATATGCCCCCATTAGGCAAGATGAGACAACCCCTTTAAGATGCTGCCTACCTAATTATCTAATGCACCGACTCGTAGGGAGTACCCCTCCCCCACCACCTCAACTCTGCGCTAGTTTTTTATATGTAGTCTATCTGGGTTAACACAGACCTTTACTAGCATAGAGATTTCATTTTTGATAAAAGTATATGGCACCTGTACTGTATTTTATTACTTATTATAACAAAGAGATAAGAAATCATATAATACCTGCCAGTTTACTGAAGTAGAGACTTGAAACTTAAAGGGGTTGTCTGGGTTCAGAGCTGAACCCGGACATACCTTTAAATTCACTCAGGCAGCCCGCCTGAACAGGGCATCGGAGCATCTCATGCTCCGATGCCCTCCTTTGCCCTGCGCTAATTAGCGCAGGGCAAAGGCATTTAGCCCAGTTCCGGTGACGTACCGGGCTCTGCCAGGCGGAGGCTTCTGACCGGCACTGATGGGCGGGCTTTAGCACTGCCCTAGCTAGTAAAACGGCTACGGCAGCGCTAAAGCCGGCCCTTTACAGCCGGTGACGTCACCGAACTCACTGCCAGGCGGAAGCCTCCGCCCGGCAGTGTGTTATGTAAACAAAAGAGCCCTTGCCCTGTGCGATCTAGCGCAGGGCAAGGGAGGGCATCGGGCTGCCTGGGTGAATTTAAAGGTAGGTCCGGGTTCAGCTCTGAACCCGGACAACCCCTTTAAAGGGGTTGTGCAGCCTGTTTATATTGATGACCTATCCTCAGGGTAGGTCATCAATATCTGATTGGCGTGGGTCTTACACCCAGCAACCCCGATGATCAGCCGCATGAAGAAGAGGAGGTGCTCCATGTGAGCGCTGCTTCCTCTTCATTACACTGCCCATTGTCCTGGAAGTGCAGTGTAGTTACAAGTACTCGCTCCATTCATTTGAATAGAGCGAGTGCTTGTGATTACACCATGCCGCCGCTACAGGGGAGACAACGTGTAGTGCAATGAAGAGGAAGCAGTGGTCGCATGGAAAGCCCCCTCTTCTTCAAACAGCTGATCGGCGGGGGTACCAGGTTATCAGTATAAACAGACTGCACAACCCCTTTAAATCTAAATGCACACGACCAGGATTGCAGATTTGCGTGCGGAAAATCCGCTCCGCCGGTCAAGTATATTGTATTCATTGAGAATTTGAAATACATTTAGGCTACATTCACATGGACGTATCCACTTTGCAGACTGCAAATTGCAGATCCACGACTTACGGATGCACCCTGTTTGCATTATGTACTTTTTGCAGGCCCGATTGTAAAATTTCCTATCCTTGTACCTAAAACGGACAATTCCACGCTGATATGGAACTTAATTAACCCTTCCCAGATCAGCGTTTACAAGTAGGTTGTGGGCAGATTCCCTTTGCCACATCCCTACATACATGTACGTAATGGTGGCCACATGGCGCACAGATTGTAACGACTGTAGGTAGGGACAGACAAGGAGAATGAACCCTAAAGCTAGTACCCAGCCCACTATCCCTACCTACTTGCAGTACAAGCCCTACATACTGTACTTAGACCACAACTGGTCGATAGTCCCTATGTTATATAAGTGCAGAGGTGGACTAACAAACGAGGAGAGACAGAGAGCAGTCAGAAGACAAGCCAGAGTCATAAGCACAAGCAATCTAAATAAGCATAGGAGCCAGAACTAGGAACACAGCTCGTGAGTCAGAGCCCATGGTGTATAGCCAGGAGGAGATTTAACTAAAGCATTGAGTCCCTGGATCAGAACCTGATAGTCCCGATTAACTCGGCGCACCATTAGTCAGAAACACTAGTACATAGTAATAGAGCAGCTGAGCATTCAGCCCACTGCTAATCTCTCCCCAGTACACGCCTGCTCCGGGGAGAAAGAGCATTGCATCCTGTGTCTAAGGATACGGGTGCTTTGCCAGGAGGAATGGTTCAACAGTGCATCTCTTCCGGCGTCAACATTTTGTCACACTTGAGCATATTTAAGCCATATCCCTTTTACCATGAAGCCACCCCCTTGCCAGATGAGATGTAAAAAGCTTAACAACTCACAGAGGCTGGTCAATAGGACACCAGAAAGTCCGATACTAGATGAGACAGATGTAAACGTAATCAAATCACAGGGGTAATCCTACTCATATATATAATGTACTTTCCCCTAACCACCACGTGGGACGCCGAGGAAACCGAGTCGGCAGCGCTTGCAATGCCCGCGCCTCTCCCTTCATCATAAGGGATTGAAGTAGCTCTGCGGCGTGCGCACATTAGGAGGAATTCGTAATCAGCATCCCAGACTATTTGGGCACGCAAGTATAAGGCTCTGGTACCATAAGGTTCATTTACTGAGATGGATTGAACCCAGGGAGAGCTATTTATGCTCAATTGTCATTGCGTATAAGATTTATTTGGACAGGGTATATAGCCACAATGTATAACATACCGAGTGGTAATTGGTCTGTATACGCGTGATGTTGGATTGTATGGGTGCTATTATTCCCTTCTAGTGATCTTGCAGTGTTCACGATACACGTGTTAAGAACTTACTATCTGAGCTATATGTATTTTCGGTATACCGGCACTGGATATGGAAAAGATTGACCATTCACTATCTGATTTATATGTATTTTCGGTATACCAGCATTAGATGTGGAAAAGATCGACCATAATCATATGATATTTAGAGCTGGTCATATGGGAGATTTTACCCTGTGCGGTTTTTGTAAGTCCCCTGATGAGGCTAAAAACAACGGCGAAACGCGTTGGGACCGATTTAACAGCTCAATCATTAAAACTTGAGTATTTGGATATCAGATTTAGTTATCTTGTATATACTGTTGTTAGTTTTTATTATTGGCGATCTAGTGGACAAGATATTTTGGAGTAAATATACGTATCACTGGAATGGTCATTAAATGGAGCGCTGCAATTGATTGCCGCAATATCGATCTATCATAACTCCAATTTTTTACTGACCACCGTCATATTTTTATATTTGCACTTATTTGTACATTATCTTCAGTTTGGCTCTTCCTTGTGTGAGAGTGGTGTGGCATACACAGAAATAGTTTGGTGATGGTTTCCACTATCTTAGGGCCTTAACAGGGGCACTAGGAGGCACGAGATACGGGATCGCCCCTATCGGGGCGGCTATTCCGTTTGTAGGTAGGGCTCCCTTAGATAAGGGCTATTGTTAGGGTGATTTTTCTGATTCACTACAAGTACACCCGACCCGATCAAAGATCCCGCCTAACACGGATTGGAGATCGCCCACAGTAAAGGTAGTGGTATTTTTTAAATTTTTTTGTTTTGGCTGATGCCTTCCTTTTTGACTGATTTTAATATACAGCAATAAAAGTTATATTTTATTTTGTACATTATGTAAAAATCTTAGAAAAGTGTGGAGTACATTTCATTGATGATAGATGCCAGGAAACTGGAGTAAATTTTAGTGAATTTTCTGGGGCTGATGGCCCCACCTCCTCCATGTCCCCAGCCCGCCCCTAATACCCAGTGGCGAGAGTGGCATAAAAACATTATGTTTTAGGCACACAAGTGTTCAAAAAGTGACAAAATTGGGCCATGCGACTTTATTATACCAGTTTGTAGCATAGGGGACCATAATAACTGCCCCTCCCCCACCTTGTATTTTAAAAAGCAAATTCCCTAAGAAGGACACTAAAAAAAATTGTAAAAAGTAAAAGCTATTTTTTTTTAAATAAATCAATGTTCTTTAACCAAAGTAAAAAAAAACATATAAAAGGGGGTCATATATAGGGGGTCATTTGCTAACTGATATACACCAGTTTTCTGGCACATATCTGTGACAGATTGCAGCGCAACCTGTGACTTTTCCCCCCTCATGCCAGGTCTAAAAAGGGGCCTCCAGGACGTGTCATTTTCTATGCCTGTTTTAATCGTGGAAATGTTCTAAATCTATACCGGCAATGAATCTGGTATAGATTTAGACTGGCAGTGGATGCGCCGAAGTTATGTAGCGGCCAGAGGATCCACTGCCAGCGGATGGGTTTATTAAGACCGCCACCATATTTTTTAAGGTGCATTACAATGGGGAAATCAATAAATCAATAGTACAAGCCACTGTAAGAAACTTTGTAATACATCTTAGGGCATGACTCTTTATTTTCCGTTGTTCTGCCACATTAGAGGAAATAACGGAAGTCCCTGATAGGGCACATAATTGACCCAAACAAAAGGGCATATACTGTAACTGACCTGAACAGAGCTGAACAGACTACAATCAAGTCCGATCAGTTTCCGTTTGGAACCCTGTTTTTTACTGGACAAAAAAAGTCTTTCATGCAGGACTTTTTCATCCCGTCTTTTTAATGGAATCTGTGACAGAGACCATGAATGGAGCCTCCAACGCAAATGTGAACAAGCCCTTGTCACAATAAAATGTCTTATTCTCCTGTCATCAACCCCCACATCCTTAAACTAACCTTCTCTCTGAAGTAAGGGGTTCCATGCCCGTATTGCAGATCGCAATATGCCCCTTTCACAAATGCGGACCCTTTGACTTAAATGGGTCTGCAATCTTCAAAATACGGCATGGTGTCGAGGCACGGATCGGGAGCATTACAAAGCGTTTCTGTGGGATTTCGGCCCGTGTCTTATTTTTTTTGCAGTGTGAACCATCTCTTGTGGATCACTGACCCATTCAAGTCCATGGATGCGCAACCGCAAATGGTGTACACACTGATGGTGTATCAGATTACACATGCAATAGGAGTCTATGGAGAGGAGAGGGGGAGGAGTGACAACTAAGAGGAGACTCTAAGAGACTACATCAGATAAATAGACAGTTTCTATCTCCGCCCAACTGCTTTATTCACATCAGTACAGGTCAATACTTCTGAACTGGTGAAAGTTAAAAAGCAAGTTCTTCTCTACTGTCTGTGTGCAATGTATGGGGGACATTAAAGCAGCTAGTCTCTACCCACCAGCTCGGGGAGAACTGCAAACTAAATAACATACGGATGAGTAAACTGCAAAAAATGCCCGATAAAAGTCATATAGTGGCCAGAAATAGTGTTATTCCTCTTGTACACGCACTGTACTATTGATTAATGCAATGTTTTCACTCTAGGCACATAATGTACAAATGGTGTTTTAACGTTTTAACACCTCCCTACCCCCTAACAGTGCATCATTCTATCCTTAATATAGCCAGAGGGACATGTGACTTCACACATCCATGTGCAACCTCTGAAAGCCACTGTGCAGGTGCTAGTTTCCTCTGCCCTTGCACAGGTCTTGGACAGTTAGAAAATTAGCACAAAGGAAGTTGTGCACTGATATCTGTTGACGTGGAGTCTCCCTAGCATCGTGGTTGACGCTAGGGAGGTTTGTCCCTGTCACCGCCTGCCATTAGCTGGCAACCCCTTTAAACATTTTCTGCAACCGGGCTCCAACATTCAGACTGGGTTAATAGCTTACTATACCCTACTGTCTAGAAATATGCTAGGAGTAGATAGCTGGGAATTGTCTACTGTCTTTATCTTCCAAAGAAGAGTTTGTGTGATCACCACCATTGTTTACCGTTATAGATAGCCGCCGCCTTCACCAGGGGTTTTCCTTGGACAGAATTGTAATCTGCTCTTTGTTCCATTATCTTTATGTTCACCATTGTTCACTTTTTCCCAAATAAACTTGTTCATCATTTAAACCCTTTCCCAAGTCCCTGACAGAAGAGGAAGACCCTCCTGCTATCCTATAGAGCTCCAATCACGATTTGGGTGGAGGCACTTGTCATAGTGAGGTGAGAATCACCATACACCCTGCCTACTGAGAGCTTCCCAATGGGGTTTTACATAAACATGCACCTTTCATGTCAGACTGCAGAACATGATTGATAAGGGCTTGCCATGTTTCAGATTAGCCATTTAGCTACTCTATAAGACGTGTTGGGGTAAGTCACCCCGTTTTCACTAGGAGGAAAATTGGTACTTGACTGGTTTATATTTGGTTATTTAAGTTTATATGCTATGGATTTAAATATATTAATTGGTTATTCATGAAACATCGCGGCCATATTTTAACCACATCTAATGTATGTGTGTATGTATGTCCACTAAAGGAATCCGCACCGTCGCAGCTACAATCACGAAATTTGGTACACAGGTACATCAGGTTTCCGGAAAGGTTTTAGAACGGGTCTCAGCTCTCCAGGACGTACCTTTCCTGTGATATTCCCAAAAAATGCATTAGCCAATAGAAGCCTGGTCACATGACCCTTATCAGCCAATAGAAGCTCACAGGCAGTTAGTTTACACACACCAGGTTTCCATAACAACCCAGCCAGTTCACTGCTGTAGGTCTGCTTTAAAGGGGCAGAGCGCTGCGGAGCATTCCGGTTACCATAAATAAAAATTATGTTTTAGACTAACTCATCATGAATCATTACCTCATATAATGTAAATTTCACATATTTACCTTTCAGTAGTAATAAAAGATGTTTTCTTCCACTGCTACCCACTGTGTTTCCTCCTAAATTACTATGGCATCGACCTGTAATTCATGCAACCCTCAAAAGAAGGACTTAAAATCCCCACCCCCAGGTCCCACTAAGTCACGCCCACGACTCAGTCAGGCCACGCCGCTTCCACTCCGCATCTGACGGGGATTGAAAAAATGAAGGTAAAAATCAACTTCTGTCAGCTGCAGGGCAGGGAGGGAGGGTGACATTCTCCCTGCAGCTCATGCTCAGACTGCACAGTGCTGCTGTCTGAGAGTGAGCTGTTCAAAAGGACATCCCTGTGTCCATCCAGGCCCTGCGCATGACAGAGGACAGGGAGTCTGAAAACCGGACTGTCCAGACTAAAACCAGACCTCTGGCCACCCTAGGGGCAGGCTGATGTTAGGGTGGCCAGACGTCCAGTTTTAGGCTGGACAGTCTGGTTTTCTGGCTCCCTGTCCTCCGTCCGGCGCAGTGCCTGGACAGAGGCAGGGATGTCCACCCGTTCAGTAGCTCATGCTCAGACAGCTTCTCCTCTGTGTCTTCACGGAACCAGGGGGTGTGGCCTCATGTTTATGGGTGTGGTTTCATGGGGACCATGGGCGTGGCTTCATGTTTAGGGGTGTAGCTTCATTGAGACCAGGGTTTCACGTTTGGGGGCATGGCCAGTGAGGTCCGGGTTTCTGGGGTGAAGACAGTGGCCACCCTAGCTTCTGTGGAGGTCACAGTTAAAAGGGGAGGGGACTGTGGATGTTACTGTTAAGCGGCAGGCTCCTGTGGAGGTCACTATTAAAGGGGCGGGCACTGTAGAGGTCACTCTCGATATCTTTTAACAACACACACACAAACATTAAATGAAATAGATGAAATATACCCAGGCGAAGTCGGGTCCTTCTGCTAGTTAATTAAATAAAAATGTTATTAATTTAATTTAAATTAAACTAATTGAATAATTGTGTGTTTATTTAAAGAGGCTCTGTCACTAGGTTGTAACCTATGTATTTAAATACATAGGTTACAAGTCCTAGTGACAACTTTTAAAATCATACCTTTCATGCAGAGTTCTGCGCAGCGGTCGCGTAGAAATCTAAACTTTAAAACATATGCAAATGAGCCATCAGAGCACCGGGGGGCGGCCTCTTTCCTCTGGAGCACCGCTCCCCCGGGCCCGAGGCACGTCCCCTGTCTCTAATCACGCCCCCTCCTGTACTTGATAGACAGCGCTAGACTGGTAAGTCTAGCGCTGAACTCTCGCGCATGCGCTGTCTTCTCTTCTGTGCACGCGCCGTCACTCCCGGGACTAGCGCATGCGTCGGGAAAATTTTAGGGCACATGCGCAAGAGTTCAGCGCTAGACTTACCAGTCTAGCGCTGTCTATCAAGTACAGGAGGGGGCGTGATTAGAGACAGGGGACGTGCCTCGGGCCCGGGGAAGCAGTGCTCCAGAGGAAAGAGGCCGCCCCCCGGTGCTCCGATGGCTCATTTGCATATGTTTTAAAGTTTAGATTTCTACGCGACCGCTGCGCAGAACTCTGCATGAAAGGTATGATTTTAAAAGTTTTCACTAGGACTTGTAACCTATGTATTTAAATACATAGGTTACAACCTAGTGACAGAGCCTCTTTAATATTAGAAATACAGATGAAAATTAATAATAATAGGAATTATGCCACCTTGTACTTATAAGGGAAATGCATGACCTGTCGTCATTGTCTGAGGAACCTTATAGTAATGCCCTTACAGAGCTAAGCTGCAGTGTAAAGCAGGACAAACAATGTGTCTCAACATAAGTGCATGAAGCTAACACAGAGACATTTACTGTACCTGAGTGCATGGGAATGGTGGTGTTACACTGTGTCGGTGACTGAAAGGGTGAAGACTCAGGTTCATCTGCAAAGCTGAGAGTAGAACTCTGCATCAGAATTGGGGGTTCAGCACTAGAAATGAGGGGTTCACTTCACACCCAAAACACATGTTACTGATAGCACAGTCACTTCTCACCTAAAGTCATCGTTTCCGCAGAAGTCACTCTCATCATCTTCTACACTGTCACTTGCAAGTTGCTTGCAGAGGAATAAAATCCCGACTCCTGTGGCAAGGGACATTAAAGGGGTTCTCCAGGAATAAGGAAAATAAAAATGCTTAAATATTACTTTATAATAAATATATTTTCAAATATCTTTCATTAGTTATAATGGCTCATTTTGTCTAGGGAGCAATCATTAGGAGAAATAAAATGGCCACCGTCCTATTAGTACACACAAAACCTGTCCTAATCACACAGGAGGACAAGTTACTTCACAATACTGAGCTAAAGAGCTGCCTCATCCTCCTCTCTGTTTGTCAGGGATTATGATCCTGAATACAGATGATAAGAACTTCAGCTGAATCTCTGTAGAAATTGAGAAAACATGAAGTATAGAGAGGATGGACAAGACAGACTGTGGTAATGGAGTCTGCATACAAGAGCTGCTGTAGCCACACCCCACCATCCTCTCATGTCTCCGCATCATCTCCATTCCCACAAGGATTCACCTCTATTCAGGATCATGATTCCTGATAAGCAGAGCAGAGAGGAGGATGGGGCAGCTCTCTATAGCTCATTGTGGTGAAGTAACTTGTCCTGCTATGTGATCAGGACAGGTTTTATGTGTGATAATAGGACGGTGGCCATTTTATTTCTCCTAATGATTGCTCCCCAGATAAAACAAGCCATTATAACTAATGAAAGGTATTTAGGGATATATTTATAATAAAATAATATTTAAGTATTTTCATTTTCTTAATTCCCGGAGAACCCCTTTAAGTTTCTCTGCTGGGTGCTAGGCAAGCCAATCAGCAGCAGGCTCTACAAGCACTGCTAATGCTGACTGGCCAGCCCAGCTGCCATTAGCGAGACAACATAGAGCACTAGTTGCGACTCCATGTGCTGAGTAGAGGGGGGCCCGATGACATGAAAGAGGAAGCAGGGAGCCTGAGCCCCAGACAGGGACTCAAGACAGGAGTGAGAATTACAGTAAGTGTAATTAGGAGGCGGGGCCTTTTGTTCAAGAATGGGTCCCCTTCCTACAGGGGCCCCATAGCAGCTGCGTGGTCTGCCTCCGCTGGAGGTACACTGCTGACTGTACGTCTTAATATTTATTTATTTATTTTTTTTTTTTTCAGTAGAATCTGTATAAGGCCCCATGCACACAACCATATCCGTTTTGTGGTCTGCAAATCGCAGATCCACAAAAAATATGGATGTGGTCCATGTTACATCCTCATTTTTTGTGGACCCGTTGACTTCAATGGGTATGTGGTCAGGAGATAGTTTCTGTCAATACAAAACTTTCCCCTATCCATAGAATATCTGGGACCACCACTGATCACGAGAATTGGATCCTGTGTCCCCTTATAAATGAACTTGCGGGTCGAGCTTGCACATAGCTACTCTGTTCACTCTACGGGACTGCTGGATAAAGTCAAGTACTATGCTCAGCTATTTCCAAAAGTCCCATAGACATTGAATGAACCAGAAGGAACATGGTTGACCTACCATTCCATTTCTTTGGGGACTCAGGATCCCCATTCTCATGATCATGGGGGACCCATCAGTCCCCACAGATCAGATACATATCCCTTATCCTGTAGGTAGGGGATAAAAAAATAAGCTGAGCTGTAAAACCAGGAAAGGCCATCACTATCTGATCAGCAAGAGTCCAAGACCCTGTACCCCCATCCAGCTGACTATGAAGATTCATAAAGAGGCTCAGACACACCACTAATTAATATACACTGACTTCTTTATTAACTGCAAGGTATCAAATGTACAGTAGTAGATGTTCTCATTAGAAGTCAGGGCACTGGTCTTAAATGTGGCCCTGTTGATGATGGGCCTTTGACTGATAAAGAGTCGGGCCTTCAGCACTCAGGAGAGGAAAAACCCCCAGTGGAGGAAACCTCTAGGGAACCATGGCTGAAGGACTGCCCTTCCCCTAGGCGGTGGAGGAAAATGATGGCACGTGACTATGTGAATGTCAAGTGCGTTGACTGCAGAGACCAAGCCTGGAATCTGCCTTTTAATGCAGCAGGAAACTCACTTCTTAGATGAATACATCTGTCTGCGGAACGTCCGGTGAATGTCAAGTCCAGTAGTTATTGCAGACACCAAGCCTGGAGTCTGCCTTTGATGCAGCAGGAAACTCACTTCATTAGTGAATACGTCTGACTGCAGAAAGTCCGGTGGGTGAGTGCAGAGACCGAGCCCGGAATCTGCCTCTTGCTAAAGCTCAGGTCATCTGATCCTGACATAGTGGCCACCATGTGGCTGACTTTTGGTAGAGTCATCACTTCCAGCTGTATCCCATATTCATTGCAGGGACACAGTGAGACCCCTGCTCTGGTACAGTGATCTGCAGATACAAAAAAATATACCGTATATGCCGGCATATAAGACGACTGGGCGTATAAGACGACCCCCAACTTCTGCCCTAAAAATATAGAATTTGGTATATACTCACTGTATAAGACTACCCCTCTCCCAAATGAAAAAAAGTCTGCTTTGATTTCAACATGTTAATTTTAATTCAAATGCATATGACATGCAGGTACTGTATATAGCAGCAAAACTGTCACTTATAAACATAAGGTTGTTTCAAACATGTACGGTAAAGCTAAAACTTTGCAAAACAAACAAGAGAGCAAGTGCCTGGTGATCATAACTGTAAGCTGCGATATTGTAACAGGTCTTGCTGGCATGACAGTTTCCCTTTAAAAGCCTTCAAAATCCTCCTGAGAATATAGAGAATAGTATGCTACTTCAGTATGCTAAGAGCAGGGCTCTCTACGCGCTGACGGGGGAAAAAAAAACACCTCACACAGTGCGGCCCCCGTATATCCGGCGTATAAGACGACCCCCCACTGTAGCCATTATTTTAAGGGGTTAAAAAGTAGTCTTATACGCCAGTATATACTGTAACTAATTATGACTGAACATGGAGCAGCAGAAATTACATGTAAATGACACCATTTACTCCCGGTCACTGTGTCATTGTAATCCTTTTAACTGTATTAAACTTGGGCCCATGTTTCTAACAGCGATACCAATACTTATCATTGTCATTGACTGTTATAGCTGTTATTCTTGTTCTGGGACCCACTGCTGTATCAAACATTAACAGAATACACCTTTTAATAGTGGGCTGATTTATTTTCATATTTTTTTATAGGGGTTGATACAAATCATCAAAACCCCTGCTTTCTTACACACTTCCATAGTTAAAATTCTGGGAGCCATTGCTCAAGGTGATCTACATATCAAGGTTAATGGGAGCTCCCCCTAGTGGTGTCTGCAGGCAGTTAGAATTTTATCATACTTATATGCCATGCATCAGGCAATTTGGATGATTTTCCACTAATAGCCACTGTTCTGCTCATCTTCGTGAAGAATCTAGACCCTAAATTATTCTGTGTGAGTTCCTGTCATAAATCACATTACATTTTATGACTCCTGTAAAAAGGATCTTACCTTAATTAGGGATCTTTTTGGTTCTTAAGACCAATACCTTCTAGCAGGGGTCACTGGAGAAGATCAGGAGATGGTTTAATCTACGCCTCATTTTGTCTCAGACCTCTGTTGATCCGATCTGCTGCAATTGCCTTCTTAATCCCAGGCTGTTTTTATTCCCAGTGGTAACCAGTGGATACCACTATGTTCAAATTATACAGAAAACACCATAAATATCAAGAATCAGAAAAATCACAAATCATCAACATACCCAATGAAGATACAAGGTCTTCTCATGAATGCGGTCCCTATCATCTGATAGTCTGACACATGTTCCCGGGACACAACTGCCTGATAATCAGGTCTCTAGGACACAGTTAAAATAGTAAATTAGCATGCCCCCCCTCATTAATAGGTATAACTATAGGCACAGCAAATTATGGGGCCCATAGGATAAAAGGCCAATGTTTGTGGGGTGTGATTATTCCGAACCTTTGGTGGTTGTCTAAGTACTTACTATACACATCCATATATTATCATATAAGAAGACAATTACAATCAGTACATGCAGCTGATCAAACTTAGAAAAGTCACTGGTTACTTACCGACGACAACAAGTCTGTGGGTTCTAGACCTGTACCATGGGTCAGCGGTTGTAATCTGGGGTTGGGTAGAAACTGTAGCTTTGGTGATGTAGAGGATCCAGGTCTGTTTTGGTAATATCAGGCTTCAGGTCAGGGCGATCTCTTGGCCTATCATAGACTCGACATGTCATGAAAGACATGGAGTCGCTAATTGACCTTTTTGGGAAAGCCTGTGATCCTGCCATTCTGCAGGCAGGATATTAGATGTTCTCTCATCACGTTGTGCTGGAAGATCACCGTGGGTTCACCGTCATCTGCCAGAAACTCAAAGGCAAATGCTATGGCGAACACCCCACAGTCATAGGCGTTTCTCTGCTGATCCATGTTGAGAAATTTTAGATGTTTCAGGGGCTCATTAACCACTATACTGTAGATGTTATTAATCTGCTCGGAAACAGATAGAGGCAAATTGCTGGTCTTGATGCTGTTGGCCACTAGGATGTCGCCATTTTTGAAGCAGGTGGTCAGCCAGTGCACCCTGTCCTCGTCATAGTGGATTTGTATGGCCTTCTTTAGCACACTGTATCCTGGAAAGAGAATAGCAGCGGCGGGCTGCAGGCCATCAAAGTCCCCAAACTGATTCTGCAGGAGATCCTGGGCCTTGTTAATGATGTCATCGTCCAGCATGCCTTCCTGGCTGCTGCTCTTCAGGATGGATAAGTGCTCTGGAGACAATAGGCCATCTCTCTGGCTATAGGCCATCTCCACGTGTGGTGTTCCCAGCTCGGGGCTTCCGACATCTTTGGTAGATGGAACGGATGTGTTTTCTGCCAAAGCTCTTTTGGCTGGTGGAAATGTCCCGGACTGACTGTTATTGGAGGTTGGTGCTTTCCTTTTAAGACTGGCTTTGGAAGGTTCACGAGATGCCTTCAAAAGGTCTTCAGCAGACTCAGCCATTTTCTTGTCCTGTTTTTGACGTGTCTTTCTATTACATCGTTGCTTATAGCTCTTCGGTGTTTTTTTAGCAGGTAGTGCTTTGTGGACAAGGAATGGCTCCACAGCATCAGCATCCTGGGGTCTTTTTTGTGGGGGTTCCCCACTTTCTGTTTTTTCTCCCAGGGATGTGCCTTTTGGATCAGCAATAAAACTGGTTGGTGTCTTCTCAGCTGTGTCATGGCGGATGACGTGGTTTTTACATCTTAAGGCAACTGACCTGAAGTAGCTCCTGGCCTGTGTCATGATGGTTGATTTCTTGGCCAGGAAGCTGGAGTTCCTCATCAGAGTTCTCCATTTTTGATTCAATTTCCTGAATCGGGTCAGAAGGAATGAGCCAATCGACATGAAGGATGAGAGAGAGTTGACCAGCAGCCGCCGATCAACATAGCGCCGCCGCCTATGAATCCTCATGATGGCGTCCAATCTTCTTTCTGAAGTTGTGTCCATCTAACATGGAGTCACACCGTCGCAAATTCATCATTGTGATGTCATCCAGTGACATCACAGCTGTAGGCCCAGTTCTATGCAAATGTGGTGACATCACAATACTCTGCCTGGGTGAAGGCCAGATTATTTTAACCACTTAATGGCCAGAGCATCTAATATGTTAATGAACTAAGATATATGGATAATGTTTGTTTAATGGACACAGATTTTTAGTTTTTGAGGATACATTGATTTTTACCATTTTCTGCTTCACATTTTTAGTTTGCTTTGGTTGCTGATGATTTTTTTTAATCTATATAGTTCCAAAACTTAGGGGTCAGATCTTTATATTATATGAAACACTCTAATCCTTTAAATAACATTACAGAATTTAAGATGCAGCTGCTGCAGAACCTCTTTTCTGAAAAGTTAGGAAGAGAGTCCACCATTGATTGCTTGGATAAGGCCTCGTCCTTCTCATAAGAAGCTTTGCAGTATATGAGTTGTGTGGACGAACGGACCCGAAAGCCCACAGAAGGGGCTTCCAATCTGCCTCCACTCCCCAAAAGGTAGGACGTGTCCTATCTTTTGCCGTATTTTTCAGATAGCAGACCCATTCAATGGGTTGTTCTGCAGCACGGAGCAGCCGGTGCCTGTGTATTGCTGACCCACTGTTTGTGGTCCACAACACGGGCCCTAACTGATACACAGTCTTCTATCAGTTTTTCTTATAGGATGGGAAAGCACCGCATGTTGCTCTTTTCCATCCAGCAGCAAAAACTGATGCAGTGGTTTCATGTGCTATCAGGCAAAAAAACTATTAAAAGTAATAGGAGGATCAGTTAGGCTAGGGCTACACAGCGACAGTTGTTGCAGCCAGGATCCCTGAGTAGCAGGGATCCTATAAAAATGAATGGGATCGCCGCGGCAATCCCATTCATCTCTATGGGATCCCCGCTACTCAGGGAACCTGGCTGCGATGGGTGTCGCATGACAACTGTCGCCGTGTAGCCCTAGCCTTAAAGTGATTGCATACTAAGGCCGCATTCACATCTGCGCTGTGAACGCCAGCGGTCTGTTCCGGCGGAGTAGTCATAGCCGGATACCACCGTGCCACTTTGGCCACTTTATATCATACATGCTGGCTTTCGGCCGAGCAAAAAATGCTGCGTGTAGTATTTTATGTCCAGCCAAAAGCAGTTATTTTGCCAGATACAGTAACTGGAAAAGCGTGCCGAAGATCACGTCGTAGATGTCAGCCCAGCCTAAACTAGACGCAGTACAGTAAAGGATTAGATATTCCCCATTTGGCAGAAATTGTTGCCAAGACCAAATAGATGTTGATGTGACAGCTGAATGTGTGCATTGTACCTCATCGTGATTTAGGTTGCCTACTTGTCATGTTTATTACCTGTAATCCTCTTTGTGGTTTAGGCCACAGGGAGATGTATTATGGCCCAGAATGGTTTGTGCCCAGAAGGTGATCAAATTTTATGGCTACGAAGCAGAGAAAGCTTTCAAAGGTCTCTAAGGTAATGATTGGGAAAGGTGTGCCTGCTTTATTCTGACAGTATTCCATTCTCATACCTCCCAACTGTCCTGGATCTGGCAGGACAGTCCTGGATTTCAGTGGCTGTCCCATGGTCCCAGTACAGGGGAGGTATGTCCCGCTTTCTGGCAGCTGTCCGTGCTTCCATATGAAGTGGAGACAGCTACCTGTAATGATGAAACAGAGAGCCATTAACTCCCTGCTACATCATTTCTCTTCCATCGTTCCACACTGCTAGTCTGTGCAGGGGGCGGGGCAAGGGGCAGGCCCGGCTGATAGTCAGCCTGTGCTCCTCCTCCTCCACAGACCACTGCAGCCGATGTGGATCCTGCTGATGCTGCTGAAGGAGGTGAGGGAAGGGGGCACCGCTGGGCATATTTCTGTGAGGAGGCACAGCTGGGCATATTTCTGTGAGGGGGCACAGCTGGGCATATTTCTGTGAGGGAGCGCATAACTGGGCATATTACTGTGAGGGGGCACAGCTGGGCATATTACTGTGAGGGGCCACATATCTGGGTATATTACTGTGAGGGGGCACAGCTGGGCATATTTCTGTGAGGGAGCGCATAACTGGGCATATTACTGTGAGGGGGCACATATCTGGGTATATTACTGTGAGGGGGCATATATCTGCGTATCGCTACTGTGAAGGGGCACATATCTGGGTATATTACTGTAAGGGGGCACATATATGGGTATATTACTGTGAGGGGGCATATATCTGCGTATCGCTACTGTGAAGGGGCACATATCTGGGTATATTACTGTGAGGGGGCACATATCTGGGTATATTACTGTGAGGGGGCACATATCTGCGCATCGCTACTGTGAGGGGGCACATATCTGGGCATAATCTGTGAAGGGGGCACATGGCTCACATAAATACAGTGTGGTGGCATAAAGGGGGAATAATTACTATGTTGGGGGCATTTAGTGGACTGAGTGGGATTAGGTGTTTAGTAATGTTTTGGAGTTAGTGGCGTGGCCTAGTGCAGAAAAAATTGCCATGGCACGCCGCACATACTGTCCCTGTTGGGAGGTATGCATTCTTGACTAAAAAATATACAGTTGGCTTGCTAGCTTCAGGATCAGTGATCAATATCAGATCGTTAGGGTTTAAGGCCTATTACACAGGCAGGTAGAGCAGATGATTGGCAGGAAGGAAGCGTTCCCTCCCATCAATCGCCTGCTCGCTAGAGGAGGAGACCTCTGCTATTACATGCAACGATCTCCTCCTCAGTAAAGGGACGAGCAATCTCTAATTCATCGCTCGTCCCCATACTGTCTCATTGTTTGCTGGCAGCAGAGCACCTATTATACAACGCTATCATCGGCCGCCGGCAAACCAGGATTTTTTAATTTCTGTTAAAAGATCCTGATTACCCAATGAATGAGCGTTTGTGTGCCAGCTGCACGAACTCCATATTGCATTTCAGACCCATTGAGTTGAATGGGTCCACAATCTGCAAAATATGGCAAAAAGGAAATGTCCAGTCTTTTGTGGTGCAGAGGCACGGGCCAAAAGCCTGCGGAAGGGCTTCTGAGTGTTTCCATGGACTTCCGATCCATTCCTCCACACCGCAAAAGATAGGACATGTCCTATCTGTTGCTGTAATTTGCAAATCGCGGACCCATTCAAGTTAATGGATCTGCATCCGCAGCACAGCATTCACACAGCTGGTGCCCGTGTTTTGCAGACTCGCTGTCTGTGGTTCGCAACAGGGGCTCGACGGCCATACGGTTGTGTGAATGGACCATTAGTATGTAATGTGCAGATGTATTGGAAAAAAAGAAAAGGCACAGACGAGCCATGGCTTGGAGAAGTCGTTGTGATGGACTGAACCGTATGGAATAAAAGGGAGTGAATAACTCCTGGGGAGACATTGCCTGTAAGTCACTGAATGTAAATGGTTATTTTGCCACAGACTGAAGGAGCTGTGCCTGCACGATCAAAATTTATTTTTGTTCTCTTCAAGGTCTAACGACCTACTCTTACTGTCTTCCACACTATGTATATGTAACAACTCAATGTTCCTCATCTGAAGCCCTGTGTGCCATGAGAGAACATTCTACGAATACGTAAGTGACTGCGACTGTGACTATACTACGTGTGAAATGTCTTTGTACAACTCTATTCTGTTATACGTTTATATAAATTGAAAAAACTCAATAAAAATTTATTGAATGAGTAAATGTGTGCACCGCACTAAGGGGATGTCCACAAAACGTTTTTTGAAAACACACTGTTGTTTTTTTGGCACGTTTTTTCACACATTCTTTTCTTATGGTTTTGGATGTGTTTTTTATGCAGAAAACACACGCTGAACAAGCACAAGAAATGCATGGACTTTTTTTCTGCTTCCTATTCATTTTAATGGGAGATTCAGCGTCAATTCTGCCCCTAGATAGGGCATGCTGCTTCTTTTTTCCCACACTTTTTTTCTCCATGTGGAAAAAAAGCAGGTGCGGCTTTCCATTGAAATGAACATAATGGGAGGCTGTTTTGAGGTTTTTTGGAGCTGATTTTGAGGCAGAAACTCCAAAATCAGCTCCAAAAACTCAGTGTGAACTGGCCCTAACTATCACAGATAATGGTCATTTAACCCTCTAGATTCCACAGTCAAAAGCAACCACAGAATCTATGTATGCTGTTGAATGGTACAAAGTTTAAAACATGGTATCTACGGCTGAAGGGGTGTTTTATATATAGTTATATGCACCCAAAAATAGTGCTATTGAAAAATGCACGAAATACTGAAAAAAAACCCAATAAAAAAACACGCCCTCAGATGACTATGTTGATGGGAAAAATAAAAAAGTTATAGGTTTAAGAATGCAGAATGTAGGTTGTGTGAGACACACAAAATATTGCCGTGACAGCAAGTTGCAGACAAGTCACATATTTGTTTTGTCGCATGACTTTTCTGTGACTGTCTGAAACACATGTTGCCATACAGCCCCAGTCTTAGGGCTCATGCACACAGCCGTTCCGTGCATTGGGGACCACAGTTTGTGGTCCCCAATGCACAGGCACTATCCGTACAGTTTACGCAGACGGATGCAGACGCATTGAACTTGAAAACTCCATAGTGCCTTCGTGGGGTCTCGTGCCTCCGTTCCACACTGCATCAGTGATGTGGTAAGCATATGGCTGGTGCCTGCATATTGCCGAGCCGCTGTTTGCAATATGGGCACGGCCAGGCAATGGCCATGTGCATGAGTCCTCCATGATATAAAAGAAAAACCATTAAAAATTGTATTGTGATAGTGTGCCAAATCCCAATGTGATCTGTACAGGGGAAAACCATTGTTGAATTTTCTACTATCATGATGTCATGTTGTGACGAATGTGTGCACTCTGCTTCATGTGACCCCATTCACAACCGGCTTAGTTGCCCATAGCAACCAATCAGATTCCACCTTTCATTTTTCAAAGCTCCTTTGGAAACTGAAAGTTTGAATCTAATTGGTTGCTATGCACAACTAAGCCAGTTGTCTTTTGCACCAGTTTTAATAACTCTCCCCCAACATGTCTGAATTTGTGCTTAAAGGGGTTTGCCAGTTTCTTGATATTGATCAGCTATCCTCAAGATAGACGATCTTAAAGGGTTTCTGTCACCAGATCTGGGCATATTAAACAGGATGACATTTGCAATGTGCAAATGTCACCTGATGCCCAATCTGGTATTAATTTTTTTATTGGTGCCCCCGTTTTTGATAAAAATGATGTTTTATTTTATGCTAATTAGGCTTACGAGGTGCAAGGGGCGGTTACCCTGCACCTAGTAAGCTCCGTTTGCCCACCTGCGGTCACGCCTACCTTGTCTTGATTGACAGGGCCAGGCAGCTTGTTCGATCCTCTGCCGGCCCTGTGCGCGATTCAAATCCCGCGCCTGCGCCGTGTGGAATAAAATCGGCGCAGGCGCAGTGAGCGGCCGCCGGCTACCTCACTGCGCCTGCGCCGATGACGCAGTGAGGTAGCCGGGAGCCCGGCGGCCAGCGCCGCTCACTGCGCCTGCGCCGATTTTATTCCACACGGCGCAGGCGCGGGATTTGAATCGCGCAGAGGGCCGGCAGAGGATCAAACAAGCTGCCTGGCCCTGTCAATCAAGACAAGGTAGGCGTGCCCGCAGGTGGGCAAACGGAGCTTACTAGGTGCAGGGTAACCGCCCCTTGCACCTAGTAAGCCTAATTAGCATAAAATAAAACATCATTTTTATCAAAAACGGGGGTACCAATAGAAAAATTAATACCAGATTGGGCATCAGGTGACATTTGCACATTGCAAATGTCATCCTGTTTAATATGCCCAGATCTGGTGACAGAAACCCTTTAATCGGTGAGACTCCCATCAGTATCTAGAAAGCAGAAACCTCTAATTCCGCCTTTACTGTACAGTTATACTTGACTAATAAAGCTTATTGATTGAAAAAAACTCTCTTTTTCTCCATCTGTAGCCGGCGCGCCCTCTTGTGTTTGTTGCCGGAATAGGCGGTGCACTGAATGGAGGCTCATGTTGTGGTCCCCGGACCGCACAGATGACGTCCTGAGCCACCGGCTCGTCATTTTCCGTCCCTTTCCCATCTTAGTCTACGACAATGGCGACGTTTGTCAGCGAACTGGAAGCGGCTAAGAAGAGCTTGAGTGAGGCGCTGGGCGAGAACGTGAAGCAGTGAGTGCAGGGCCTCCCCCCATAGCAGCAGTACCGGGAGGCCTACGCATCCTCGGGCTAGAGTTATTGTGAGGCCGGGTGTAGTGGTGTGAGGCTGGTCTGTCACATGGAGCTGCCTCTGTAATTATGTAAAGCTGGTTAATAATAATCACTTCGGTTATTATATGGTTATTATGTCATGTATCTGCTTATATTAGTGTGATGAATGTGAATCCTGGGGCTGGGCGCTGTTCACACCGTGGTAATCAATGGGACATATACAGCATATATGTTAAGCAGCACTACAATAAATACATACATACAGTGCACTGCGGCCATTCTGTAATGCTGCCATATGTCGGAGGAAAAAGAATGGATGCAATGGATCTATAGTGTCAGTAAAATTCACAGCAATTGTGCAGAATATTATCAAATGGCACCATGTATTTGTAGCAATCAAACTTGATTTTTTACATTTTAATTTTTTTTTTTTTTGGAACATGCAATTGCCTGTATGCTGCAATATGAAGCCCAGTCATCTCACCTGACATGTCTTTTTCAGTAACTTCTTGCATTCCCCATGTAATAACATTTCTGTGGCATCCGTTCTTATGACTCTATTATTCCTGCTAGAAGAAGTTATAAATGAATAGCTAGCAGCTTGCAATAAAGATCCAACCGGGTGTTACCAGTTAAGGGCGGGCCCTTGCAGAGTATGACACTGGCAGCACTGTTTGGATAGAGTGAGACTGTACAGCAGAGATCTCAAACTCGTGGCCCTCCAGCTGTTGTAAAACTACAACTTCCATCATGCCAGGAGAGTCTACAGCTATTGGGGCATGCTGGGAGTTGTAGTTTTACTACAGCTGGAGGGCCACGAGTTTGAGATGCCTGCTGTACAGGGACATATCCCCAACTGGTAACACCCAGAAGGACCTGTTGCATACTGCTGACAATTCATTCATAAACGTCCAGCACAGGGATCAGCAACCTTCAGCACTCCAGCTGCTGTGAAACTCCCAGCGTTCACACTTATTTGGCTGTTCTTGTAACTCCCATAGAAAAGAAATGTGTATTCTGGGAGTTGTACTTTCAGAACAGTCTAGTAGGAATAATAGAGGAATTGCACAACGTAAAGTAATAAGAGTAGCTGCTGCAGAATTAATACATGAGGAATGCATGTAGTGACTGAAACAGACATGTCAGGAGAGGGGACAGGTCCTTATTGAAGGGCTTTTGGGGACTTAGATTTTGATATCCTCCAGATAGGCCATCAATATAAGATCGGTGGGGGTCTGACCTCCTGCACTCCCACCGATCAGTTGTTTCCGGCAGCTGCCAGTGCTGGGAAGTACACAGTGGACGGCGCTGGAAGCAGAAGGTTGTGGCCGCTGTGTGATGGCCATTCAAGTGAAGGGGATCTGAGCTGTAGTACTCTGGCACCGGAAACTACGCAGTAAATGGAGCCTTCTGCTTCCGGCTTTGTGCCCTATTTAGTGGGTGACACACCCCCTGAGGATAGGCCATCAAAATTAGGGATGAGTGGCTTTAAGCTGGTACCGAAGGCAACTTCAGATTCCTGTTTTAAAAAGTTGTAAAATCGAAGCCCGAAGTTATTCACCGTCTCATGAGGCTTCAGACTTTTCAGATTTTGCCTCCCTGCAGCCCATACATTTTAGTGCAGTACGGAGACAGGTCTCCCTACAGTGTTAAAACAGAGTTGGGGAACAAATCGACTTTGGATCTTGGATCCAAACCGCGAGTCGCTCGCCCCTAATCAAAATCTAAGTCCCAGAAAACTCCCTTAGGCCCCTTTCACACGGGCGAGATTTCCGCGCGGGTGCAATGCGTGATGCGAACGCATTGCAACCGCACTGAATCCTGACTCATTCATTTCAATGGGGCTTTTCACATGGGCGAATTTTTTTCACGCATTAGTTCGCCGCTGCGTCAAAATCGCAGCATGTTCTATATTCTGCGTTTTTCACGCAGCCCCATTCACTGCATGAAAAACGTGCGGGTGCAATGCATTTTTAACGCATGGTTGCTTAGAAATGTTTGTAAACATTCAGTTTTTTATCACGCGCGTGAAAATCACATCAAAACGCTTCTCACCCGCGCGGAAAAAACTGAACGAACGTACGCAATCGCAGTCAAAACTGACTGCGATTGCATGCGGATTTTCCGGAACGCATCCGGACTGAATCCGTGACTTCCGTGTGAAAGAGGCCTTAAAGGGGTATTCTCATCTTAGACAATGGGGGCATATCGCTAGGATATGCCCCCATTGTCTTATAGGTGCGGGTCCCACCGCTGGGACCCGCACCTATAGCCAGAATGGAGCGGGGAGCGCTGCGCCTGGAGGACCCCAGGTTTCCGGGGGTCCGGCCACCACCAGGCGCAGCTCCCTGCGCCGCTCATAGGAATGAATGGGAGCCGGGCCGTGCATGCGCGGTCGGCTCCCATTCATTTCTATGGAGCCGACGGAAGTAGCCGAGCCAGCGCTCGGCTATTTTCGGCGGCCCCATAGAAATGAATGGAGGGCGGCTGCGCATGCGCAGTGCGCCCTCATTCACTTCGGGGGCTCCGTTCTCGATATAGGTGCGGGTCCCAGCGGTGGGACCCGCACCTATAAGACAATGGGGGCATATCCTAGCGATATGCCCCCATTGTCTAAAATGAGAATAACCCTTTAAAGAGGTTCTTCAGGATTTACATATTGATGACCTCTCCTCAGGACAGGCCAGTATGTGAATCCTGTAGAACCCCTTTAAGTGTTGCAGTGTATTATAACCGTCAGCTAAGGCCTGGTGCACACTAGTGTATCACTGCTCTGGACAGGTTCGTAGTTGTACCGTACAGCGCCCAGAGATCCTATGTGACCACGTTGTACAGAAGGAGGTTTACTTTGTATGAATGTGACAGAAGCAGAGTCTTGTCCTGTCCAGTGCCATACTCCACCAGAAGTGTTGCAGAGGTCCGGTATGGGGGCACATGGAGTCCCTATAGTCCTATATTACAGATCACACTTTTTCCTGGAAAGCCTATTTTAATAGATTTATTCCTGTTTCAGGTACTGGGCAAATCTGAAACTCTGGTTCAAGCAGAAGATCAGTAAGGAAGAGTTTGATGTTGAAGCTCGCCGGCTTCTCACGCAGGAAAATGGTAAGTGAGGCCGTGTCTGCTGCTCCTCAGCTTTCTGTATATCTGGATGACCTGCAAGTCTCCAGATACACGGGCCCGATCATTTCCGACCACTGCATTGACTAATGTATGGTGTGATGGGGATTCATCTGCCTTGACTTGCTATTAAAGGGGTTCCTCCTGAAACCGGACAACGCTTGAAATGTGCATGCTGAGCTGGTTCCGGTGGCCAGCTTGCCGAATTGCTCGTAGATCTACCTGTCCCTGTAAAAAAAAAAAAAAACCCTCTCCAGCTGATGTAAAACTACAACTCCCTCCATGCCCTGCTGTAGGCTGATAGCTGTGGGCATGCTGGGAGTTGTAGTTTTACAACAGCTGGAGAGCCTCAGGTTGGCCATCCCTGGACTATGTGAACAAAGATATGGCTGTGGGAAGGCAAGGAGAAAAAAAACGGAAATTAAAAAATGGAGGATCGCCAGGTCCTGACAGGGTTAACTGCTGAGACCATGCCTTTTGATAATATGATGTGATGTATGGTGGAAGCACAGGGAGCAGGAGGGTATATGTCGTCTAGGTCAAGGATCAGCAACCTCCGGCACTCCAGATGTTCTGAAACTACAACTCCCAGAATCCTCCTTTCACTTCTGTGGGAGAACAGCCAAGCATGTTTGCCTGCTGGGAGTTGTAGTTTCACAGCAGCTGGAGTGCTTAAGGTTTCTGGTCCCTGGTCTATATAGACGCAGCCTTATTCCTGATGGTTGATTCAGTGCTGACAAGATGATTGAATTCTCTCTGAAATCTGCTATCGTTGCAGTGCACTCCCACAATGACTTCCTCCTGGCCATTCTTACCCGATGCCAAATTCTTATTTCTTCTCCTGGTAAGTGACTTGAAAAAGAGAAACCAGTCACCTGAGCAATAAATATAATGCAGCATGGCGGTACACACAATGTTCTGTTCATTTCAGAGGGAGCTGGAGCGCTACCCTGTGCGGCCAAGACGAAGCCTAAAGGAAAGAAAAAAATCACATCTGCTCGCCAGAAGTTTGATGTAAGCCCGTCTACGTGTAACGGAGTTGATTGTATACCTTGCTGTTTATTTTAAAGGGGTTGTCCTGTCACAGACAATTATTTTCAAAATCTGGGCCCTGGGACGATCAGTTGATCGTTTTTTTCCTGCTCCTATTTTGCCTGGCTATTCAAACTCATGGCCGTCAGACTAGGAGACACCATTACATGTATTAATTACACAGACAGAGGGGGTAGAAAAGATGGCAGTTCTACTGTCTATTGAACATCTCAGAACATAAAGAGGTTTTCTAGGATTTTCCTATTGATGTCCTGTCTTCAGGATAGGTCATCAATATGAGATCGGCGGGGGTCTGACTCCAAGCACCCCCTTCAAACAGCTGTTTGAGGAGGTTAACGGGGTTGTGTAGGTGGTAAATATTGACGAGCCGTCCTCAGGATAGGTCATTAATATCTGAGTGGTCCACCGATCAGCTGTTTGAGGAAGAGATGGCACTCCATATGAGCGCTATTTCCTCTTCCTTACACTGCCCGCCGTCTCGGAAATGCAGTGTAATGAAGCGAGTACTTATAACTACATTGCGCCATTCAAACTTCTGAGACAAAAGGCAGTGTAATGAACAGGAAGCAGCATGGAGTGCCGCCTCCTCTTCTACCAGGTGATCGGTGAGGTGCCAGGTATCTCCTATTTCCTCAGGATAGGTCATCAATATATAATGCCTGCACAGCACCTTTAATTGGGAAGTATTGAAGGGCACTCTTATTGGAGGCTGTATATCGGTGGTTAGCAAAAGCAGAGAGAAGGCCGCAGCACTCACAGGAGCACCACTGCCTTCTCAAACAGCTGATTGGCTGGGGTCCCGGGTGTTACCCGGGGCGATACCTTTGTTATGTAGGTATGTGATGGATGTGACAATGGAAGGGCCTTCTGTTTTGATAGGCCTTTACTGAGTTATAGGACATACTCCAGGTATTGGTACCTACTTAGTAACAAGAATATCATAGACTATGTATGGTATGATGGAGAGACACCAGTTTTTACCTCCCTGTTATTCAGACCCTCACTGTTGTATGTGACATAGACACAGAGCTGTAACTGAACTGTAATATTCTCCTCTAGCATCGTTTCCAGCCCCAGAATCCATTGGCCGGAGCTCAACAATTTGTGAGTCGGGATCCCCAAGAGGACGATGAACTCAAGCTGTGTTCTCACACTATGACTTTGCCCACCAGAGGGCAGCTGGAGGGACGTATGATTGTTACCGCCTTTGAACATGGCTTGGACAATGTAACAGAGGATGCAGTGACCATTGTCATCCATGCGTTAGAGGTATGGCGGCTTCATGTGGGGTTAACGAAACTTTGCAGAACTAGGCCACGCAGCTTGTCTGCTACCTGTCAGCAGTTTGTAGTCTGCAGACCATGGTGTGACATCAGTAAGTCTACAGTCTCTTTGACAGATCCTCAGCCTAAGGCCCCGTTCAGACGGCCGTATTTGTGCGGGTCTGCATTACTGCGGACCCGCAAAAATACGGGGGCCACCTGGCGTGTGTTCTGCAGCGCTCGGAACACACGCTGGGCGGCCCCATTGAAAATGCCTATATACATATACGGACAAGTATAGGACATGTTCTATCTTTTCTTGCTGAGCCGCGGCACGGAGCCGCAGCTCAGCAAGATAGCGTGCCGCTCATAGAGGTGAACGGGCCCTTAATGTTTTATTACTTCTTACTGAAATAATCATTTTAATAGTCATTGAAATCGGACATAAATATAAGATCTGATAAGGTCTGACTCCAGGGCTCCTGTTAGCAGAATCTGCATGGGGTACATTCATTGTTTATCCAGGCACATCTCCAGACATATAGGGGTAACTGTTTCTTTTAATGTTTTTTTTTTTTTTTGCACCTAAAAATCAGAAATTTTTTAGGGGGATTTTTTAATTCATTTATTATCTCATTTTCTTAGTCTCAAATTTTTTGGGGGGCTTTTTCCAGCCTGTTTTTCCTATAGTGAAATCTGCCTGAAAAACACCACTGCTGCAATTTGAAAAATAAGCCAAGGGACAAAATAAAACACTTGAAAATGACACAGGGCAATTTATGATTGGACCTTTTATATTTTACTGTTTTTTGAGTTTGAGCACCTGACATCTTTTTATATAGGAAAATATGTAGCTCCTTGTAATGTCACATTTGTCTGTAGAACAGTGTGGGGAAAATACATTAGTATAAAACAGAATTCAAAAATTACATTACAAAACATGTAGGGCAAAAAAAACACTGGAGGTCTATAGGACAAAAACACCAGAAAATGAGGGAAAATGCAGGCCCGGAGCTTACTGGGATTAAAAAAATAATACCATCAAATCAAAAAAATTAATCTCGGGTGTCAAAAAATACAATTGCAAAAATGCACGTGTGTGCTGCGTATCATGTTTTCCCATAGGGTCGGATGACTGTTGTAACATGTAAATACTGTACCTTGAGACTATACCTTGATGGAGAACCAGAAATTGTTTCCAAAGCCCCCAAAAACCGAAACCTAAAATAATGAAAAACCTAATATAGACAAGTCATTGCAAATAAAACTAATAACGAGCTTCTGGAAGCAGCGGAATCGCTAGAGGACAGGAGCTCATTTAGGGTCTCGTATGGTATACTTAAAGGGAACCTGTCATCAACTTTATGCTGAGCTCACTGAGGGCAGCATAAAGTAGTGACAGAAATGCTGATTTCATCGGTGTATCACTCATGAGCTAAAAGTAAGTGTTGCCGAGAACCAGCATCATAATCGTTGCAGCCCAGGCCTTGAAAAGAGTCAAATCTACCTGAGAAGAGTCATGGTTATTCCTAATCTACTGCTCTCTCCACCTATCTGCTGATGATTGACAGTTCTCTCCTAGAGACAAAGGGAGAAAACTAGGTAGAAGCCTGTCAATCATCAGCAGGTGGGCAGGGAGAGCAGGAAATCATGAATAACCATGACACTTCTCAGGCGGCCGTGACTCTTCCAGGCCCAGTCTGCAATGTTTGTGATATTGGTTCTCGGCAACCACTTACTTTTAACTTATAAAAGACAGACTGCTGAAATCAACTCACCTGTCTCTACTTTATGCTGCCTTTAGTATGGGTATCATAAAGGTGATGACAGGTTCCCTTTAAAGGGGTTGTCTCATCTTGCCATTACTAAGGTGAGTTGAGACAAAGTCCCGACCTACTGTTCCAGTAGTTCCCATTGTGGTGAATGGAAGCAGAGTAGCACAGTAAGCTGCGGCAGCCTGCTGCATACATTCCGTCAACCACCGTAACATACCGGTACACCATGGTGGTTGAAGGGTTTAATCTTTGCCCCACCTCCTGTTTGTTTTAAGGTGAATGTAACCATCATGGTAAATGCTTGAGTACTGTTTTTGGGGTATTCAGATGTACACGTACCTCTGACTGAAATCCTTGCGGAGGGCTGAAACGTAATTTGAACCCAGCCTTATAGGTGGATTCGCCACATGGATCCACAATGAAAATCTGCAGCATCAATTGACCAATTTCCCTGCAGCTTTTTTCCACAGCATGTCGATGAGATTTCGGGAAGATCTTGCCCACTTTGCTGCTAGTGTGCCGCCCTGTGAGATCATACCCTAAGTTACAAAAGACCACTTGAGAGTACTGCATGTGTTAACGAAGAATACCTATTTTTTACATGTCTGGCTTCAGGGTTGTGCCTCTAATACTGCCGCTGTCAGGGCACACAGAGCAGCAGTATGACGCCGACCTCTCAGTCCTAGTTTTAGATGATTCATTGACATATGGCAATTATTTTGTCTCCACAGAAACATTTAAAGGATCTGTTGACTTGTGTGGTGGTGCGTCGACGAGCGTACCGCTTCAAAGATGGACACTTCCGATACGCCTTCGGCTGCAATATCAATCCCCAGCCATACCTAAGAAACAGCATGGCCACCTACAATCAGCTTGTCGAATGGTAAGTGCTGGCATGTAGATGTGCAGAATTATTTTGTCCTCTTACAGTTTCTGTCACATGCTGCCTTTAAGCCACGGTAAATTAAGCAGCATCTGTTCTGTATAGTTATTCTGAAAATGATAAAAATAAAAACTAATATAATTAAAGACCATTATTAAAAAAAAAAGTTAGTCCCTGCACAACATATGTTGGGGAAGTACACTGAAAGCCAGTGGAAAATACACTCATAAAAAGGAACTGGCTCTACCTATTGCTGTTATTAGAGGGGATCTCCACCCCAGATGTTGACCCATGGTGAGCTGTTATTAATGTCTTTCCATTGGTTTACTACTGTAAGTGCCATATAGGTACAGTAAGCAAGACAAAGCTATACGGTTGAGGCAGTGTACCCACTTTTCGTGCTTTTACATGCAGATATTGTTGGCAGGGAAGAATTGTCTACAGTCTATTGCAACCCAGCATCAAGCGGGGCTGAATGTGGGCATGTTGCACCTGCTATAGTGACCGTACATCAGCGTCTTATGGATAACTGTATAGGCAGGCGTATATACACATGCAGATAAACCGGGCGTGCAAAACGTGTGATCTGAGAGGCTTGTGATGCTTTTCTGTGTGGCCCACTGAGAGTTTCTTACTGATCAGTATCTGATACCCGGTACCCCAGCCAATCAGCTGTTTGAGAAGGCACTCGCAGTAGCACAGAGGCCTTCTCTCTGCTCACCAAGCACAGAGCCGTACATTGTATAGCGGCCATGCTCAGTATCTTAGCTCAGCCACATTCACTTCTATAGGGCTGAGCTGCTCCTAGACCACGTGACCGATGAACATGTCGTAACTGGAGCTGTGAGCACAAGTGTCTTCTGAAACAGCTGAGCAGCGGGTGTCTTGGACATATAACTGGCACCTATCAGATGTGTATGGCATATACTTTCAATCCAAAGGAAGGTCAAAAACCCCATAAGGTACCTGCCAATTGGTCTCATCTCAAGCAGTGCTGCAGTTACTGGCTCTGTCCACCACACAATGGTTGTTCTAATGTGGACTACTGGTGCTCAAGCTACTTTGCTGGTGTGTGCAGTGTCCTACCTCTGCCAGTCAGATATCGAGGGCTTATCCTGAGGATAAAAATCCTGAAAATCCCCTTTAACCCCGTAGAATACCAGCGGCGTACATGTACCACGCTGCAGGGCATGACTTAAGTCTCAGCACTTTGATCAGGCGGGTGCAGGAGCTTCGCCCGCTCAATCAGCAGCAGGGGTCCAGCTGTTCCTGACATCCTAACCCCTGCTGTATAATACACAGATGCTGGCGTATTAACCCCTTGCATATGGCGGCATTCATTGGGTTTGTGGAGGGTACAGGCACCCTCCCACAACTCCGTCAGGTCCCTATGGGGACCCAATGTCTGGAACAGCACCCCGATGCCTTAGGCCCCTTTTAAATGAGTGTCACATATGCGTTCAGGGAAACTCGCACCATTTTGTAAGCAAGTTCAGTCAGTTTTGTCTGCGATTGCGTTCAGTTTTTTTCACGCGGGTGCGATGCGGTTTGATGCAATTTTCACGCACGCGATAAAAAACTGAAAGTTTACAAACAACATCTCTTAGCAACCATCAGTGAAAAAGCAAGTGCGGATGCAATGTGATTTTCACTGAAGCCCCATTCACATCTATGGGGCCAGGGCTGCGTGAAAAACACAGAACATAGAACATGCTGCGATTTTCACATGACGACGAACTGATGCGTGAAAAAATACGCTCATGTACACAGACCCATTGAAATGAATGGGTCAGGATTCAGTGTGGGTGAAAGGGGCCTTACACAGGCATCGTAGATGGGATCAGAGCCCCACAGTTGGACAAAAATAAAAAGTGTTTTTCATAATAAAAAAATACGTTTCAAGTAAAAAAAAATATATATATATATGGCTTTCAGAAAATGGCAACACAAAAACAAGATTTTTTTTTCTTTTCAAAAATGCTAAAAAGTAAAAAATGTAAAAGTAACAAAAAAATACATGAGGTATTGTTAAGTCCGTAATGACCTGCTCTATATAATATATTACATGATATAACATATTACATGATCTAACCCCTCAGGTGAATGCCGTAAGAAAATTAAGTAACAACTATGCCAAAACAGACCTTGCCACAAAAAGTGTAATAATGAATGATCAAAAAAATCATGTGTAACCAAAAATGGTACCAATAAAAACGTCAACTCCCCTAGACAAGACGATTGGCAGCAAACTAAAAAAATGGCTTTCAAAAAATGGACTACAAGAAAATATAGACTAGCAATTCATGTTCACAGGTGCATATCCATAAAGCAAGCATACAGAAAAATAATAAAAATATGGCAGCACAACCTTTCACATACAAACAATAGAGCTAAGGAATGGGGATCATTCTAAATTTAAGTGGTATTATACCTACTGGAAATGAAAATTGAAAAAATAGAAGCACTTTGTGCACATTTTCACATTCAAAGGTATAATACCACTTTAATGTAGAATGATCCCCATTCCTTAGTTATAATGGGATCTGGCATAAACGCCGGATTTGCATGGACTAAAAACTATGGTTTTTGCCCAGCTGGCATTTGTGCTGGATGAATTAACCCTCCCCCTAAAAAGCTCCCACTGCCAATTGCTTCTGCACTCTGATCCCCAACACAGTCACCCGAAACTGCAAATTTAATATGTTTAAACAATCACAAACGCTTACAAAAATTATGTTTAACCCCTTCCCGGCCGGGTCTTTAAATAAATAGTTTTTTTATTTTTTAAAAATTTTAAAAACGTAAAAGTTCAAAACACCCCCCTTTCCCGAAAATAAAAATAAAAGTATTAAAAAAAAAAAAATACACATCATGGGTATCGCCATGTGCGAAAACGCCCATATTATAAAAATATAAAAATTAATTTCCCATACGGAAAACAGCAAAACGGAAAAAAACCTCAAAATGGCCGATTCGCCATTTTTTGTCGCTTTTTTTCTAAAAAAAAATAAATAAAAAGCGATCAAAAAGTCATACACACCCCGGAATGGTATCAATAAAAAGTTCAGATCGCCCTGCAAAAAATGAGCCCCCATACAGCTCCGTACACATAAATACCAAAAAGTTATAGGGGTCAAGATATGACACAAAAAAAACAAATTTCCAACTTTTTAATTATTTTATCACTATCAAAACGCAAGAAAAGCTATACATATTAGGTATCGCCGGATTCGTACTGACCAGTAGAATGAAAGTAACTGGTCAGTTTTAATGAACATCGAACGCTGTAAATAAGAAACCCGTAGAACTGTGGCGGAACTGCGTGTTTTTTTTTTTTTTTTTGCAATTTCATCCCATTTGGAATTTTTTTCCCGCTTGCCACTTCATCATATGCAATAATAAATCGTGGTGTTGGAAAGTACAACTTGTTCCGCAAAAAAAGCCCTCATACAGCTATGTGAACAGAAAAATAAAAAAGTTATGGCTGTATGAAGGCAGGGAGTGCAAAATGAAAACGGAAAAAAAAAAAACCCTCCGGGGTTAAAAGGGTTTTCCGATATTTTAATATTGATGACCTATCCTCTGGATGGGTCATCAGTATCTGATTGGTGGGGGTCTGACACCTGGGACCTCCGCTGATCAGATGTTTTAAGAAGTCAGCGGCGCTCTTGTGAGATCACCAAGCACAGCGCCGTACATTGTATAGTGGTTGTGCTTAGTATTGCGCGCAGCCCCATTCACTTCTATGGGGCCGTGCTGCTCCTAGGTCATGTGACCAATGAATGTGTCATTTATGGCCCAGAGAAGGCTGCGGTGCCTCACAGGAGCACCTGTGCGTTTTCAAACGTTTGATCGGCGGGGCGCCCGAGTGTCAAACCCTAACAGATCAGAGACTGATGATCTATCCAGAGGAGATCATCAGAGGATAGATCATCAGTATTAAAATGTTGGGAAACCCCTTTAAGTAAATCACTACGGGATATTTATTAAGACCTGGAATGTTTTCTTATACTGTTAGCAGAAAAATTTGCTACAGTTAAAAAAAAAAAAAAAAAGTATTTACCATGCTTTTAAAATTATAAACCTAAATATTGTACAAAAAAAGCAGTCATATGTTAAGAAAATAACATTGGCTGGAGGACTTCACGTAAAGTTTGAAAAATTCATTTTAGGTGAAATGTATGAGGTCCCCCGTATACTGTAACTTAGGTGGCCCAGAATGGGGCTGCCAGATTTTGTCCCTGCACCTGCTAATGAATAACTAGATATGCAGCATCCTGCCGTGGATGAATTATCATTTTTAGGAGCCTGCCACCAGGTGGCAGTATCTGCTTATAAGATTATTCTGTATATGTTCTGTACTGGGTTTTGAACTGCGCATACAAGGTAATGTTAACACTGCAATAAATGTAATGTTTATTTAAAAAAAAAACTAAAACTTTAAAGGGGTTGTCTCACTTCAGTAAGTGTCATTTATCATGTAGAGAAAGTTAATACAAGCCACTTACTAATGTATTGTATTCATTTTTCCATCACATTATACACCGCTCGTTTCCATGGTTACAGACCACTCTGCAATCCATCAGTGGTGATCGTGCTTGAACATTATAGGAAAAAGCGTCAGTCTCTCTGGTGGCCGGGACCATGGGAGCGCGCATAGATTAGTGCTTTTTCCTATAGTGTGCAAGCACGACCACCACTGATGGATTGCTGATTGGTTGTAACTAGAGATGAGCGAGCATGCTCGGTCGAGCATGCTCGAGTGCCATTTCTGCGTATTTGCGTACGCATTTTAAAATTCGTACGCTATTCATACGCATATTTTAATCTATACGCAAATGCGTCCGAATAGCGTACAAATTGAATTTGTACGCTATTTGTACGCATTTGCGTATAGATTAAAATATGCGTATGAATAGCGTACGAATTTTAAAATTCGTACGCAAATACGCAAAAATGGCACTCGAGCATGCTCGCTCATCTCTAGTTGTAACCATGGAAACAAGCGGTGTATAATGTGATTGAAAAATGAATCCAGCCAGCAAAGGAAGCAACATGGACAATAACAATACATTAATAAGTGCCTTGTATTAACTTTCTCTACATGATAAATGCCACTTACTTAAGTGAGACATCCCTTTTAACCCCGTAAAAACCAGGCCCATTTTTTTATTTTTCCTCCCCACGTTACAATAGCCATAACTTTTTACATTTTCCATTCAGGTAGCTCTATAAGGGGTTATTTTTGCATTTTTTAATGGCACCATTTAATTTACAGCACCATGTCTTGTAATGGAAAATGGGGAAAAAATTCTTCATGGGATAACATTTTTAAAAAAAGCCATAATTCCACCAAGGTTTTTTGAGTTTTGATAAAATGATGTTCACTCTACGCTAAAAATTTTATTTGGTTTTATTTTATTTTATTTTTTTTAAAAGCTTTGAAAAAAAAAGCTCAATTTTCTTTGCATTGCCATGTTCTGACACCCATAACTTGATCATTGCTCAATTTTTTTGGGGGGGATAAGGTGACCAAAAAATGGCAAAGCTCATGTTCCTTTAGGGGGCTATAACCTGCGATCTTCTGATCACTTGTCCTGTAGACCATAATAAGAGTTTCATTGCCTGCCTCCTGAGCTGTGCCTCATGCACAGCTTTGCAGGCAGTTTACCATGACAGGCCTGGGAGCAGGTCTTTAGCAGGCCCCAGGCTGTCATGGTAACCGATCGAAGACCTGCAATTTCAATGCAAGGTTCTGATCTGAAGACAGAGGGACCTCCTCCCACTCACTAACTCCACAGAAGCTGCGATCGCTGTCGACCATGGCATCTGAGGGCTAAAATGACCGATCCTGGTCATTGCGGCTGGGTGTCTGCTGTATTGTACAGCCGGCACCGCCATGTATGGACCATGCTCGGCGCAGCAGCACGCATCATACCAGCCCTTGTGCATAATACCATACAAAGGTAGCTCCACACTTCTTTTTAACTGATCCAGTTGAGAACAGCCTGACGGAGTTCACTGAATCCGGCCTTGCTGGAAACTGCAATTTATCGCCAGACCTCATTGACTATAATCCGCTAGTCATACTGAAAAGTACACCGATCCCTGCTGGATCCCATTATAGCAATGGAGTTCAGTGGTGAATGGCAGTATCCAGTTTGGCCGTATCCCGGTGAATTCTGGCAGGCTGTTCTCTGCTGGATGGAGGTGTGAATATAAGTAAAACAGAAGCATTATCCTGCTGCAAAAAAAATGTGCAATGCTTTACTGCCACATCTTGAAGCAGAACTACCATGTGCCATTTTTTTTACTATTGGATATAGCAGAATGCCAGTAAAGGGGATATATCTTTACAAGAACCACTAGGGCCCAAGCCCGCGAAGGGCCCATGTTTGCTCATTTGAACGGAGCATTCTTGTTTACCGCTCCTTTCACCTCTATGGGACTTCTGGAGACAGACGAGCGCTTGTACTTGGGTATTAGAGATCTGTGCCAGCAGTACTGTACCACAGTAGTTTCTGGAGAATTGTACTCTGGTGTGAGGCTGTTAGGTAGGTACAGTTATGTGTTCTAGTCCTGGCCCCATGTTAGGCCACTGAGCAGCCTACAGATGATATGGTTTGTGTTACCACTAACATGCAGCAGAAGGTGTGTTTAACCCTTCCATCTAGTTCCTACTGTAGCCTCCATTTTCCAGTTTTCAGCTGATATTCATGGAACATGATAGGGAAATACCGCATACAGCCCTATGACAACTATATTGAAAAACAGCCAGACAGAAAGTCGCGTTGAGGTTGACGTGACTGAATGTACAAGAGGTGTTAGAGCTATTTGCAAAGTGAGAGCCTCTGACATCTTGACCATGGTTTGCCAAAAGACAATGAAGTGCAAAAGGGTCTACAATATAAAGCTGACCATACACGTCAGATTGCTCACGGCCGACCGCTCGTTCTGCCGACAGCTGTTCCAGCATGCTCGTATATGAGCTCAGTCGAGGATGTGTGTGTCCTCAATTTGGGAGAGAGAAGTAAGCTGCTGCCATATAAAAGGATCAGGCATGTTAAAATCCAACAGACTGATTCTTCTTGTACACTGATACCTGCCATCAGGGGAAGTTGGGACACCCTAAACCCTCATACACATTGGTCACTAGTGAATAATTTCTGGTTACAACCAGGGCTGTGGAGTCGGTAAGCCAAAGCTCCGACTCCTCAATTTCCCCTGACTCCTACTCCCTCATACAAGGAGCATGTTTAAGTGATAACTTTAAACAAATTTGCATAAAATCAATAGTACAGATAAGTCATGACAAAAACAGTTTGTAATCTATCAGGCTTCTCTGGGTACAGCTCACTAAGGGCCTGATCAGAGGCATAGCTATAGGTTCAGCACATGGGGGGGCGAAACATACTTGAGTGGGCCCCCACATATCGGCTTCCCAAACGCACGTTTCCAACTTCACAGGCACATACTACTAGTTATAGTAGTGGTTATAATACTGTATTAGCAAGATGACTATATAAACTGCTAGATCATCTATGCTGTTAAGTACAGTACAATAGACTTTCTACATACCCTACTCTAAATACTGTACCTCATAATGCAGTAAAATATAGGAGTAATAGGAGTAAAAAAACAAGGGGACTCCTATGTTAAAGGAAATCTGTCCCCAGTTTTTACATCACTAAACATCAGCGTATTGTGCCCCCATCAGACCTCAGATCAGTGTACTGTGCCCCCATCAGACCTCAGATCAGCATATTGTGCCCCATAAGACCCCAGATCAGCGTATTGTGCCCCCATTAGACCTCACATCAGTCTACTGTGCCCCATCATACCTCAGATCAGCGTATTGTACCCCCATCAGACCTCAGATCAGCAGAATGTGCCCCCATCAGACCTCAGATCAGCAGAATGTGCCCCCATCAGACCCCAGATCAGCGTATTGTGCCCCATCAGACCTCAGATCAGCGTATTGTGCCCCCATCAGACCTCAGATCAGCGTATTGTGCCCCCATTAGACCTCAGATCAGCGTATTGTGCCCCCATCAGACCTCAGATCAGCGTATTGTGCCCCCATCAGACCTCAGATCAGCGTATTGTGCCCCCATCAGACCTCAGATCAGCAGAATGTGCCCCCATCAGACCTCAGATCAGCAGAACGTGCCCCCATCAGACCTCAGATCAGCAGAATGTGCCCCCATCAGACCTCAGATCAGAAGAATCCCTCATCAGACTCCATAATGGAAGCGCTCACTTGTATTCGCCTGATTGTACTAAGGCCATCCCTGCTGGGCTCCCCCAGAGTTATTGGGCCTAGAGCAATCTGATTGGTTGCTATGGGCAACAAAGAAACTTCTACACCTAGGCAGTTTTCATACATAAGGCTCTAGGTGTTTTACATCAGCAGCATATAGAAGCCATGAGGGCAGCTAACCTCTCCACACATGAGCTCAGAGGAAACATAAAGCAGAGAGAACATGCACTGGACATAAAGGGCAGTACACGGTCATCTCAACTAAAAGCCTAAATCCTTAGATCAGGAATAGAACAGACATTTATAGGACATTTCATAATTTTCACAAATTCTTATAAAAATATATTCAGCACTGAACTAAATGTACTAATTCATTATATATTTTAGGAGTCGGAGTTGGTCCATTTTATACCGACTCCACCAAAATGGTGACCGACTCCACAGCCCTGGTTACAACCCACAGCGCATGCGCTCAAATGAGGTTCACGTGTACAATTGAAAAATTATTTATTAGCCCAAATTAGTAAAATGCAAAAATAATAAATTTCAAAAAAAAATTGCCTTTAACTAGTTAGTGACCACCCATAAGCCTGGTGGATGTCCGTATAACGCCGTCAAAATAATACAATGCATTATAGAGGCAATCAAAAGATCACTTAAAGTCCCCTTGTGGGACTAGTAAATGGCTTTTAAAAAAAGTTAGTTTTAATGAATAAAAAAAGAAATTCTAAGTTAAAAAAAATACTTTTTTTTCCCATTAAAAAAAGTTTTCAAAGGAAAAAAATTGCTAAAATAAAATTCCCTCCAATTATTTGGTATCGCCATGTCCATAAAGAACTGTACTACCCAATTATCATGTGTTTTTTTGACCCAATTATGGGTCTTGGGATGCGGTGATGCAAAAACATTATTATTATTTTTTTAACAAAGGTTTTTTGGTGTGCAAAAGTAGTAACACGTAAAGAAAAGTATTTGGTATCACTGTAATTATCACTGACCCAGAAAGTAAAGTTAGCATGTTATTTATGCCAAAAAAAGCCCCCCAAAAAACGCAGTGGCGGTAATGCTGTTTTTTCCAATCTCTCTCAAAAAGAGTTAATAAGTTAATGTGTAAATTACCCAAAATGGTGCCATTAAAAACTACAACTTGTCCCACAAAGAAGCAAGCCCTCGTACTGCTGTACCGGTGGAAAAATAAAAAAGTTATAGCTCTTCCTATTTTTGTCCGTAGGACATTTCTGCAGGAGTAAAAAAAAACATGGCGGCATGCACTGGACTGGGATCTGTGGTTTGCAGAAGCCCTAAAGGTCTTTCTTACTAACTCATGTGTGCGTGCGCACAGTAAAATGTACAGTCTAACCATACATTACCTGTGTGGGTGTGTATGTAATACATGGCTTTCTACGCACGTTCTCATGGAATTTTCCAGCAGTGGACATTTCCAGTAAGAAGTGACCAAGTAGACTTTTCCACAACCTTCTACCTGCCGTCTGGTGCGGTCTCGCAGTCATATGTTACTTTCGGCCAAGTCCAGGCTTGGCGATCCCCTTACTGATGGTGGTGATAGCAGAGCAGGGACTGTCCGCTTGACCTTATCAGTTACTCAATGTTTTTTTGTGGGGAGAGGATTACTCAAAAGGTTTGCTGATTTTTGCTGTCACACTGAGAGATGTTATCGTCCTGTGGTAATGAAAGCGCCGTTCACTTAAAAAGAGGAAGTCCTACTCATACTAATCCGTAAAACATTTATTTTATCAGGTTTTTTACCTAGACACCTTTTTTTCTGCTGATGTGTTTTCCAGGAGCTTTCTATTAACCAGCAAACATTACATAGATCAGAGAAAGTGAAGATTTATCACTACGCTCATCTGGATTCTGAGTCTGTGATCGGAATGGGTTATGCCATTCATGACCAGCGAATACTTGGCTTGTCACGTGAGCAAATGGCGTTTATCATGCAGAGAAAGTTACTACGAGGCACTTACTAATGTATTGTGATTGTCCATATTGCCTCTTTTGCTGGCTGGATTCATTTTCCCATCACATTATACACTGCTTGTTTCCATGGTTATGAGCACCCTGCAATCCATCAGTGGTGGACATGCTTGCACACTATAGGGAAAAGCTATAGTGGTCATAACCCTTGGAAACGAGCAGTGTATAATGTGATGGAAAAATGAATCCAGACAATAAAGGTAGCAATATGGATAATCACAATACATTAGTAAGTGCCTTGTATCAACTTTATCTACATGACAAATGCCATTTGCTACAGTGAGACGACCCCTTGAAGCATAAAGGGTTTTTACAGTACTTAGATATTGATGACCTATTCTCAGGGTAGGTCACTAATATCAGATTGGTGGGGAGTGCACCGCTGTTTCATGCAGGCACCAGAAACAATGCAGTGCATGCAGGGGCGGACCCCGGAGGGCCACCCAAGCCCTTCTCATGGCCTCCAGCCGGTTACATAATGATTAGATTCTCCTATGCACCAGACCAGCAGCCGCCCTCCTGAATTCAACTGTATCGATGTGATACAGGACTGTGATACAAACTGTTGCACAGGTGACCGTATTTAGTGCTACACTGTTGTATTTGGTTCAGTTGGGGTGGTATATTGCTCTTCTACACCATGGTATTGCTAGCCCTGCTTACCTCTGTTCCTCCTGCCTAATTATGTTGGACCTGCCTACAACATGGGGCCCCTTTTTTACTTTTTTTTAGTTCCCAGTCCACCCCTAATTGCATGGAAGTCTCTGTCCACTGCGTCTGGCATGGTGGACAGAACAATGTGCTTTCGACTCTTATCCACTGTATCACTGAACCAAACCAGACACCCCACCCCACCCACGGCCGGATCTCATATGATGTATCCTCTGCATGGTTGATATCTAGTTAAGAAACCCCCTTCAAAATGTACATAATCACAGAATAGTAGGGGCTTACTGGCAGTTTTGGGGCAAATGCTCTTAAATTGATAATTGGTCCATATTTTTGAAAATGCCATTTGCATTTATCAATTTGAGACCAGCTTCACAATTTGTGGCACATGGCAGTTTTCCATAAGCAATGTGGCCACAGCGTATGATCCCAGCCTTATAGTAGCGCATAACTGGTTGGGGCTTTTTAGTGTGCTCTCAGTAATATCAATTTCTTCTATGTTGCAGCCCGCCTATGATTCCTGCTCTTACTGGAAACCAGAATCCAGGAACCAGTATACATCCAGATGACGCAGAACAGCAGGCTGCCCTCTTATTAGCATGTTCGGGGGACACCCTGCCACCTAGCCTGCCTCCTGTCAACATGTATGATCTTTTAGAAACTTTGAAGGTAATGTTACGTTGCCTTAAAAATGTTAGTACCACTTTGCGAAAACATTACCTCTGAAAGTAAGCTGCAGATGGATGGATCGATGGATGGTATTGTAAGGCATGCCCATGTACAGGCTGTGAGCAGGAATCTGCCTATTTCACAAAGTTCCCTGTCAGTGCATGTATGTGAAAGGGGTTCCCTGGGCTATTAATATGGATCACCTATCCTTTGGATAGGTCATCAATATTAGATCTGCAGGGGTGCTGGGTGTTGCTGCTGCTATGTCTATGGCAAAGCAGCCATGAGCAGGAAGAGGGAAGGGATATGGCACGTATGCACTGCGTGTGCCTTCTTTTCATACAGCTGATCGGCGGGGGTGCCTGGTGTCGGACCCCCACTGATCTGATATTGATGACCTATCCTGAGGATAGGTCATCAATATTAAAGGGAGTCTTTCACCTGTTTTTCAGCTATATAACTAAGAACACTGCCCCACAGAAGATTGCAGACACATCCCAGACATACCTGTGTGCACTGTGTGTCTCTATTACATGTCACATCCCAGACATCCCTGTGTGCACTGTGTCTGTATTACATGTCACATCCCAGACATACCTGTGTGCACTGTGTGTCTCTATTACATGTCACATCCCAGACATACCTGTGTGCACTGTGTGTCTGTATTACATGTCACATCCCAGACATACCTGTGTGCACTGTGTGTCTCTATTACATGTCACATCCCAGACATACCTGTGTGCACTGTGTGTGTGTATTACATGTCACATCCCAGACATACCTGTGTGCACTGTGTGTCTCTATTACATGTCACATCACAGACATACCTGTGTGCACTGTGTGTGTGTATTACATGTCACATCCCAGACATACCTGTGTGCACTGTGTCTGTATTACATGTCACATCCCAGACATACCTGTGTGCACTATGTGTCTGTATTACATGTCACATCCCAGACATACCTGTGTGCACTTCGTGTCTGTATTACATGTCACATCCCAGACATACCTGTGTGCACTGTGTGTGTGTATTACATGTCACATCCCAGACATACCTGTGTGCATTTCGTGTCTGTATTACATGTTCAGAAAAAGCACTTTTATTCTGCTGGAAAACAGCTCCCAAGTGCCCAGCTCTGCTGCTGCAAATGCCCAAAACAAACCAGACTGAAGAGCTGAGGGCTGCTTTAGCTGCTCGCATCTTGGGATTGGTAGTAGGTAGAAAAATGGACCTTCTTTGAAAGCCGGCATTCCAAGCTTTCAAATGATAACAAAATCACAGCATTATATCCAGTATATCAGAAGATATAGCTGTTAGAAATCGAGTCGGGAGAGAAAGCCGTTTTTAGTTTCACTTTCAGCTGGGCACTTGGGAGCTGTTTTCCAGCAGAATAGAAGTGCTTTTTCTGGACATGGAATACAGACACACAGTGCACACAGATATGTCTGGGATGTGACATGTAATACAGACACAGTGCACACAGGTATGTCTGGGATGTGACATGTAATACAGACACACAGTGCACACAGGTATGTCTGGGATGTCACATGTAATACAGGCACACAGTGCACACAGGTATGTCTGGGATGTGACATGTAATACAGGCACATAGTGCACACAGGTATGTCTGGGATGTGACATGTAATACACACACACAGTGCACACAAGGTATGTCTGGGATGGACTAAAGCAATGCACAGGTATGTTGGAGTGACATGTAATACAACACACAAGTGCACAGGTATGTCTGACATGTATACACACATAGTCACACAGTGTCTGGGATACACAATACACAGTGCACACAGGTATTGTCTGGGATGTGACATGTAATACAGACACATAGTGCACACAGGTATGTCTGGGATGTGACATGTAATACAGACACATAGTGCACACAGGTATGTCTGGGATGTGACAGTAATACAGACACACACAGTGCACACAGGTATGTCTGGGATGTGACATGTAATACACACACACCAGTGCACACAGGTATGTCTGATGTGTGACATGTAATACAGACACATAGTGCACACAGGTATGTCTGGGATGTGACATGTAATACACACAGACACAGTGCACACAGGTCATGTCTGGGATGTGACATGTAATACACAGTGCACACAGTGCACACAGTAGGTATGTCTGGCATGTGACATGTAATACACACACACAGTGCACACAGGTATGTCTGGTGATGTGACATGTAATACAGAACACAACAGTGCACACAGGTATGTCTGGGATGTGACATGTAATACAGACCAACACAGTGCACACAGGTATGTCTGGGATGTGACATGTAATACAGACACACAGTGCACACAGGTAATGTCTGGGATTGTGACATGTAATACACACACAGTGCACACAGGTATGTCTGGGATGTGACATGTAATACAGACACACAGTGCACACAGGTTATGTCTGGATGTGACATGTAATACAGACACACATAGTGCACACAGGTATGTCTGGATGTGACATGTAATACAGACACACCAGTGCACACAGTATGTCTGGGATGTGACAGGTAATACAGACACCTCAGTGCACACCAGGTATGTCTCGGGAATGTGACATGTATACAGACACACAGTGCACACAGGTATGTCTGGGATGTGACATGTAATACAGACACACAGTGCACACAGGTATGTCTGGGATGTGACATGTAATACAGACACACAGTGCACACAGGTATGTCTGGGATGGATGACATGTAATACACACACAGTGCACACAGGTATGTCTGGGATGTGACATGTAATACAGACACACAGTGCACATAGTATGTCTGGGATGTGACATGTAATACACACACAGTGCACACAGGTATGTCTGGAGTGACATATAAGTACACACAGGATTGGGATGTGACATGTAATACAGACACACAGTGCACACAGGTATGTCTGGGATGTGACATGTAATACACACACAGTGCACACAGGTATGTCTGGGATGTGCACATGTAATACACACACACAGTGCACACAGGTATGTCTGGACTTGTGACATGTAATACACACACACAGTGCACACAGGTATGTCTGGGATGTGACATGTAATACAGACACACAGTGCACACAGGTGTATGTCTGGGATGTGACATGTAATACACACACGTGCACACACAGGTATGTCTGGGATGTGACATGTAATACACACACACACACCAGTGGTATACATGTAATACACACAGTGCACACATGTCTTGGGATGTGACATGTAATACAGACACACACACAGTTGCACACAGGTATGTCTGGGATGTGACATGTAATACACACACACAGTGCACACAGGTATGTCTGGGATGTGACATGTAATACAGACACACAGTGCACACAGGTATGTCTGGGATGTGACATGTAATACACACACACAGTGCACACAGGTATGTCTGGGATGTGACATGTAATACACACACACAGTGCACACAGGTATGTCTGGGATGTGACATGTAATACACACACACAGTGCCACACAGGTATGTCTGGGATGTGACATGTAATACACACACACAGTGCACACAGGTATGTCTGGGATGTGACATGTAATACACACACACAGTGCACACAGGTATGTCTGGGATGTGACATGTAATACACACACACAGTGCACACAGGTATGTCTGGGATATGACATGTAATACAGACACACAGTGCACACAGGTATGTCTGGGATGTGACATGTAATACAGACACACAGTGCACACAGGTATGTCTGGGATGTGTCTGCAATCTTCTGTGGGGCACTGCTGTTAGTTATATAGGTGAAGAACAGGTGAAAGACTCCCTTTAAAACCCAGGAAAACCCTTTGAAGCTTGTAAGAGAAGCAGCACTAGACTAAAACCAACCTGCTCTCAGGATAGGTTGGGGTCTCCAGCAATTGAACCACCACCAATTGTGACATAGAACATGGTGACGTGATAATGCCGGTACGATCTCAGCCATTTTATGAACACCGCTCCAGTTCACCGTCCCTAATGGAGTGTCACGGACTGGCAGCATTCATATTACGCTCAGCTGTGCTTTTCTGTCAATGATCCATCCATTATACAGCGCTATCAATTTTGAATGTCTTACTTCTCATGTTAGGTTCACATGCTGTGAAATGGGCTTGTGTGTTCAGTGTCCACCAAAAATACCTTCTGCTCACCGAGACCCTTCAGAATCGGTGCAGATTTTAGGATCTGCGCTATTCCTCTAATATGCTGCTGCTGCTTTCACTCATTTGAGTTTCATAGGGAACGCCCCCACAAAATTGTGACACAATCCATATACAGAAATGCATTGTGTGTGGATATCGGGTGTTTTCATGTACTTTGTGGTTTAAATGTGGAAGTGGATGCACTGATGTTAAACTTTAACTTTTTTTTTTTTTTTTGCAGATTCACAGAGAAGTTATCCCTTCTCACACAGTTTATGCACTGAATATGGAACGGATAATTATGAAACTTTGGCACCCTACTCAAGAGGAGCTTCTCCAAGACCAAATCCACCGACAGAGGCTAACCGCCAAGGAAGGACTATTGAGTTGAAAACTGCAGCATTTTTTATGGAAAATCTCTTTATACCCATACTTGCTCTGAACTGCTTTGTCCTGCACCGAGCAGATTGAAAACATTTTTGTGAGACCAATTTGCAACGTTTTTGGACTTATGACAACTTTATCATTTTTTGTTAAATAAACACACACAAAATCATGTTTTAAACATTTTGATTAACATTGTGGTTTACATTCCAAGCAGAAAAACAATTCCAGTAATTTTATTTAAAGAGGACCTGTTACCATGAAATGCAGTGCAACCTACGACAGCGTGTTATAGAGCAGCAGAGGCAGCTGAAACAGTATTTTTTTGGACTATAGGACTCACTATGTTAGCTGGAAGCAATCCTGCTTTCTTAATGATCAAGCAGAGAGCTTCTACAGCGCTATACCAGATCAATGAGATAAGTGTGCGTCTCTCCCTGCCTGACACTGAGCTGTATGTTCATTGCAGGCAGAAGAGGAGGCTTTAAAGGGGCTCTGGGAATTTTAGAAAACAAAAAATACTTAAATATTTCTTTATTACAAATATATTCCCAAATACCTTTCATTAGTTATAATGGCTTGTTTTGTCTAGGGAGCAATCATTAGGAGAAATAAAATGGCTGCTGTCCTATTAATACACACAGAACCTGTCCTAATAATACAGCAGGACAAGCTACTTCACAACACTGTGGTAAAGATCTGCCTCATCCTCCTCTCTGCTCTGCTTGTCAGGGATTATGACCCTGAATACAGCTGATATGATCTTCAGCTGCAGCTCTGTAGGAATGGAGTTCATGAGGAGACATGAAGTACAGAGAGGAGATGGGGATGTGGTAATGGGCAGCAGCACTTGTATGCAGTCTCCATTACCACAGTCTGTCCTGTCCGTCCTCTCTGTACTTCATGTCTCCTCATGAGCTCTATCCCTACAGAGATTCAGCTGAAGATCTGCAGGAATGGAATTCATGAGGAGACATGAAGTACAGAGAGGAGATGGGGATGTGGTAATGAGCAGCAGCACTTATCTGTCCTGTCTGTCCTCTCTGTACTTCATGTCTCCTCATGAACTCCATTCCCACAGAGATTCAGCTGAAGATCTTATCTATATTCAGGTTCATAACCACTGATGAGCAGAGAGGATTATGAGGCAGCTCTTTAGCTCAGTGTTGTGAAGTAACGTTTCCTGCTGTGTGATTAGGACGGGTTTTGTGTGTACCAATAAGACAGCGGCCATTTTATTTCCCCTAATGATTTATCCCTTGAAGAAACAAGCATTATAACTAATTAAAGGTATTTGGGAATATATTTATAATAAAGTAATATTTAAGTATTTTCATTTCTGGTCGCCACACAGTGCCGTGACAAATTTCGAGTAGGTTCCCACTTAAGGAGGCAACCATGTCGTGGTGAGTGGGCCTATGCTTTTTGATCAAAATGTATACTAATGCCTCATGTATAGCATGCAACATAGGGGGCGGTATACTGGTTATTGCACTGAGAAGTAGTTATTAGATCAAAGCATAGCATGTGAATGTGCGATCAAGATTCTTTCTTTTTAGTTGTATATTTTCTCAATTCCCGGAGAAACACATTAATGGAATATTCCTGGATTTTGATACTGATGGCCAATCCTCAGCTTAGACCATTAATATCACATCGGCGGAAGTCAATCCGCTGTTCAGTTCTAGTTCTGGAGCCAACTTCTACAGCTGGAATGCAGGGTGTCGGACCCCTGCCAATCTGATATTGATGGCCTATTTTCAAGAAAAGTCGCGAAAATCCTGGAATACCCTTGATACGGAGCAGTTACCTCATGAGATTTATTTCCTTGTTTAAATCTATGCGGTTTCCTGCTCAGATAGCAGAGTGGATTACAGGTCTGCTAATGACTTACCAGAGATGAGATGCTGAAGTGGGATGCCGTGATTTTTGGCTTACTTATACGTTTTTCCAACCGGCGTTGGAGAGCGGTGAAGCAACATGCTTTTCTCCTTCCAGCAACACTTCATTGTTCTGATTCTTATAAATGCGCCACTTGTGTTATTCAAGGACCAATTAGTACAGATGTAGCAGAGTTAACACACACACTCAGTGAGTTATCACATCTTGTTAACGCTTTATGACTGTGAGCGTTAACTCTGCTACATCCATAGGTGAAGAAAGCAATGTAAGAGAAAAAAGAAGACCCTTACAGGTCGTGCCCCAAAGGACAGAAAAGTTGTGGAACCAGTCATGGAGCGCAGAAAAAAAATGTATTCTACAAGTATCGACACCTTCAGACGATGAGCACATAGAAACATTCAGATATGGTGGCAGTACTCTCCTAATTATTGCACCATTAGGCTACATGCACATAAACGTATTTTGTTTCCGTGTCTGTTACGTTTTTTTTTTGTTTTGTTTTTTTTGCGGATAGTATGTAGACCCTTTCATTTCAATGGTCTGCAAAAAATGTGTGCTGTCCTATTTTTGTCCATTTTGCGGACAAAGATAGGCATTATTACAATGGATCCGCAAAAAACGAATGCGATAAGGATGCCAAAGGGATGCAATCGATATTTTTTGCGGACCACAAAACACATGTTCATGTGAATGTCGCCTTAGCTTGGCCATACACATTAGATAGAACATCTGCTATAGATGTTCTGTCAGTCCCACTAGAAGGTCACCTTTAGGGTCCATTCAGACGGTCCCTCAATTTTGCGGAACGGGTACGGACCCATTCATTTGCAAAAGATGTGGACAGCACCCCATGTGCTGTCCGCATCCGTGGTTCCGTTCCGTGGCTCTACTGAAAGGATCGAACATGTCCCATTCTTGTCTGCAATCGCAGATAAGAATTGGGATTTTCTATTATGGTTGCGGCCATGTGCGGTTCACAAATCGCAGAATGCACACTGCCGGTATCCCTGTTTTGCGGATCCGCAAATCACTACGGCCGTCAGAATGAGGCCTTAGGCAGTGTCATTTCTAACAGATTACTGGATAGGAATGTATGCATTTCCATTCACGTCACATTATTGACTGGTGTGGTTTTGAGACAAATGTTTTTTTTTTTTTCCTCAGGAGTTCAATATTTACGGCCTGTCATCAGAATGGATTATCAATATCTGGGGGGGGTCACCCCGGCACCCCCCACTAATCCGCTGTTTGAAGAGGCTGGAGCTGTCGCAGCCTTTTTCTAGGCCGCCTTTGTGACATGACCCAGTTAAGTGAATGGGTCTGAGCTACAATACCAAACACAGCTGCTATATTGTGGATGGTGCTGTGCTCAGTAAGTGCATGTTCACATCAGGGCTATTATTTTCCCCTTGTTCTGCTTCTATAACCGAGGATAGATCATCAATATGTAAGCCCTAAAGAGCCCCGTTAAATCAATGGGGGAGATTTATCAAACTGGTGTAACGTAGAACTGGCTTAGTTGCCCATAGCAACCAATCAGATTCCACCTTTCATTTTCCAAAAGAGCTGTGAAAAATGAAAGCAGGAATCTGGTTGCTATGGGTAACTAAGCCAGTTCTACTTTTCACCACTTCGATAAATGACCCTACTGTCTGTAGACGGATAAACTCAGATGTGGTGGGAATGGTCTAGATTTGGAGATTTATTCTGTCTCCAAGGAACCCATCTGATAATCTGGCTGACGTGGCCCGACTGTCATCTTCACTAGACCTCTTCAAGTATATTGTGCACTGTCACATCATATACAGTAGTGTTCAAAAAAAATAGCAGTCGGACATCATTAACCTGATAAATCGGTGTTTTTGGTAGAAGTGATATTTCTACACAGCAAATAACTTGTGAGTGAAAAAAACCCAGACCCAACAATTATGACATGCATGCCGCTCATACTGAGCAACTGAATCATGCTGAAAATAATAGCAGTGAGGAGTGAAGTCATTCATTCTGTGGAATAACGGGTGTCAATTTTAGCCTTTATTTAACCCCTTAGTGACCAGCCTGTTTTGGACCTTACTGACCAAGCATTTTTAATTTGTTTTTTCGCCTTCCAAGAGTTATAACTTTTTTATTTTTCCGTCTATATAGCTGTATGGGGGCTTGTTTTTTTTTTTTTACAGGACAAGTTGTAGTTTTTAATGGCTCAATTTTGGAGTACAAATAACTTACTGATTAACATTTATTAACTCTTTCTGGGAGGGAGATGGGAAAAACAGCAGCAATACTGCCATTGGGTTTTTACATTATAAATTTTACGGCATACATTTTTCGGTATAAATTCTTTATTCTCTGGGTCAGTACGATTACAGCGATACCAAATACATATCTTTTTTTTTTGCTCAATAAAACCCCTTTTTTAAAAAAAAAAAAAGAAAGAAAATCTTTTTGCTTTGCCTCCTCAAGACCCATAACTTTTTTATTTTTCTTTCTATGGAGTTGTGTGAGGGCTTGATTTTTGCAGGACAACTTGTAGTTTTCATTGGTATTATTTTGGAGTAAATTACGATTTTTTTTTATTGCTTGTTATTAAGTTTTTTCTGTGACAACTGAGAATAAATTAGCAATTGTCATTTTTTTTTTAATTTTTTAACGGCGTTCACAGTAGAGAATAAGTTACATGATATTTGAGTAGTGCGAGTCATTATGGACGCAGTGATTTTTTTTTTTTTTTACCCACTAAATAGTCCCACATGGGGACTATTACAAACATTTTGATTGCTTTTAATATCCCTGTAGTTCATTGCATTTTAATATCAGTGCCAGAGAGGCACAGCCTGCTGGAAAATACTTAAAGGGGTTGTCCGGGCTTTTTAATATTGATAACCTATCCTTAGGATAGGTCATCAATATCAGATCGGCAGGGGTCCGACACCCGGCACCCCCGCGATCAGCTGTACAGGGAGACGGTGCGAGCTATGCGCACGTGCCGTCTCTCTTCCTGCCCGCTGCTGAAGTCCCATAGACATACAGCAGCGGACAGGAAGAGAGAATGGAGACGGAACGTGTGCATAGCGCGCGCCATCGCCCCGTACAGCTGATCGGTCCTGAGTATAGGTCATCAATATTAAAAAGCCCGGACAACCTCTTTGAGGCTGGCTTGGGGTCAGACCCCAGCCAACCACATTGCCCGCAGCATGTAAAGGTTTTAACAGCCTGGATTGGCACTCTTGCCAGTCAGGGCTTTTAGAAGAAGAGTGCGGCTTAAACTGGGCCGCAGTGAAAAGACGGTGGCCCAGCCTACGGCCCCTTAAGTGACCGCCTTAAAAGGCGTATAGGTGGTCACTAAGGAGTTATGGTAGGAGGGTGGCAAATGTTGCACATGTTTGTTATAGTGCATTTCATTCTGAAATACTGGGGAAAATTGGTCGTTCCAGGGATTGTTCTGATGAACATACATTGATTAAAAATTTGATTGAAGAAGGAAAAACATATAAAGAAGTGCAGCAAATTATAGGCTGCTCAGCTAAAATGATCTCTAATGCTTTGAAGTGCCAACCAAAACCTGAAAGATGCAGGAGGAAACAGGTAATTACCGTTTGAATAGATCAAAGAATTGCCAAGATGGCAAAGGCTCAGTCAATCATCTTTTAAATGAAATCTAATGTAGGAAACACTGGGCTGAACATGGGATGACTGCTTGTATGGAGTTCTTTCCTAAAACATGTTTATTGCAACATCAATAACTGACAAACAAATCATTATTTTCCCCAGAAACCGAGAATCTTTCCCTGCCCATTACGTCATAGGAGAGGGAGAGACAGCTTGTGGCCCCATTCCCTATAACGGAGACTGGTGGAGATCCAGCCGCAACCCGGCAAATATGCCGAAAATCGTCTGGAAGTGTTTTTCATCCAGCCAAGAATTGGCATGTTGTGGTCGGTGGTGCCAGATGAAGGCATTTCCATCTGCTCTCTGCTGGAGATGTCTAACACTAAACTAGCCTTAGACTCAGACTATAGTAAGTATAGAGAATGAAGGAAGACACGTAAGGTCAAACAAAAGCTAGTATGCAGCCTTAGGGCTCATTCACATGACCGTATCTATTTTGCGGTCCACAAATCTGCAAAACACAGATACCGGCTGTATGCTTTCTGCACGTACCGTCCTTTGTTAGAAATGCCTATTCTTGCTCGCAAATGGACAAGAATAGGACATTTTTTTTTTTTTTTTGCGGGGCAGCACACGGTGTGCTGTCTGCAACTTTTGCCACTCCATTGAAATGATTGAGTCCGCATCCGTTCCACATTTTTTAAAAATGGTCGTGTGAATGATTTCTCATTTACTAGATCTTTGCATGGAACCTAGATAGTAGAAATGTGATTATCATTAATTCTCAGTAGAGCTTTACCAGGCACTGGTAGACCACAGTTCTCTGATCCTGCTGTAAGCTTTCAAGCCATGAAGACAGGAAGTCTGGGTAATACTTGTCCTCAGTTTAGTACTCGAAGAGATCAGATGTGACGTACAGTCGGTGTATCGCACACATTATCGGAGAGATGCAGAATCCCCAAATCTTAACAAGCTTAAAGGGGCTTTTTCTGGGACTTTCAAATAATAAAAAAAATTGCTCTGAAAAAGTTGGTTTAGGGTTAAATAATGATTGCAATATCTTTTTTTTTTGGTCCTGCTGCTTGCTTGGTAATGGGCATGTCACGAGTGTAGGTTACTTCCACTTCATCTTTGCATTGTGGTGTTTTATACTTACCATCTCTACCCATTAGACCTCCTTCCAGGGGCTTAGCTATAGGGGGTGCAGAGGTAGCAGTCGCTATCGGGCCCAGGAGCCTTAGGAGGTCAGAAGACACCGGTATTATAGAAAGTGCCTGCTAGTCAAGTTACACCTTGTTGCTTCTGCATTTTTTGCAGACTTGACTTCAAATGGGTCAATGATCCACATTTTTCCAGCAAGTATAGAACATGTTCTATATGTTTGTGGAACAGACATACAGATGCAGAAAGCACATGGATCATCCATGTGCCGTCCACATCCTGAATTGGCACCAGACTATTGCAGCCAATTTCTGGCCGCAGCAGTCACCTGCTCCCCTAGCAGGTGACCCAAGGGGAGCAGGTCACTGTGGTGGCCAGCAATTAGCTCCAGTGGTCACATCACCCCTGTCAACAGGATGTTGCTTTCAGCGCAGCAGAGAGATGAAGATCTCCCCATAGAGCGACTGATCCTCTCCATAGAGGGGACTGATCCTAGCTGCGGTTACCAGGTAAGACCTCTGGTATCCACCAGCAATACGTGAGGGGAAGATGCCTTTATTATGCTGATTGGGTATTTATCTTTGGTATTCAATATCATGTGTGCCATTTTGCTTAATTGTATTTTTCAATCTTTGCGTTGTCTAGGTATTGCTACCATTTTTATTAAGAATTAGGGATGCACTTATATGTAGGGACAGATATGGGGTCTCTCATTGGGTATTTATTGTATACAATATTTTAACTTGCTTGTTTAGCCTTTAAAGGGAACCTGTCATCTCCGAAACACCCCCTGAACTAGAGTAAGCAGTGTATAGTGTAAGTGATGATGAATCCGAATATGTAAGTTTTATCTTCATACTCACTTCCATTCTGACGTTGTGCTCCCACAAAGCAGCAGTAAAATGCATTAAGAGGACTCCGGTCCTCACTCACATAATGGAGAAGACTCAAAGAAGAGTCCTCTCAATGTATTTTACTGCAGGTTTGTGGGAGCACAGCGTTAGAATGGAAGTGAGTATGAAGATAAAACTTACATATTTGGATTCAGCATCACTTACACTATACACCGATTATTCTAGTTCAGGGGATGCTTCGGAGATGACAGGTTCCCTTTAAGTACTGTGAGATGTGGTTTTGATGTTTGTGATGAAGAGGAAGGAAACATTCAATCATACTTTGAAACACAGCGACAATGGGAAGTTGGGGTCTTGAATGCAACATTAATCTTCACTTTCTTACAGGAACTCACTGGCCCACATTTACTAATACCGTCTAAAAGTTAGAGAGTGTGAGCTTATAGAGTGACAGTCTTAAACCACCAGATTTATCGCAGTGGGTATGCTTGCTGATAAACCTGGCACATCTATAGACTGCCTAGTCTTAGTTTACTCCACCTATTTGTTACAAAAACACCAAATTTTCTTTCTCTAAACCTAATATAAATAAAAGAGGGGGAGGGAGGGGCACTGGGAATGTTGGAGTGCCATACTAATAGCCCATTAGTCCAATCAGAGTTTACAATAGAAAAAAACACTATATCAAAAAGCAGCAAGTCTGAAAGATCTAAAATATAACAATCTTCATTATAGCCACAGCAAAACAAGGAAGAAAGACCATATGAGTGACCCGAATCCGTCCCTACATATAAGTGCACATCTAATGCTCAATAAGAATAGTACTGGTACCCAGATAAATCACAAATAGAAATATACACTATTCACAAAAAGTTAGGGATATTTGGCTTGTGGGTGAAATTTAAGGATGAACATAAAATGTGACCGTTTCTAAACTTTTGAATGCACATGTCCAACTATTTAGTGTTTCAAAAAGTCATACATACTCCATTCTATAAAAAATTTGTTATCCCTGCAATTGTTCTGACCCAGAGAATAAGGTAACAGATCAGTTGTACCACATAGTGAATGCCACAAAACAGAACCTGTAAAACTATGGTGGATTTTTTTTTTCCATTTCCACCCCCATTTGAAATTTTGTTCCACTATAGTACATTGTATGCAATATTAAGTGGTGGAATTACAAAGTACAACTTGTCCACAAAAACAAGTCCTGATACAGCTACATGAATGGAAAAATAACAGTTATGACTCAGGGAAGGCAGGGAGTAAAAAACAGAAAGGCAAAAACAGACAATTGGCGTGTGAGGAAGGAGTTAAGATACAATGTTATAATCAAGCCTTGGAAGTGACACTATGCTAAAAAATCTGTGTGTGTCTGGGATTGCTATCACTTATGTCAGGAGTTAGAAAATACAGTAGAACTGCTAATAATACAGCTCCAGCTGAATGAAAACTGCACAACTTGATGTTCTCTAAGGCTCAATTCAGACGTCCCTGGAGCATGGTCTGTGAGAACCCGGACCGTGCTCCTTTTGAGGGCAGGAGCGCACGTTGTCATTGGTTGCTATGATGCCATGCGCTTTGTGAGGCCGCCGTTGTACAGTGATACACTCGATATGTGTGTACAGTGTATCACTGTACAGCGGCGACCTAACAAAGCGCACGGCGTCATAGCAACCAATGACGCCGTGCGCTCCTGCCCTCAGGAGGAGCATGGTCCTCATCATCATGCTGTTCACATTTAGACGTCATGAGACCAAGACGACACATAACAATTGATGGACAGTACCTCACCATTGCGAGGCTTCAAGCAGGATGTTCTCAGACAGAAGTGGCCACTGAGCTTAGGGTGTCACAGAGTGTCATCAGCAGGTTGTAACAGAGACACTGGAAGAGTCACAGAAAGGCATAGAACTGGACATCCTTTGGCCACATCCCACACTAATGACCTCTTCAATGTGAACAATGCCCGTAAAAAACGGATGATAAATGCCACAAAACTCCAGGCACATTTAAGGGAGGTGAGAAGCACCCAAGTGTCACGTCAGACCATTCAAAACCATTTACATCATTATGGTCTGTGTGCTAGACAACCTGCAAGGGTACCTGACCAAGGCATCATCGTCTTGCATGGCCAGGGAGCACCTACACTGGAAGAGGGACCAGTGGGCCTCAGTGCTGTTCGCTGATGAAAGTGGATTAGCCAACCATGGAGAGTGCTATGTATCAGCCACTGTTCTCACCAGACAAGCATTTGGTGGTGGTGTTACAGTGTGGGCAGGTGTGTCTACAGTGCTCTACACTTTTTGATACCCTTGGTACAATGACAAGCCCATACTACTTGAATAACATCATGAATCCAATCATTGTGCATGAACAGGCCTAATTTCATCTTCATGGATGACAATGCGTCAGCTCATTGAGGTTGCATCATTAGGGAACTGCTACTGGAGACTGGGGGACGTCAAATAGAGTGGCCTGCACTTTCTCCAGAACTGAATCCCATTGAAAATCTATGGGATCAGCTGAGTCACTGTGTAGAGAGGCTTGTAAATCTGTACCCCAGAACCTCAGTGATATGAGGGCTGCCCTTCAAGAACAGTGGAATGCCATGCCTTAGCAGACATTAAATCGACTTGTGAACAGCATGAGACGTCGTTGTCAAGCTGTAATTGATGCTCAAGGCCACATGACAAGTTATTGAGACATTTATACACAGGAGGTCACAGCACTCTTCCACTCTAATAGCTCATGTGGGTGCGCGTCTGATTCTGGCCCTGACTCCACCTTTGGACCAATATCTTCAGTCTTATCAATTGAGAGACAGCCCTCCACTTTTTTGCGGTGAAACAGGTGAACATATTCATATACAGTTTACAGGCAACGTTTCGGGCATAAAGGCTGCCCTTCTTTAGGCCAGAGAGGTTGGAAACTGACCGTGCCGGCTGCTGTCTCTCAATTGATAAGACTAAAGTTATTGAGACATTGACATTTTTTGTGGGGGTAGACCCTCCACTGTTGTCGGCTTTTGTTGTTTGAGATGAGGAAATCACTATTGCATGCTTCTACATAAAATGCCCTACTTTGATTATATAATATCACTGTAGCGTGAACTTTTTATGTTTTCCATACATTTTACCGGAAAGCCAAATATATGTACTTTTTGTGAGTGGTGTATAATCCAGCTTCCTCAGGGGTCCTAAACTAAAAGCAATAGCTGAGGCAAAATATATATATATACAGGTACATGCATAAATAATTAAAAAGTGAACTGCATCTTGGGTATAGACAAACAGAATTGAGGTAATGGAGTGGCCAGCTCAATCTTTTGACCTCAGTCCCATAGAGAACTTGTGGGGTGACATAAAAATACAGTATATGAGGCATGGTAGCAGAATCCATAATGGAATTCTTAGATAATCCGAACTCGAACCTTGTACGCCGAACTTGTAAACACCACAAAATATTAGTTCGGTAATTCAAAGTATAATGAAATCTTTACACAAACTGGATAAATGTTGTTATAGTTGTGATTTGGAACTGAAGGTGTAATATTTCCAGTGCATTTATGGAAATAAAAGTTATTACTTTTTTGTGATTTTTTTGCTTTTTTAAACTCACTACTATCTTGTTGAACACTACTGTACTTGAAAATGGTTCACAAAGTACAAAAGGCTGGCCGCTGTGATATATCATGCACACCATGCAGATGTTTAGTCATTGGCTGTGGGTTGTGCAGTTTCTAATGTTTGCTATAATGGGCAAGGAAACAATCCGTTATTCTTCTTTAATTGCTCTGATAGGATGACATTTAACACTTCATTTCTCCTGTAAATGTGTTATCTCATATAAATGATTCAGACTTTGTCATAAAGCTGCATTTTCAATATAGGTGTGTATAGGTTATATATCCACTGCACCTACTTACACATACAACCCACATGTTCATTCGGCTACTAGGCATGAGCCATGGTGGTCCTCGCCCAGCGTTGCCAGCAGGCCAGTAAACTACCTAGCCAGCCAGTTTTAACACTGAGAGGCCACTGGTGGTAAAAAAGGGTTTTTTATTAACCACGGAAAGTGGTGGTAAGTTTACTCAATTACACAGATTCCATCAAAGACAGTGGAGAGAAAAGTCCTGAATTCTGTACTTTTTTCTTTGTTAACCAAACTTGACACCTGGACAGAAACCAAATTGATCCCATTTAATCAATTGTATATGTTTGCCTCAGTTTGTGTCAGTTATGTGCCGAATGTGGCACTTCCGTTATTTTCCATTATAGGAGCAAAATAACTTAAAAACTTAAAAATGATGGTGTGAAAGAGGCCTAAGACAGAGTTGCACGGTCAGATTACTTACTTTGGATTAGATACAACTTATTTTCCAGGATGTTGAGCTCTAGGAATGTCAGCAGCATCTGTTGTAAATTAAGTGTGGGATTTATACCTTTCTGGTGTGGGACACTGCATCTGCAAGGCAGCAGAGAGCCAGAAATCTTCACATTCAGCAGAAGAATATGTGCATATTGTCTACCTGATTTCTTATGTCTTGTGTATTTTCTTAAGTTTTGGTGTTTATTCCAGCAGAGGAGGTAGTGATTGACAGTGGATGGCAAGACCAGGGCTAACCACCCTTTTCCTCCTGCAATGTGCCGCCCCCCCAGGGAGCGATCGTGTCCCAGGTCTATAGGAATGCAGAGTGGTGTGGTGTGGCTCCGATAGTCCCTGTGTGTGTCACGGTGCTACTACCTGGATACCATCGCTCCCCAGGGTTAGGCTCCAAAGCAATAAAGAGGAAAGTAATAGTGGAGGTGGAGAATAATTCGAGTCCAGGCTTTATGAAGTTCAACAGCTTTACTTGAATAAACTTGCATCTATACAAGAAGTGATCTTTCTCTTGGTTCCAGCAGGTTTTGGAATAACTGGCAACCAAACTTCAATATTCTACTTTGCTAAACTCGGCTTTAGTCTGGTAGCTGGACTCTGCAGTGATTCTCGTACCTTTGGAGTGTGGTGCCTTTGGCTGTTAACCCCCTTGTGACAATTTATCCGTAAGTCTGCAAGGAGTCAGGGTGCTCTATGAGCTTCTTGCCTCTGCAGAGACTCCTGTCTATCTACCAGTATGAACAGGCCTCAAATGTAGGCAAGTTCATACACAGGAACCTAAACACCAAACTGACCCTATAGGACCCTGGAAACTAATGACAGGAATGAGTCTACCTGTTCCTCCAAAAGGAAGGACGAACAGGACTCTCCCTAAGGCCTAATAACAAAACAACAGGAGGGAAAAGGAAACTTATCTTTCAATGAAGAAATGGAGGCTCCAGGATCTCAGCTGAAACTAAACTGCTGCTCACCACCACAACACTGAAGCTATAAACCTCAAGGAATAGTGGGAGAAGAAGCAATAAATAGGGGAGGGACAATTACCACACCAGGAACACCTGAGGGAAAAGGGTGTGGTAAAAACCAACAACAAACAGGGAAAACATGTCAGATTACACCACGTGTTGCCAATTTGACAGACCTCCTGTTATCTGTCATAGGAATGTCCATGACAATCTGCTTCCAATGCCTGCTCTAGAACTGCCCTTGGTAGGAAACGGGACTGGCCCACTTCTGCCAAAAAAGTGGAGAATAGAATGGTGAATTCCATTCTTTCTAAAGATTTCTCTCCCATATACGCTGCCACCAGCTGGTGAACCAGACATACAATATGTAATACAACAAATAATAGTTACATAGCAGAACACTAGTGTTTTTGCTGGATCGGTTAGCAAAAATGCTTCCATTCCTGATAATACAACCATCTGCATCCGTTATGAACGGATCCGGTTGTATTATCTTTAACATAGCCAAGACCGATCCTTTATGGACACCATTGAAAGTCAATGGAGGGACAGATCTGTTTTCTATTGTGTCAGATTGTGTCAGAGAAAACTGATCCATCCCCATTGACTTGCATTGTGGGTCATTATGAATCCGTCTTGCTCCGCATCCCAGGACGGAAAGCAAACTACAACATGTTGTGGTTTGCTCTCCGGTCTGGGAATGCAACTAAACGGAATAGAATGCATTTTGGTGCATTCTGTTCTTTTCAGTTACGTTTTGTCCCTAGTGACAATGAATGGGGACAAAACAAAATACCAGAAAATAAAAACACTAGTGTGAAAGTAGCCTAAGAGGACCTAGAATAAATACACAGATGGCATTATGGTTAGACCAATAGAGACAGTAGCAGGGTGTAGGAATGGTAACACCACTCTGGGGTATTACACTCCCCTCTTGGTAGTAGTGAGCTGGTCCTGCTTCCTGCCAGGAGGGGGTTTCCAGTAAAGACAGCAAAGGGAGAGGAAGCACATGCTAGAGCTCCTACTCCTAGGAACAGTATTCAATTCTCCTGTGAGACCAACACTCCAGAGAGATTATCATAAGCCACAACACTGATTCCGGAAAGCATCAGTGTTTCAAGAGAGTAGAGTGGCAAGCGAAATTACAGCGTTACAGACCCTGCTGCCTCTGAGTGACTAAAGTTCAGACACCCATCACCTTGAACAACTACCAGGCCATACTGACTTCAAGCCAGAATCACATAGTGGACAGCACACATGCTCAAATTACTAACCTGTGAAAGAGGTCTTACCTGCATGTTAAGAAATCATGGAACCAGGGGGTATTTAAAGGAATGTCTCATCACAGATAACCCCTTGGGAGACACGTCACTGCAGCAGCTAGTCATTTGCTGCATCGGAAAATGACCCTTGTTGACCAGCAGGGGACTGTAGCGAGGTGAACCAAAGGAGACCTAACTGGAGGCTGCCCAAAAAAGGATGAAAAGCTGTACAAACCCCTTTCATGGGTTTTCATTAGAAATGAGTGAAGTTCACAAAGAAATTTTAATTGCTACGAATTACTTTGTAACGAATCACATTCCATTTTTTGTAGTGGGTGCAATGATGGGGAATGTCGGTCGTGCCACCCCGTCATTGAATCCCTCAGATGCTGCGTTCAACGCATCTGACACTCACATTGAGACCATTCAGGGATTAATAAGGGGTTAAAAAATGACTCTATGATTTGCCATTCCTTTATTATTTCTTCTAGAAGTTATGATTGAATTACTAGCAGCCTACAATGAAGGTCCAGATGGCTGTCACCAGTTGTGGGTGTGTTTTTTGCTCAGTCTGACACTGGGACCACTGATTGTTGTGTGGTTGTGTGTCACACTATGCAGGGACACGCTTGCAACTGGTGACACCCATCTGGACCTTCATTGTAGACTGCTAGCAATACATATATAACTTCTAGAAGAAATAATAAAGGAATGGTACATCCTAGAATCATAAGGTTGTCCAGAATTATTATTACAAGGATGCAGTTGCTAAGGTTTTATACTAGCACTTAAAATCTGTCAGGGAACAAACTGCTGGATCGCTCTGTATTCCAGCATTGCCAGAAGCTGGAATAAAGAGGATGCAGTGCTCGCACAAGCTCAATGGCCTCTTCAGACTGATGAAGCAGGTCAGCCAGCTTCAGGTACAAAACTGCTGACAGATGCCCTTTAAGCAGCATGGTCTTCTTTTTTTCTAAAAAAAAAAAAAAAAAACCCGAAACATTTTTAAACAAGTGTTCTTGGGTAGTGTTGGCTATGGTTGTGCAATATTACAATAACTAGATATGTCACAATATGTAGTCCAATGCTAAAGGTAAGAAAATACAGTACGGGCTGGAAATATGGGCCAGCACTACATACATGCATACACACACACAATAACATCAGACAGGCACGCTCCCTACATATATACATGCACACATATGTGCATTCACTGTACGCAAGCATACACACACTTACTGCACACATCTGCACACACTCATGACATGCTAGCACACACACACATGTATACTCACTACATACAGTCATACTTCTATGCACTCAGAATACATACCTACTTGCATACATTTATCCAGACATATGTACACCCACTTACACACCTAATAAATCAGGTGCTGGGAACTAAAAGGAAAAAAAGGACTCATTATAGTGCTGCCCCCTAAATTCTGCTGTCCTCGGCAGGCACCCTACGGTGCCTAAAGGCAAATACAGCCCTGACTACATGAAGCATCAGACAGCGGTACAGATCTGGTGAGCTTTGTGTGTATCTGTCATGCAATGTATGTAGCAGAGGTGTCGCTTGTACACATACTATTAGTCATACAATGCATTAGAGTTAATATATCTGTAAACCAGGAGTCATCTATGCTTAGTCATACACAGCAAGTAAATATGAGGTTCTCGTCTCTTCAGGGAAATTCCCAAACTAACATGAGACCACGATGCTTGCACCCATGACCTATAGTCTTTTTCAGATTGGTTACCTTGTAATGGAAATATATTACAGTCATGGTTATGGGCATGACACAGATCACTAAATACTAAAAATATAATTGATGACCCCCTTTACTAGCAACCAACCTAAGATCATAAAATGAGACAAGGTAGAAAGGAGAGAGATGACTTTTCCTCTTTTTTTAAATTCACTTGTGGTTTTGGCTTCCAGAACTGCTTCAGGAAACCTGACCGCGTGGCCTCTCCCTAATACTTCTGTACCTGCACAAATATAATGAATTCACATTTTTAAGATTTGGTTTAAAAATGTTTATATAAATCTATAATCTGGAGAATTTTTCTCATAATTGGATCTTCCATAGCCTTGAAGGGATATTTCAGTTATTTATTTATTTTATAGGAACTCCTACAATTTTCTAGGTGATTTGAAAAATGGCTGCCTCTCTCTAGGTGATTTATAAAATGATTGCCTCCAGGTGATGTTGTCATTTTGTTAATAAAATTTTGTGAAAAAAAACACAACACACCTTTACAGATCTATTTCTACCCAGACACTGACAGACTCGCGACTGCAGGTAGGGATACTGTGTATAGCTCCCCAATACACTATTATTCACCTGTTAAATACCATATTTATATATTATAGACATTTTCATCATGTACAAAAACCTAATACGGGATGCAAAAAGACATGAATGGTGTTGAGCTGCAAAACCAAACACGCCACTATACAATGGACCAGGGGTGTACATAGAAATCATTGGGCCCCATACCCACCCATAGCACTAATAATTAAACCGTTAGGGATGAATAACTCTGCATAATGCCCCCTGCAGGCTGCTGGGCCAATGTCCTCTATATAAGCATCAACAGCAAAAGCTCTGCTTGCTGCTGCCCCCCTCACACTAACATTGACCCCCTTCCCCATTATTATTTTTTATTTCTAACTTTTGACAGCACACAGCTGCACGCTTCTCTCTGTAGCTGTGCAGGGCACGCTTTCTAGACATCACTAGCTTCTGGGGATTGGAGTTCTATCCGGGTGGTTATACCGTGTTTCTCCGAAAATAAGACAGGGTCTTATTTCTTTTTTTCTCTGAAAAAAGGGTTAGGGCTTATTATCGGGGTAAGTCTTATTTTTGTCCCCACTGAACATATACCGGTATTTCATTTTTGTCCCCCACTGAACATATATGTCATTTTTGCCCCCACTGAATATATATTCATTTTTGGCCCCTCTGAATATATACTGGTATGTCATTTTTTTGCCCCCGTGCCCCTGTGCACACACAGAGGCCCTGACTGGCCATGAAAAGCACTTGCGGGCTGCGCCCCCCGGGGCCTATACCGTAACTCTATTCTCAGTGTATCCTCAATGTACAGTACCTAGGGCTTATTTTTGGAGTAGGGCTTATATTTTAAGCCTACTCCAAAAACAGGGCAAAATAGCGCTAGGGTTTATTATCGGGGTAGGTCTTATTTTCAGGGAAACAGGGTAATTAGAGTTCCAGTGCGGTAGAAGACAAGTCTTGACTCCAGCATCTCACTCAGTTCTGTGTCTGTCTACTGAGCTAGGCCAGCCAATCGGTAACAGGCTATTAACACTGCTAAATACTGATTGGCTAGTTCAGCGCCCAGTGGACAGACAAAAGAAAGAGCACTGGTATAGGCTGGTTGGGGGCTGTCTGTCACTGCGGGAGTGGGGGCAGGGAGATTCATTCAAAATATGTAAGGGGAATGGGGAAGCAGGGCAGTCTGAGCCAGGAGAAGAAATAGTGGAGCCACAGCAGCTATGGTAGTGTAATTAGGGAGTGGGCCTTCTATCTATTCTGCCCCTCCCCCACGGGCCCAATAGCAGCTGTATGGTCTTCCTCTATTGGAGGTACACCACTGCAATGGACGGCGCTGCGCTTGATGAGCTGAGAGGAGGCCGTGGCCTCAAACAGCTGATTGACAGGGGTCCCAGGTGTCAGACCCCACCTATCAGATACCAATGATCTATCCAGAGGACAGTTCAAAGGTAAATAACTGTCGCAAAACCCCTTTAAAACCAGTGTGCTAAAGAGCCCCCCCCCCTCATTTTGGGCCCCTCTTCCCCCACTGTCACATCCCTTTTTAGCGGCAGGGACCACCCAGTTGTAAGGTTTAGTTTCACTCAATGTTTATTGGTTGGTTATTGAGTTCAAGCTAAGATGGCCGAGCCTTTGGTTAGTATTGTTCATTGCTCTAACCCTTTATAAAGCACAGCGGCCGATTTCTTCAAACCTTCGTCTTGTTTTCTTATTACTAGTTGGTTTTAAGTAGGTTACCTAGACGGTGTGGCAGTGACACATACATTGTTCTGCACTTGCAGTGGAGTCAGTGTTCGGTAGCAGCTGCCGCATGACTCATGGGTGGTGTAACTCAGCTTTACGGTCAGCACCCCATTCACAGTGTGATTCTTGGCAGCACTAAAATAAAGATGCAAAAGCGTTACTAGGAGAGAACTGTTTTGCTTTGTTGGAAAGATAATTAACATCATATGATTAAAATATTATTTCTTCACTTGTGTTTATAGTGACAACACATTCTGCAGCGCATTACAGATAGTCATCACTTACGGTCTCCAGGTCACAATCCGGATTCCCTATCAGTATGTCTTTTGAAAAGTGGGAGAAAACCTAAACTTAAAGGGTTATTCTCATTTTAGACAATGGGGGCATATCGCTAACGAGAACGGAGCCCCCGAAGTGAATGAGGGCACACTGCGCATGCGCAGCCGCCCTCCATTCATTTCTATGGGGCCGCCGAAAATAGCCGAGCGCTGGCTCGGCTACTTCCGTCGGCTCCATAGAAATGAATGGGAGCACACCGCGCATGCACGGCCCGGCTCCCATTCATTTCTATGAGCAGCGCGGGGAGCTGCGCCTGGTGGTGGCCGGACCCCCGGAAACCTGGGGTCCTCCAGGCGCAGCGCTCCCCGCTCCGTTCTGGCTATAGGTGCGGGTCCCAGCGGTGGGACCCGCACCTATAAGACAATGGGGGCATATCCTAGCGATATGCCCCCATTGTCTAAGATGAGAATACCCCTTTAAAGGGATTGTCTCACTTCAGCAAGTGGCATTTATCATGTAGAAGAAGTTAATACAAATCACTTACTAATGTATTGTGATTGTCCATATTGCCTCTGGCTGGATTCGTTTTTCCATCACTTTATTACACTGCTCGTTTCCATGGTTACAACCACCCTGCAATCCATCAGCAGTAGTCGTGCTTCTACACTATAGGAAAAAGCACTAACCTATGTGCGGTCTCACAGTCCCGGCCACCAGAGAGGCCGGCGTTTTTTCCTGTAGAGTGCAAGCCCGACCACCACTGAAGGATTGCAGGGTGGTCATAACCATGGATATGAGCCGTGTATAATGTGATGGAAAAATGAATCCAGCCAGCAAAGGAAGCAATATGGACAATCACAATACATTAGTAAGTGGCTTGTATTAACTTCCTCTACATAACAAATGCCACTTGCTGAAGTGAGACAAAGCCTTTAAGCTTGTTTTAGACGTGGCGGATAATCCTAAAGATCATTGCTAACAAGCGTTTGTGTGAACGCTCATAAGCGATGATCCGGCAGTGTAATACTGCCGCTGATTACCCGATGAACGAACAAACGCTTGGTAATTGGAATCTTTCAACAGGTTTAAATATCATTTGCCAGTAGCAGATCTACTATCACGGTGCTATCTAATAACAGTCTGCTGCCGGCAATTAATGATTCTATATAAGGATGAGCGATGGCATTAGTGATTGCTCCTCCCCATACTGTGGAGGAGATCGCTGCATGTAATAGCAGCTGTCTCCTCTGCTGACAAGCAGGTGATTGCCGGGAAGGAACGCTTTGATCCCGACAATCCCTGCCGTAGATGATCTGCCTGTTTAATATAAGCTTAACACAGGGAGAGCATACAAACTCCATGCAGATGTCCTGGCAAGTCTCCAGCACTAACCACTGAGCCACCATGCTGTCCTGTGAATGGTACTACTAATAAAACTTTAGGTTCCTAGCCTGCCCCTGGCTGGAGGCCATTACTAATCATTTGCAGATTGGAGCTACACTCTGTGGTTTGTAAGTGTGGTGGAAAACCACGTCTACCTTTTAGTTCTTGGTGTAGCTGCGACACTAAGCAGGTTATGATGAAGCAGGGAGCAGGTCTGGTTTTAGACAAAGTGTGGCCCTGGGCAAAATTGAAAGTGGGGCCCTAAATCCTGAAATATTGAAACAGCGGTTACAACCACAGCACTGATTGTAGACTGCCAAATTATATCTCTTTAGCCTTTCCACTGTAAGCTGCTGATCCTGCAGCCTCTTTGGGTATGTTCACTAGGGTGGCCACCGGCTTCATCTCAAAAAGGAGGACATTTTCGGCCACACACCCCAATATGTTAAACCACACCCCAATCTGCTAAACCACGCCCCCAATCTGCTAAACCATGCCCCCCAATCGGCTCGTACACCGTCACCCATCACACCTCTACTGGCTCTTACCACACATACACCCCCACCCCCACCACGTGAAAATTCAAGTCAGCAAGCCTAACTATAAAAATACCGCTCTAGTATGGTTAGAATAAAGAGGATTGTTCAGTAATTAAAAATAAAATATGGCAGATGGAAAAGAAATCCACAATTTTCAGCTGTTCCCTCCCTGCCATTGAATGCTTTGGTTATATGGCTGCAGTGGTGACGCCTGTGACACGCTGGACTTTCTGGCATCATTGCTGCTGCCACGTAAACAAAGACTGACAGGCATGTAATGGGCGAGTGTGCACATCTGTCATAGTGCTGGTGATGTGCACACTGATGGGCAGGTGTATGGCATGTGACCACTGCAGCCAGTTCTCAGCATTAGAGCACTGATTGGCTGCAGCAGTAACATACCATATACCGGCAGGTGACACATATCTGGATGGACATTACATTCACCAGCACCAGACATACCAGATGATACAGCACCACTTACCTCTTACATCCAGTGACGTCTTCCTGATGTAGATCTTCTCTTTTCTGACACTTCTTTCAGCTCCATCTTCTCTCTGCCACAAAGACATCATAGATTACCCACTTTTACTGTTATCCTGCTGCTGCCTAAAATACTGCGCCCACTGTGCTCCCCAATGTCCCCAAATACTATACTGTAGATATAACAGTGCCATATAGGTAGGACCCCATATAGTCACCGTGCTCCCACTAATAATTCTCTCCTAGAGTGTCCCATTAGTAATAGTGCCCCAATAGTGATAATGCTCCACCAGTATCCCTTTTTAGCAGTAGTGCCCTCCATATTGTACTAATAATAGTAACACCCCCAATAGTACCCCTGGTAGTAGTAATAATTCCCCATAATAGAAACCATTTTCCCATAGTGCCTCCAGTAGTGCTCCCAGAAATAATAAGGACCTGCTGTAATGGTCCTCAAATCATCCCACTGTGCCCCCATCAGACCTCACATCAGCCCACTGTGCCCCCTTCAGACCTCCGATCAGCCCACTGTGCCCCCTTCAGACCTCCGATCAGCCTGTAGTGCCCCCTTTAGACCTCAGATCAGCCTGTAGTGCCCCCTTCAGACCTCAGATCAGCCTGTAGTGCCCCCTTCAGACCTCAGATTAGCCTGTAGTGCCCCCTTTAGACCTCAGATCAGCCTGTAGTGCCCCCTTTAGATCTCAGATTAGCCTGTAGTGCCCCCTTCAGACCTCAGATCAGCCTGTAGTGCCCCCTTTAGACCTCAGATCAGCCTGTAGTGCCCCCTTCAGACCAGCCTGTAGTGCCCCCTTCAGACCAGCCTGTAGTGCCCCCTTCAGACCAGCCTGTAGTGCCCCCTTCAGACCAGCCTGTAGTGCCCCCTTCAGACCAGCCTGTAGTGCCCCCTTCAGACCAGCCTGTAGTGCCCCATTCAGACCTCAGATCAGCCCACTGTGCCCCATAAAAAAAAAAAAAAAAAAATCTTACCTTTCCTGGGCTGCAGCTCTGCTCCACCGCTCTTGTCTCTTCACTGTCCGCGCTGCACTGTCACCTGACTGCGTGCAGCGTCAGGTCAGAGTGCGCGCACTACGTCCTGACGCTGTACCAGTCAGGCGTGTGCAGCGCAGCCAGACAGGAAGAAACCGGAGCGCAGGAGGAGCTGAGCGGTGAGTACAGACCCAGCTCCTGCAATGAGCGCTTCCATCTGTATTGATGGAAGCGCTCATTGCTTCCTGCGCCCCTAAAAAGGAGGACTTCTGGCCGTCCGTCCTGGCCTTTAGCCGGACGGAGGACCAGGAGTCCAAAAACCGGACTGTCCGGCCAAAAACCGGACGGATGGCCACCCTAATGTTCACAGAGTATTTTCTGTGCTTAAAAAAACCTAATGCAGAATCCGCATCAGGTTTTTTTGGTGCAGTTTTGCTGTGAATTTTCATTAATGCTCATTTTCCAAGGGAATTCTGGACATAGAATCTACATGAGTAATGGCCAGGGCACTTCTTTTTTTTCATGGTGCAGTTTAAAAAACCATAAGCAGAAAAAAAGGGTCGTCCCATCCGAGCCCTGAAATGAAGGGAGAGCACAGTGTGCATGTATGTCATCCTCCATTATGTTATGATAAGGATCTGTGGATGACACTGTTATGGAGGATCTGTGGATGACACTGTTATGGGGGATCTGTGGATGACACTGTTATGGGGGATCTGTGGATGACACTGTTATGGGGGATCTGTGGATGACACCGTTATGTGTGACATAGCTTTACAGATTAGCAGCCCTGGTCTGCTCCCCCAAGTACTGAAAGAAAAGTCACTGCTAATTTGTACCTCAGATCCTTAATCTATACTCCACCCCCCACCCCCAATTAACAATTCAAACCACCTAAACAATGTTGTCTTCATTAGTTTAACTAGAGCTCCTTATGGCCCAGACAGCCATGCAGTAATTGAAAGAAGTGTGGCCACGTCACAAACACGCCGTATGGCGGTGTCCTAAAAGTGCTGCAGACCTAGGTGATACTGGAGTCACAGGGAGCTCACACACAGCTCACAGAGGGGGCACACACCAGGAGTAGAGGGGATACAGGGGGCACAGGGAGCACACACAACTCACACAGGAAGCGCGCACAGAGGGGGCACTTGGATCTAACAGAGGAGGCGCAGGGAGCTGACAGAGGGGGCGCGGGGAACTGACAGAGGGGGCGCGGGGAGCGGACAGAGGGGGCGCGGGGGCTGACAGAGGGGGCGCGGGGGGCTGACAGAGGGGGCGAGGGGGGATGACAGAGGGGGCGCGGGTGGCTGACAGAGGGCATGCAGGGAGATGACAGAGCTCACAGAGGGGGCTCAAGGGAGAGCAGTGACTATCCGTACATGAGGTTAGTTAAGAGTGGTGTGACCCAAGCAGCCCTGCACCCCCCTCTTCCACCTACACTTTCTGGATGGACTTACCTGCTGGAGAAGGAACAGGCAGGGTCCTGGGAGCCCCCTGCAGTTCAGGAGCTGAGGTCTGGGGGTCCGATGCAGTTGAAGGCCCAGTCAACCCAGCATGGTTTGGGCCTTGCAGCCTGGAGCAAAGGAAGAGGGGGGCGAGCTATGTTAGCTCCGCCCACACAGAACGTCCTGATGCCGGACTTTGGCAGCAGGATCTAATGTTGTGGAGGTAAGATAGGGAGAGGCGGAGACCGTGCAAGGAGGAGGGGGGGGGGTTCAGCAGCAGAACGCTGCAACACCTTAGGAAATAAATAAAAGAACTGAATTAAAAAAAAAGACTCCTAACAGCAGGGGGCCCCTCTGAGAAAGGGGGCCCTGGGCAATTGCCCTGTTTGCCCCCCCCCCTAACGCCGGCCCTGGCAGAGAGTGAGGATGACTTGCATAGAGCTAGTCAGCAGGCAGGGATTGCCTCATATTGATGACTGGTGTTGCTGAACTGTTACAATGAGCATATGGTCTGGGGCCTGCACTACAGCCTTTTTTTCCCTACTGCACCAGGATAGGACTTTTGCTTAAAGAAAGCTATGCATTTTTTTTCTTTTAACAGCATGTAAGTCACACAACAATCACATGTACCTGTGACATTAATTACTTTAAAGGAATCATCGTTTTGGATCAGGAGGCAGCATGTTATAGAGCAGGAAAAGATTCAATGCAATTACTAGGCTTAGGAGTCAGGAGGGTGGTCCTATCAGTGATTGACAGCTATCTCTATGTACTCTTATGAAGGAAACAAAATCATCAAATCACTGTTAAGGCCGCCCACTGGACTCCTCACCATTGATTTGGCAATGAATGGATTGCAAGTCATATTAAATCCTTTCTCACAAGACTATATATCAGTCTGCTCAGCTCCTACTGCTCTATAACTGCTTGAAAAACATGATAGGTTTCCTTAAAAAAAAATTGAAACTTTTATAGATGAAGTGAAAAAAGTTCCACCAAATAAAAAAAATCATTACTTTAATGGAGTTGTGCAAGAGTGGGGACAGCCGCGCCTGTTTTTGGCACTGGCTCTCCGTTCCTGCTTCTCGCCACCGGCTCTCCGCTCCTTTTCCTTCAGGCCTGCGATGCTCCGCTGGGCTTCCTAGCTGTATACATCTGGTTTGACATGGCTGCAGCCAATCACTGGCCGCATCATCGCCCTGTGACCATTTGTCATGACGTAAAGGGAGCCGGTCACCGCTACAAGGAGCATCACAGGCCTGGAGAAGAAGGAGCAGGGTGCCAGAGCCAGGAAGCAAGTAAGTAATCTTACCTTTAGAGGTCTGGCCAAGTGAGGGGTTTAATATTGATGGCCTATCCTCAGAGTAAGCCATCAATACCTGATCTGCAGGGGTAGATCACCCTGCCATCAGCTGTTCTGCAGTAGCTCTGGCACTGGAAATGTGGTCCATTAGACCCTGCTAACCAGAGTGGCCAATGTATTTTCTGACTGGGGTTAGCCCTTTTGACCATGACACATAGCTTCCTCTAGTGGCAGCTACTGGCAGCCATTGAGTTATGTTTCTAATTGATGGAACATTTCATCAGAAAAGTGGAACTCATGCTACTATAAAGTATTATAAATATATAGGGTGCAAAGCTTTATTGAAAAAAGAACATAAAAAACGATTAGGGGTGTTCTATGGAGGTGCATACTATAATATCACTGCTTGAGAAAAGTCCCAGTAAGAGGACTGAAACGTTGCTCTAGTGAATAAAGAATACCATCTTTGAAACACATCCGTGGGAGTGCCGTGGGATTTTTTTTATATTAGTTGCTAGTTATCAGCTGTTTCTGACTGTTATATGTAAGGACTTGTTTTATCTGTTGTTATCTGATTATGTCTCTTAAGGCCCTTTTAGACGGGCCGATGTGTCTCCCTGCCCGAGCGCCGATCAGCAATATCGGCGCTCGGGCAGGGAGCCTTTACACGGCCCGACGAATCGAGCGCCGGGCCGCACGAGTGATCGCTGTATCACTCGTGCGGCCGGGAAGCTCCATACTGTCAGGCGCACATCGCCTGTTTACACAGGCCGATGTGCGCCCGACAGATTGGATCTTTTGTAGAAACCAAAAGATCCAATCAGCCGACGAACGAGCGTTTTGCTCGTTCGTCGGCTGATTAGGGCCACTTTTACACAGGCCGATTATCGGCATTAGCGTTCCTAGGAACGATTTTTCGGCCGATAATCGGCCCATGTAAAAGGACCTTTAAATCTTCATTTTCTCTTATCTTGGATGACATTTGGGATTTTGGAACCAATTACTCAACTTACAGTACAATGGTTTCAACATACAATGGTCGTCCTGGAACCATTTAATATTGTAACTTGAGGGACCACTGTATTAGTCTTGGCTAGAATCTACTCAGATACGCACTGGAAGTGTCAATTGTGACCTAGTGTATATTTACCTGTTTAGGAGTAAAAGAAGGTTAAAGGTTCCTAAAAATGATTTACATGACGTGTTTAATGTGTCCACCATTCTGCCACATGCACATGGTTAATTATTTAATCTGGCCTTAGTGCCACATGGGAAACTTCTTCATAGCACTGCATATTTTTTCTACATACACAAAGGACTTTAAATGACCCCAGAGAAAAAAGTCCAAAGGCGTTAAGTCTGGTTTTCTTGGGGTCTATTCTGTCAGACCTCTGTACCTAATCCAATTGCATATCTAGCCGTTTGCCACAGAACACAGCTACAGAACACACCAAAGTGCGTAGGTCCACCATCCCGTTGAAAGTAATGTGGTAACTTACTGTTCTCACTGAACACAGATGGTAATATGGTGTACTGTGACATCTGGAAGTACTTCCATTAAGTCATCCATCCATGAAAAAAGGACCTATCATATGAGTCCCACAAATACCACACCAAACCATGAACTTTTCTAGAGACATTGTTTTTTATGGGTCTATCCATGACCTCACCATTCCCATTAGACAGTGCCTCGTCACTGAAAAGAATGAGATGTGGGAACAATTGACCCTCTTCTGTTTGCTCCAAAGCCCATTCTGCAAACTTTGTCTGTCTTCTAGGATGTTTTCATTGAGGCAATATATCATCTGAACTTTGTATTGATGTCGGTTTTGAACATGAAGAATCCACAATATGGAACATTGACTAATCCCAGTTTCCAATGATAACCGTTCCTGCTGAACCCGGACATACCCTTAATTTCACCCAGCCTCCACCTAGCAGAGCCTGGTTCGTCACCAGAACTGTGCGATTTAGCTGTTCTTGTCAGGCAGGCTGCCTGGGTGAAATTAAGAGTATGAACCCGGACAACCACTTTAAAAACAAATGATGCTAAGACAATTGTGTCAACCTCCTCCTGTCCACTGTCTGACAACGATGGATCCAGTTTCACAAAACTTTGTGATTAATTTGCATATAGTTGAGTTTGAAATTGGGCTCATATCTGGGTGATGTGCATTAAAGTCTGCTGTGATGTCACGTGTGGTCATCCTTCCACACATGAGGACAATTTTTTTACAATGTTCCTTAGATAACAGTGTGATACCCCAGACCTGGCCTCATTCTCTGGCCTCATTCTTCAGTGCTATAACTTTCACTGCAACAGACCCCAGGGAGCGACAGCCTGAGGGAGGACACCGTGACACTACAACACTACATCAGGGTCACTACCACTCCCATGCTCTATACCAGCTCCCACAGGGATTCGAGGCAACAGCATGATCATTCACCTGCAATGACAATGCATAAATGGGATGTTAGACACAGTTTACCATCTTTGACCTCACTTAACTCCTAAACAGAAAAAGATTGATCACAACAGACATTTCCAGTGTGCTTCTAACTAAATTCTAGTCAAGACTGATATATCACATGACCCCCTTCCTATTGGAAAAACTTGTGCTGACTTCAACATGGCAAAAAAGTGTTTTTCTAGGCTTTTGCATCACGCTGTATTAAGAAATTAATGAGTAGGGATTTTTGGACCTAAAAGTAAAATGATGACTCATATTTAAAAAGAAAAAAGTCGGTATTTTCCCACTTTGTCATTTGGAGTCAGTTTTCCTGCACTTCTTTAGAACATGATTTAGTTGCATTTCTCCAAGGCGTTTACAGAATTACAAATCAATGGAACCTCCTGTAACAAAAGGGATTGTAGTAGGATCTATTTTAAGAATATACTAGGTTATAAAAACTATGACTTTCCAAGAGGAAATAGCAATGTTATTTGTGTAACCAAAAAATTACTAATATGTATTGTGTATTAGGCCATTTATTCCCTGGGCCAAAATGAAAAGATTTCCATTTTCTGAGCTGCTCTGTAAATGAAATAAGATATATTGTCATAATATATCCAGCTCTAGGAACAGCTAATGATTGTGCCTTTATTTCTACTTCCATTTTTCTGTTCCATTGCAGAGGAACATTTCTGACTGATCGATTTAGCCGCTATTGTAATTTTTCTTTTTTTTCTTCCTGGCAAACACTTCCACAGTGAGATCACATTATGAACGGTGAAACTACAAGGTGGTAGTGAAGTCATGCCTTGTAGAAATAGGACATGGACAACTTGGAGGAACCAAAACTAAAAATAATTGTGGCACTTATTAAAGTGATCCCTATTCCTCAGCTTCCTGGAACACAGTGAATACAACGGTTAACCATATGGCTTTTCATATCGATCTGCACCAGAATATAGCCACAGATGACAAGGCATAGAACAGAATCTGATGAACTTCTGTAAAGTGGGGGCAGAGCCAACCTTAAAGGGAACCTGTCACCATGAAAATGTGAAGTAATCTGCAGACAGCTTGATGTAGAGCAGGAGGAGCTGAGCAGATTGATATATAGTTTTGTTGAAAAGATTTTTTATTGAAAAGACTCAAGTTGTATTTCATTCCCTTAAATTTCTGGCCATTCTGGACTTTGAAGTCAAGGAGGTGGCAGACAAGAAGTCTGTCAATCACTCATAGGACCACCTCCTTGACTTCAAAGTCCAGAATGAGCAAGAATTTAAATAAATGGAATACAAGTTGTACTGAATCTTTCACCATAAAACTATATATCAATCTATAACATGCTGCCTGCAGCTCAAACACCATTTTCAACACGGCAGGCTCCCATTAAATATGATGTCCCCAAGAACCCATCCTAAGGAGAACACTGCCCCTCTAAGGGCCCTGAACATCACTCCCATGTGCCTGTTCAGGTTCTTTCCCGAGAACAGGGCACAATTCAATCACTGTTGCACCACTAGTTGGACACTCTGCTGGGAGAGGCCGAAAGGAGAAGGTGCTGGGATCCATATTAGAGGAATAGGTTGGGAAGAAACTGCTGCAGATGATAATGACTACCCAGTTACCAGGCAGCAGACTGAGCCTATGATGAGACTGCAAACCAGACCTAATGATGGCCAAAGTGCTAGGTTACCTTAAGAAACAGCAGAGGTAGAAAGGTTGTTGCCACCAACCCAAAGAGGAGCCAACGCCCTGATGTGTCAACACACACACAGACTTGACTTGGAGGAATTAATCAAGTATGCAGACTCCCTGCCAGTGCTTGGGATATACAGTATGATGGCTGCATTTGAGTGGAGATTCTGAACTGGACACCTCAGGCCTATGACCTAACATTGCCCCTGAATTGGGGAAGAACTAGAATTAGGACTTGGAACTAGGATTAACAATATTGTATTGAACTGTAACGATGGACTGTATATAGTTTAATGACTGTGCTGCTGAGAATCATAATGCACTGTGTGCCCTTTAAGAGACTACAAAAACTAGGCTATGTGCTGTGCTAGGAGAGATTGTAAATATACTACTCACAAAAAGTTAGGAATATTTGGTTTTTGAGTGAAATTTATGGAAAATGTAAAAAGTTCATCTTACAGTGATATTATACCATGAAAGTAAGGCATTTAAGTAGAAGCATGCAATGGTGATTTCTTCATCTCAAACAATTTATTGAAACAAAAGCCAACACCAGTGGTGGGTATACCCCCACAAAAAATGTTAATGTCTCAAAAACTGTTCACAAATTGACTTATTGTCTGCTGAGCCATGGCATTCCACTGTTCTTGAAGGGCAACCCTCAGGTCACTGAGGTTCTGAGGTACAGAGATAAGAGTTCTACATGGCCGCTCAGCTGATCCCATAGGTTTTCGATGGGATTCAGGTCTGGAGAAAGTAAAGGACACTCCATTTGAGGTACCCCAGTCTCCAGCAGCCATTCTCTAATGATGCAACCTTGATGAGCTGCAGCTCATTGTTGTCCATGAAGATGAAATAAGGACTGTGTTGTTCATGCAGAGGCACGATGACTGGATTAATGATGTCAAGTAGTATGACGCCTGTGGTCAGGTAGTCTTGCAGGTCATCTAGCAAGCAGACCACGCTGATGTAAATGGTTTTGAATTGTCTGACGTGACACCTCTCACCTCTCTTAAATGTGCCTGGAGTTGTGTGGCATTCATCATCCGGTTACGCAGAGCATTGTTCATGAAGCAGTAATCAGTGTGGGATATGGCCAAAGGACGTCCTTTCTGTGACTCTTCCATTCTCTCTGTATCTCTGTTGCAACCTGCTGATGACACTCTGCAACACTCTAAGCTCAGTGGCCACTTCTGTCTGAGAACATCCTGCTTGAAGCCTCACAACGACAAGGTACTGTTGCTCAATTCTTATATGTCGTCTTCTGATTGTGATTATGATGTCAAAATGTGAACAGCAGGATGAGGAGGACTGTGTAAATACCAATTCTAATTGAACCAGGATATATATTGGCCGATTTATGGATCAAACACCTGTTGTGAATTTTGATGTTAAGCTCCTTGTTAGAGAACAGCAAGTTGTGCAAAAAGTACTGAAACATTGAACAGTTGGACATGTGCATTCAAAAGTTTAGAGAAGGTCACATTAAGTTCACCTGTAAAGGTTAGAGTGCATTTTAGTTTCATCCTTAAATTTCACCCACAAGCCAAATATCCCTAACTTTTTGTGAGTAGTGTATCTGTATGCAACATTTCTAAGTGCAGCACCGTTCTGCGGATAGAAAAGATGTATATACTCGTACAGTAAATTATTGTGGCTGCAAAGAAATGTATGTGCCTCTGCTGGCCTTGTTTCCACACCATCCAAAGAAGCTGTGAGGTGTGCCAAAGTCTACCTGTGCACTTTACACATCCAAAGATCAAAGTTCCCAAACATGTTTCCTAATTATAAATTATTATAGAATTTATTTTGAATTATGGTTAAGAATGACATTTTGAAAATCCTATAAGGTGGATAGATTTATTACGAGTGCCGTTTCTTACTCCAGTCTTAATTAGAAAAAAGCTTCACACATCACTTAATAGTTTTAGTGCATCTCAGCAGAAATGTGCACAAGAATCAGAAATTGGCCTGGATTTCTTATGTAAAATATGCCAACTTTAGTGCAAGTTTTCATGAATTCTTCTGGATGCTTATGCCATGCCCCTCCCAACCACGCCCAGCGCACTTAAAAAAAAGTGGCAAATATGACATAAACAGGCAAAAAGTCGCCAATTTTTGCACAAAATGTGACTTTTTTGGTATCGCATTATTCTATGTTCTATTCTGGTGCTATGGACATAATAAATTTCCTACTGGTTCTGAACACTATTCCGTGGGGAAAAAAAATGTGCATTTTTTCAAGAAAAGTTGAGCCTCGTTTACAGACTACGGACCCTTCGGAGCCTTTTTTTCATCATTCAATTGTACTCATTTTGAGCTAAAATAATTTTTTTTTCAAATGGTCTTTATTAAAAATTGTGAGCCCCTTTCTCTATACAGCCTTGAGATTCTTTAGTAGCAGGATCTGTGCTTTTACTGTGTTCCGTCAGGCAGCTCAGCTGATGGCTCCTCATCTCTGACCTTATAAACACTCATTACAGCTCAGTTCTTATCTTACCGATAAGAAAGTGGAAGCTTTGGCAGCACCTCAGTCTCTGTTCATTGCAATGGTTAAGGTTTTGCAGTGTTTAAACTGGCATGAAAGAAATTATACTTCCCCGTTATTTCAACTAAATAGTTCCACAAAACGTACATGGCGAAGTCAGTAATATTTAAGATCATTTCCCTAAAATGATGATTTCATGGATTTCACTTGTAGAAGACTTATAGTGAAACTTTTGAATCAATTTATTTATAATAGTAGGGACAGGGATGTAAAATATTTTGGAATATACTTTATTAGGGAAAAGAAAAGTTTTTTTTTTTTTTATAAGGAAAGGGTGTGTTTGCTGGGTTGCAGCCAGATCTTCACCTATCCCCATTATAGTGAATGGGGCCAGCAGGTGTCAGCGTTTGGCAGTGCCAGATCTATACAGGCTGCTCTGCTGCTGGAACAGCCTGCCGGGGATGTCAACGCAAGTGAGAAACAGGCTTTACTAAGTTGGTCTTCAGTCTTCAGCTTTCTTCTGAGGCTTCCACACTACCTATAGTCACTACCCCAGTTCCTGACTATGTACATATGCCCTTATCAGTGACTATGTACATATTCCCTCATCACTGTTCATCACCCTGCCTATCTAATGTGTTACATGCAAGCGTCTTCAGCATCGTAATAGAATGCTGAAGAGTAGACTAAAGACTCTCCTTAGTAACGCTCAGTTACAGCATTGGCGAGGAGACTCTTTACACTGTGTTCTAGTACAGATATCTATCCTAATGAAAGCACATTACAAAAATGTTCACCATCCCCGTCCCTACACAGTGAAACTGAACTATAAACTATAAACTGAAACCACAAGTTACACTTTAAACCTAAATTGTAATTTCCTCTGAATATTTTGGCTGTGGATTTTTAATTTTTTACTTTTATGCTTCAGTTATTCCCTTTGTGGCTTTCATTATCCAGGATATTAAAAAGGGAACAGAAAAACTGAGATTGATGATCCATGTTCATGCAGTGCGTTGTGAACCATTTATAATAAGCTTTCAATATTATAGGTCATACAGGATGAAATGGGACTGTTTATAGGCAAACACCCTAGGAAATAACGTGCCCTACTCTTACTACTACTTACTGACTGATAAGTAACACAAACCTCAAATAATTACATGTCTTCACCTGGGGCATGCTCCAATGCGCTCCCTTGCCCTATTCTGGATTGCGCAGGGCAAGGGCTCTTTTGTTTACCAACACACACTGCCGGGCGGAGGCTTCCACCCAGCAGTATGTTCGGTGACCTCACTGGCTCTAATGGGCCGGCTTTAGTGCTGCCCTAGCCATTTTGAAATTATGGGTATGTCCGGGTTCAACTCTGAACCCAGACAACCCCTTTAACTAAATGTGCCCTCAATTTATAAAATGTAATATTTATACTGCTATACCACAAAGTACAGCAATAGTTCATACATGAGTACTTCTATATGATACACACATTCGTACATTGCCTATGCGCACATACACACATTACACACCTTATTATATTATACCCACATATACATTATACACATACCACACAGTCATACACATTGCAAACATACATATTTTACATGTACATTCACACTACACACACATATAGTTGCACACATTCTACAGTGTGGAAATGCAGTGTTGAAATATTAGGCTACTTTCACATCTGCATTTTTCATTAAGGTTTTGAGATCTGGCAGAGGATATGAAAACCTGAATTAAACGGTTCAGCTTAGTCCCCATTCATTGTTAGTGGGGACAAAACCGATAAGTTCAGTTCAAGCAGCGTTTTTGTGTCTGGTTTGCAAAACTGAACAAACCATCAGGTATGAAAATCAATATACTACTTTCACACTAGTGGCAGACCTCTCTGTCGTAGTTTTATTCGGGCAGTCGGAGAAGTCTGCCGCTAGTGTGAAAGTAGCCTAAGTAAAAAAACAGATCCGGCAGTCATTCACTTACAATGATTTTCATGCCTGATTAGATTTGTTCAGTTTTGATTTAATACAACTGGATCTGGCTGAAACCGAGATATCAGGATGTATTAAATGGAACAGGTCCTTTTAATTCAGATATTGAGAATCTCTGCTGCATATCAAAACCTGAATTAAAAACGCAGATGTTAAAGTAGCCTTATATAGTAACAGGAAATAAAAAGGAGCAGAAAGCCTGTGCAATGTAAAAGTAGGGAACACATATAAATACCAAGTGATCGCTGATATTTCATTGTTGACCGGAGTAACCCTTTAAAGCATTTATCCCTATTGACTAAATAAGAGATAAATTATAGATAAGTGGGGCCCGACTGCTGTAAGTGTTGCGCTCAGGTTTTTCCATCAGTGTCATAGCTTTACAGGTCGGCTACTACAAAATTATGCTTGAGTTATTTCCAATAATCCAATCATCTCCATTCTACTGCTGTTGCCCTCCTGCGTCCCACTACTAATTCTCTTGTGAACTTGAGGTTTGCGTCATCACATCATCATGACCACTAATCTGCTCATCTTGGTCTATTCTTCCATGACCCCATACATTGAAGTGCAGCTTATTTAACATTGACTTATGTAACTTTCAGGAAGTGCTTATGATTTACAGAAGTGAAAAAGTAATTGCAGAGAACAGCACGGCCCCTCATCAACTTAAATTTCTATTTTTCTTAACAATTAATAGATATCGCGCATATATCCCTCCTCTGGATCACCCGCACCGGACCTACTGATATGTCCCCACTATATAAACAAACAATCACAAGGTTTTCAAAGAATCAATGAGTACCTTAGTATCGTAGTAATTGTAGGGCTCTACTCCTAGGATCCATCCATATGCGGTGATAACAGGCAGGGGAAATGTAGGCTGTTGGTTGGGGTGCGCTCCGGCCGGTAGCGCATCCCCACACTAACAAAACTGAAAATACCCGCGCTCTCTCGGAGCGAATAGTGACGTCACTATCAACACTACAAGTGCTGGTAAGGGTCTGAGTTCCTCACCGGCCGGAGCGCACCCCAACCAACAGCCTACATTTCCCCTGCCTGTTATCACCGCATATGGATGGATCCTAGGAGTAGAGCCCTACAATTACTACGATACTAAGGTACTCATTGATTCTTTGAAAACCTTGTGATTGTTTGTTTATATAGTGGGGACATATCAGTAGGTCCGGTGCGGGTGATCCAGAGGAGGGATATATGCGCGATATCTATTAATTGTTGATTACTCTCTACCGCTTGGCAGTAGCTTTGTGTGGTGCTACTGCGATATCGCAGCTTAGTTGCTAGTGAGGACAGTTTCCTAGCGCCGAGGTATCAGCTTGGTATATTCTATTTTTCTTATTTGACTATTTATTTACAATATATCAGTGGATCTTATGCTTTGACTCAGTATGAGCAGTCCCTAATTCTATATCATGTGTAGATGGCCCACCAACCTATGACCTATTCACTTATTGCTCCAAAGCAGCTAAAATGGAAAATGATGCAACTTGGAAAATGGTCTTTATTATTAAAAATATGGTTGTGTATCTATAGTCCATGCGTCTCCATGGTAACCGACTACAAACAACCCCTGTGTTGTCTGGTCTTATAGTCATACTCTCTTCCATCTGTCCCCTACTTCTTCATCACATACATTTGTAGGAAGTATGATGGCATGATCAAATTAAAGAGGTTTTGTGTACAATATGTTACAACAATATATATTTTTGTAAATAATAACTGCTTCAAAATAGCTTTATTTTTCATTTAAAAGAATTGAAACAATAAGAAAAATGGTTGTGAAGGTTGATATAGCTTTTAAATATAGTTATTTTGTTGTTCAGGTGAACACAGATCGCTTGGCTCCCAACCCTCAGAACACAGCCCGTATATGTCTCTTGATTGTTTACAAAGACAGGGCTGTCAAAAGACATTCACATCCTTCTGATATAGATACCAAAATGCCATAGTTAACACTGATTATAGATACAAATGCAGGACGTCCATGTCTGAGAGGAGAGGAAGGGCGAGGAGATGCACACCATTGTTGGAGCAGGGACAGGTAAGTACTAATGAGATAACCACCTTTTCATGAGAACTGAACAGTGGAGTATGGGACAGCAGTTCTCCCAATAGGCAAGGGTGATGCTGATAGATGCTATTTGTTACAGAGGTCTGTCTGCCGAGGTCTGTCTGTCTCTCTTAAAGAGGGTCTGTCTGTCCCTATGAAATAAAACAAATCATGTGACAGGGAAGGGGTGATGGGATAACAGTGGGAGCCCCTCTCCACCTAACCACTTAGATGGAGCAGAGTTGGCAGCAGGGTCATCTCAGATCCTGACTGTCTCAGTGGGAACCCAGCTGTCAGTCACAGCCAGTTGAGGATCTCATGGGCGCTTCTCCTGTGCCCTCTTGATCACAATCATGTACGTGTAGGATTGTTAGTTTTATACAGCATTGTGACTTTTCACAAAAGTCTTGAGGTCTCTTGCTACAGTTTTACTTGATCCCACAGGGAGTGCATATCTTTTCTAGGGATTGCAGATTCCTATGAGGAACACTGGGAGGATAGACTATTACTCAGCCAGTAAGTAGGAGCAGTACACCTCCTTTGTGGACCACAGCTTTGCAAGAGCTTGTACTACAGGTGGGTCACTTTCCCTGCCTCTCTCACTGGCAACACTTCACTCCTACAACCTGCCTCTTTCCTGTACTTTTATTGTCCTACTCCTCTCCATGCTCTTGGCTGTCTAGGGGTGTTCTACTGGAAGCCTCTACAGATCTCTTCACCTCTTGCTGCATTGCGTTCAGATATGAATTTTCCCACAGCAACAAAGATACTCCATCTGTCTTGCAAGACCAACAGCAGGGATGTATCAGGGCAGTGGAGAAAACGCTTATTCCAGTGTTGTACTGCATACATTTAAAAAGAGGGAAGAAGAACTTGGTTGAATTTGATGGACTTATGTCTTTTTCCAATCTTATTAACTATGTGATTATGTAACTATGTAAAGAACAAGACATGGGATGAGATGGAAGCTTGCTGGACATGATAAAACCGTCTGTTGTTTTTAGTACTCAGCTGAGCAGTGGGGCCCTCTGAGCACACTGGACCCTAGCATCTGCCCGGCTTTGCCAGGTACTGACGCTGGCTCTGGATGTGCTGCATGTTATGACTGTATAAAATTGTTATATACTGTATAAAATTGTATTTCCTCATGAAGCTGTTTATGGGAAATTTGTCACACCACATGTAAAGAGTAGTTTTGTAGTAAGCAAAAGAATCTCCTTCCAAAGATGAATTTACAGGCCAAAAAGTCCTGGATCTCTCACTTGAATTGAGCAATATCCAGAACCATATTAGGAAAAAAATCTGAATTCAGAAATTTGTAATCCTGACTTCTTCTTTGTTCCATTACCAACATTTCATATGCAACGTTTTAATCCATACATGGTTAGAAAATACTTGAAAAATTACCCGTGTGGGTTGGATCAAACTAAATTCTGTGTTTTGCTACAAAGAAATGTACAGTGCCTTGTGAAAGTATTCGGGCCCCTGGAACTTTTCAACCTTTTGCCACATTTCAGGCTTCAAACAAAAAGATATAACATTTTAAATTTTTGGTGAAGAATCAACAACAAGTGGGTCACAATTGTGAAGTGGAACGAAATTTATTGGATCATTTAACCTTTTTTTGTAATAATAAAACTGAAAAGTGGGGCGTGCAAAATTATTCGGCCCTCTTGCATTAATACTTTGTTGCACCACCTTTTGCTGCGATTACAGCTGCAAGTTGCTTGGGGTATGTCTCTATCAGTTTTGCACATCTAGAGACTGAAATTCTTGCCCATTCTTCCTTGCAAAACAGCTCGAGCTCTTTGAGGTTTGATGGAGAGCGTTTGTGAACAGCAGTTTTCAGCTCTTTCTACATATTCTCAATTGGATTCAGATCTGGACTTTGACTTGGCCATTCTAAGACCTGGATACGTTTATTTTTGAACCATTCCATTGTAGATTTTGCTTTATGTTTGGGATTGGAAGATAAATCTCCATCCTAGTCTCAGGTCTTTTGCAGACTCCAACAGGTTTTCATCCAGAATGGTCCTGTATTTGGCTCCATCCAGATTTGTGAAGTGTTCGACTGATTGTTGTCCTATGGACAGACTCTCCCACCTCAGCTGTAGATCTCTGCAGTTCATCCAGAGTGATCATGGGCCTCTTGGCTGCATCTCTGATCAGTCTTCTCCTTGTGTGAGATGAACGTTTAGAGGGACGGCCGGGTCTTGGTAGATTTGCAGTGGTCTGATACTCCTTCCATTTCAATATGATCGCTTGCACAGTGCTCCTTGGGATGTTTAAAGCTTGGGAAATCTTTTGGTATCCAAATCCAGCTTTAAACTTCTCCACAACAGTATCACGGACCTGCCTGGTGTGTTCCTTGGTTTTCATGATGCAGAACCCTGAGACTATCACAGAGCAGGTGCATTTATACGGAGACTTGATTACACACAGGTGGATTCTGTTTATCTTCAACAGTCATTTAGGACAACATTGGATCATTCAGAGATCCTCAATGAACTTCTGGAGTGATTTTTCAGAACTGAAAGTAAATGGGCCGAATAATTTTGCACGCCCCACTTTTCAGTTTTATTATTACAAAAAATGTTTAAATGATCCAATAAATTTCATTCCACTTCACAATTGTGACCCACTTGTTGTTGATTCTTCACCAAAAATTTAAAATGTTATATCTTGGCAAAACCTGAAATGTGGCAAAAGGTTGGCAAAAGGTTGAAAAGTTCCAGGGGGCCGAATACTTTTGCAAGGCACTGTTTATATTGACATCCTGTGTCATTTGCCCATATGTTATATATTTTTTTTACTATAATATTTCTTGACCGTGTTATTTTTGTTCACATCTATCAGTAGAGATGAGCCAAGTTCTGAAAAATTTGATTCGGCAGATTCGCCGAAGTTTACAGAAAAATTCAATTTGTTCCAAATTAACTTGTCGCAAATCCCTATAAATCAGTATACCTGTATGTCATGGTGGCTGAGGGAATGTACGGAGTGTAGCTGCTGCAGTGGGCTTGATTCATATGCAGCGGGTGCCAGCTGTATCATACAGCAGACACCCGGCTGCAATAATAGGGAATGGCGATCCCCCAGAACCCCGTCATTTAACCCCTCAGATGCTGCAATGAAGGCCGATTGCGACATCTGTGAGGTAAGGCAGAGGGATACAGCCCTCTCTGCCTTTCGATTGGAGCCCCTACAGTGAATTTGCGGGCCTCCAATGGGTTACCATGGCAGCTTTGGCATTTCTGATGCTTTCCAGGCCTGCCATGGTAAGCTCCATGTTCTGCTGTGCATGAGGTACAGTTCAGCAGAAAGGGTGGTATAATGCCATTCACCTTATAAGATCTCTATTAGAGTGAATGGGAAAAGGGATCAAAAGATCTCTGGTTCTAGCCCCCTAAGGGGGCTAAAAGCTATTGTAACAAAAAATTTAAAGTTTAAATCCCCCTTTCCTAATTTTACATATAAAAACTTATAAACAATAAAAAAATATAGACAAATTGGGTATTAGCATGTTCGAAAAAGTCTGAAGTATTAAAATATGTAAAACATTTCATGTATAGTGAACACCGTAACGGAAATTATCTATTCTGTTGCATCAAGCAGATGTCTGGAAATCCTGGTTGATCTGTGCCTGTTTCATCTTTATGAAGGTCAGTCTCTCAACATTTTGGGAGGAAAGGCAAGTTCTCTTAGAGGTAGTTATGCCCCCAGCCACATTGAACACCTGCTCTGATGCCACACTACTGGCCTGCAGGAAACCATGCCCATGATAAACTCGGCCAGTTGTGGCCACACTCCAACTTTACATGCCCAATAGTCCAGGGGATCTTGGATTATAGGTGACAGAATGCAGTCCAACTATGCCAACACCTGCTGGTTGAGGTTCTGCTGCATGTCCTGTTGCTGCTGCAGGGTGGTTTCTTCAGAAGGCGGCTGAAGAAAACTGCTCATAAGAGACTCCAGACTTAAATGGCTGTTTGTGAAGCTGGTGCTGCTCTTGCCCACCCGCAGTAGGGCATTGGAGTACGAGCGCAGACCCTCGTTCAGACCTTCCTGAACACGGGCAATGATGCTCGTAGGTAGCAACCAACTGACTATACAGCATGTCTCTATAGTAGTCCATTTTTATATCCCTCTCAGAAGGTCTAAAAAATGCCCCCATTTTTGACTGGTAGCGAAGGTCTAACAATGTGGATAGCCAGTAGCCAGTGGATAGCTGTCGCTTGGACAGATAAATCACCAAGTTGTGTATAAAATTCCTAGGCGTTTATGTCCTGCTCTTTCTCCTCTGCCAGTTCATCCTCCTCAGGGCTCAGGTTGCCATGAAATGTAGGAGCCACGTCTTCTGTCCTCTTGCCAATCAGATTTCTCAACATCCCCTCCAGGATGTGAAGCAGTGGTATGACATCATTCCTCCCATAGTTCTGCTAACTGACAAATAAAGTGGCCTCCTCAAAGGGCCTGAGTAAACGGCCTGAGTAAAGTTACACCGGGGAGTAGACCTGCCCGTCTGCAGCATTAAAATATCATTGACCGCCTTCCTCTGTTCGTACAGGAGATCTAACATATGGAACATGGAGTTCCAATGAGTGGAAACGTCACACATCAGGCGATTTTGGGGAAGAGCATTTTGCCTTTGCAGCTCAAGGAGGTGTTTTGCACAGTAAGAGTGGTTGAAGTGCATTCACAGTTTTGTGGACTTTTTTAACAGCTTTTGCAGTTCAATGGAAGACTTCAGGAACCCGATGACAACGAGATTGAAAACATGCGCCATTAGTATCTTAACGGTGGTGTCCCACACCTGGGACCCCCGCTGATCAGCTGTTTTGAGAAGGCACCTGTGCTCCTGGGGCACCGCTGCCTTCTCATAACTCACTGAGCACAGTGCCATACATTGTATAGATATTATACCTGGTATTGTAGCTCAGCTCCGCCAGATCATTCAGTACCAGGCCCCTTTTCTCCTTAAATCCCAGACTGATTTTTGTAAATCTGACATGTGTCATTTTTGTGGTAATAAATTTGGAAATCTTTTTCTTATCCAAGCCATTCTGAGATTGTTTCCTTGTGACACTTTGTACGTGTCACATTAATGATTAATTTGAGTCAATATTTTTACCTTTATTCATTAAAAAAAATTAATAAATTAGAGAAAATGTGGATTTTCTAAATATGAATTTCTCTGCTTTTAAGGCAGTGATAACTATTTAGTGAGGTATTACTTTACCTTTTTCATATGTCTACCTTATGTTGGCATCATTTTTTAAATGTCATTTAATTTTTTTAGGATGTTTTTTAAGTTTTTAATAAATTTCCAAAAACATATGTTTAAGCACAAATTCAGTTTTAAAGTGATTTTGAGGTGCTTATGTAATGGAAACCTCCATTTTAGAAACTACACCCCTCAAATTATTCAAAACTGATGTTACAAACTTTTTTAACTCTTGAGGTGTTCCACAAGAATTGGAACAGGAAAAGGAAAATGGAGGTTAAAAAAAATAAAAAAATTGTAGATTTTTTTCTTGTAACACAGAAAGGGTTAACAGCAAAATAAACCTCAATATACATTACTCTGATTCTGCAGTTTATTGAAATACCCCATATGAAAAGAACCTGCAAGTGACCCCATTTTGGAAACTACACCCCTCAAAGAATTTATTAAGGGGTGTACTGAGCACTTTGAACCCATAAGCGTTTTACAGAATTTGGAAACACTGTTTTTCACTTTCACAAGGGGTAACAGGAGAAAAAGCACCCAATAATTTGTTACCCATTTTCTCCTGAATATGGCAACACCCCTTATGTGGTGATCAACTGCTGTAGGGGCACATGGTAGGACTCAGGAGGGAAGGAGTGCCATAAGATTTTGATGGATTAGGTGCCATTATTATTTTTTGGGTGATTGTTTTATGTGGGGGTTCATTTTTTGCAGGATGAGGTGACGTTTTCTTTGGTATCATTTTGGGGTATACATGATTTCTCAATATTATGAATTTTGTAAGGTGAGGTGACAAAAAATGACTGTTCTGGCACATTTTTTATTTATTTATTTTACAGTGTTCACGTGACAGGATATATTACATGATATTTTATAGAACTGGTTGTTACGGATGTGGCGATACCTAATTACTTTTATTTTTGTTAAATTTTACACATTAAAGACATTTTTGAACAGCATAAAAACTTGTTTTTGTTTTTCCAGGTTCTGAAAGCTTTTTTTTTTCTCGATTGTCTTTGGTAGGGTCTCATTTTTTGCAGGATGAGATGATGGTTTGATTGGTACCATTTTTGGGTATATATGACTTTTTGATCATTATACTTTTTGTGAGGCAAGGTGACAAAAAATGGCTGTTTCATCAGTTTTTATTTATTTATTTATTTATTTTATTTTTTTTACAGCATTCACCTGAGGGGGCATATCATTGGATATTTTTATAGAGCAGGCTGTTAAGCCTCATTCACACGTCCATGTACGTGCTCAAATCCATGAGCAGGTGGTCAGTGAGGCATCCATGAAGCTGTCTGTGAAGGATCCGTGTTGGGTCCGTGTGTCCGTTTTTTGCTGTCTGTGTTGCATCCGTGTTTCAATGACACTGAACAGCTGAAAAATAATTTTCAAAGCATCTCTTCTTAATGATCCGTGAAACACGGATGCAACACGAATGGCATCCGTGTTGCATCCGTGTTTTTCACGGACCCATAGACTATAATGGGCGTGAGAGATAGGACATGCATCTGTGCTAAAAAAAAAGGAACCACGGACTGTGATAAAACACTGATGTCTGAACACACGCATTCAAATAAATGGGAACGTGTGCTGTCCGTGGAGAACGTGTGAATGAGGCTTAATGGATGCGGCGACACCTAATGTGTCTATTTTTTTAAAAACTCATCATGACATGTCGACCGCTTATTTTGGATTTTCAGTACCAAGTTGGAGCTGGTACGGGGGGGGGGGGTCCCTAATTTTTCTTTGTACTAATGAAAACTTAGAAAACTTAGCCTTGTGAGAGCTCAGGTGACAGTACTTAGCACTCTAAGGGTGCATTCACATCACCGTTAGGGCTTCCGTTCAGGCTTTCCGTTATAACATCGTTATAACGGAAAGAAACGGAATCCCTAGGACGGACATCAAAACGGACACCTTTAAGAGGCATTCCATTTTGATCCGTCATAATAGAAGCCTATGGCCCTGCATAACGGATCCGTCTGGATGCCGTTATGCTGGACGGAAAACAAAGTCCTGTCGACAGGACTTTGTTTTCCGTCCAGCATAACGGCATCCAGACGGATCCGTTATGCAGGGCCATAGGCTTCTATTATGACGGATCAAAACGGAATGCCTCTTAAAGGTGTCCGTTTTGATGTCCGTCCTAGGGATTCCGTTTCTTTCCGTTATAACGATGTTATAACGGAAAGCCTGAACGGAAGCCCTAACGGTGATGTGAATGCACCCTAATCCAGTCAGACAGTGAGAATGGAGATAAACATCTGTTTTATCTACAGTCATGGCCAAAAGTTTTGAGAATGATACAAATATTAATTTTTACAAAGTCTACTGCTTCAGTTTTTAAAATGGCAATTTGCATATACTCCAGAATGTTATAAAGAGTGATCAGCTTAACAGCAATTACTTGCAAAGTCAATATTTGCCTAGAAAATGAACTTTATCCCCCAAAACACATTTCAACATCATTGCAGCCCTGTCTTAAAAGGACCAGCTAACATCGTTTCAGTGATTGCTCCATTAACACAGGTGTGGGTGTTGATGAGGACAGGGCTGGAGATCAATCTGTCATGATTAAGTAAGAATGACACCACTGGACACTTTAAAAGGAGGCTGGTGCTTGGCATCATTGTTTCTCTTCTGTTAACCATGGTTATCTCTTAAGAAACACGTGCAGTCATCATTGCACTGCACAAAAATGGCCTAACAGGGAAGAGTATCGCAGCTAGAAAGATTGCACCTCAGTCAACAATCTATCGCATCATCAAGAACTTCAAGGAGAGAGGTTCCATTGTTGCCAAAAAGGCTCCAGGGCGCCCAAGAAAGACCAGCAAGCGCCAGGACCGTCTCTTAAAAGTGTTTCAGCTGTGGGATCGGGCTACCAGCAGTGCAGAGCTTGCTCAGGAATGGCAGCAGGCAGGTGTGAGTGCATCTGCACTCACTGTGAGGCGGAGACTCTTGGAGCAAGGCCTGGTCTCAAGGAGGGCAGCAAAGAAGCCACTTCTCTCCAGAAAAAACATCAGGGACAGACTGATATTCTGCAAAAGGTACAGGGAGTGGACTGCTGAGGACTGGGGTAAAGTCATTTTCTCTGATGAATCCCCTTTTCGATTGTTTGGGACATCTGGAAAACAGCTTATTCGGAGAAGACAAGGTGAGCGCTACCACCAGTCTTGACTCATGCCAACTGTAAAGCATCCTGAAACCATTCATGTGTGGGGTTGCTTCTCAGCCAAGGGAATCGGTTCTCTCACAGTCTTGCCTAAAAACACAGCCATGAATAAATAATGGTACCAGAATGTCCTCCGAGAGCAACTTCTCCCAACCGTCCAAGAGCAGTTTGGCGATCAACAATGCCTTTTCCAGCATGATGGAGCACCTTGCCATAAAGCAAAGGTGATAACTAAATGGCTCAGGGAACAAAACATAGAGATTTTGGGTCCATGGCCTGGAAACTCCCCAGATCTTAATCCCATTGAGAACTTGTGGTCAATCATCAAGAGACGGGTGGACAAACAAAAACCTACAAATTCTGACAAAATGCAAGCATTGATTGTGCAAGAATGGACTGCAGAAGTTGATTGAGAGCATGCCAGGGAGAATTGCAGAGGTCCTGAAGAAGAAGGGTCAACACTGCAAATATTGACTTGCTGCATTAACTCATTCTAACTTCATTCATTCAATATAAGCTTTTGTTACTCATAATATGATTGCAATTATATTTCTGTATGTGATAAAAACATCTGACAAACACACATAAAAACCAGAGGGCAGCAGATCATGTGAAAATATAATATTTGTGTCATTCTCAAAACTTTTGGCCATGACTGTACATGGAAAGCATTAAAAGCAACTATATGTTGTATATGAATGTTGAAAACAACACAAAAATAAAAAAAATGCAAAGCAAAGAATTTGCTACACTTTGTGACAGATTTGGTATTGAAAAAGTTCCATTATTTGGCAGACATTGTGGGAAAATGGGTGTACATGCTTTGCACAACATTTAGCATTTGTTTTACATACTTTTCTAACTTTTTTAATCCTCCAACAAGGGGTGTGGCTTAGCAGGAAGTGGACATGGCTTTGCAGGGAAGGTGCATGTTCTAAATCCACTACCTTGTGGCAAAAATACTTCAAAATTTTAGTCCATTTTTGGAGTAAAACTTAGCCAGCTTATAGGTGGTGCAAACTTAGGCTTGACAGCCTGCAGGTGCGATAGATTTATCATCCAGCATCAGCTACTATGAAAAATCTGGTGCAGTTTAAGGCTACTTTTACATTAGTGTTAGCAGGGTCTGGCAGGCTGTTCTCCAGGAGAACAGCCTGCTGGATCCGTACTAACACTAGCCCATGTGTGCCACTGGAGGACCGGCCGCAGCACGGCAAACATGCCAAGGGTTGGCTGGACAAAAACTAGCATGCTGCAGTTTTTGTCCGGCCACCTCTTGGCATGTTTGCCGTGCCGCGGCCACATCTCCCGTCCGTCCCCTTCTGGCGGCACACATGGGCTAGCGTTAGTATGGATCAGGCAGGCTGTTTCCCTGCCAGAACAGCCTGCCAGACCCTGCTAACACTAATATGAAAGTAGCCGTAAAAAATCAGTCAGAGTTTCCACTTTTAGACAGTATTAGCAAATCTGCCCCATAGTCTTTATTTGGGAGGGGCACTTAGATTACTTTACTAATTAATTGGCCTTTATCTCAAAGTGCAATATCTCAGTATTATTCAGCTAGTGTTTTGTAGTTCCCAAACTTGCAGCTTATTACTCTTGGTAACAAAGCACCCAAGGGGATTACAACAGAGTACTATGTGTTTTTCATAAAAGACAACTGTCAACAAAAGCTGTCTTCCAAGTGGGCGAAAATATGAAATTGTTCTGCTTGCAAATATTTTTCTCATGATTGCTATAAAAAGTAATGTAAAAATACCAAACGTTCTAACCGCAGAAAATACTTTTGTCATTTGTATTGTATTGGTTTAGCGTTTATTAAAAAGCCTAAGCATGATGTCATCAATAAGCCCACATTTACTGATGTCAGTGCATCTAGACACTGGTCTATACCGTGCCAAAATGTGGTGCAAGTTTTAGCGGTTTGGTGCAATCTGGCGAACTTGTGGCTCATCTAGTTCTTTGAGAAATCTTCTCAACAAGAGGAATGGCTTATCAGAAAAGGGTTAGGGCTAGGGAGGAGCGAAGCTCAGTTTTTGAAGTTCGAGTTAGGGTCCGGTTTCCGTTATGCAGGAGAGAACAGAGAGAACATAAAATTGTGGAATGCATGTGGACAGAAAAATACGATCGTATGAATGGGCCCTTAGTGTGGCCTTAACAGTTTACTGGAAGACAGCAATTTCAGTGATCAGATCCTCTATAGCCTAATGCAGGGATAGCCAATCTGAAGCTCTTGGAAAGTTGCAAAACTACAACTTCCAGCATGTCCAGACCGCCTACAGCTATTAGCCTACAGTAGGGCATGATGAAAGTTGTAGTTTTACAACAGATGGAGAGCTGCACGTTGGCCATCCCTGGACTAGTGCAACCACCTCTACTGATAGACACTTGACCGGAGATGCACAGCACAAGAGGCAGGACAGAGCTGAGGACTGATGGCAGAAGACAGTCACTGAATGTACATCACACAATAGAAGTATAGCTATAGACTGCATAGAAATCATTAGACGTTTCCCATAAAGTAAAATGTCCAAGTTTTTTTCTTTTGCAGAGGTACAGATTTGCCTATTTCATACGATTCACAAGAGTAAGGGGTTTGTCTCACAGTATCGCCCTGGGACCTGCACGCTACAAGTCAAGCAAAGAGCTGTTTGGGCCTAAGGAAGCCTCGGCCAGACATGTCATATTACCTAGCAGTCATTTTGATGCGTGGGCGACCATGTAATGCAAGGGGGGTTTGTATCAGCCAGAATGGGAGCCAGGGTTGCCAACCATCTCAAAATTTCTGGACATTCCATAAAAATAGGCAACCTTTTTCCAGCATCCATGAAAACAAAATACTGTAGATGTGTAGATTTTTTTTTAGGCTGGGGGTACTTGACTGGATTATTTTGGTGGTAATTATCATCGTTTTACAGCTCCCAGTAAATGCTGGTAATGAGTTCTTAACAGTATATCGAGCTATAGACATGTATTACTTATAGGGGGTAATTTATCAGACTGGTGTAAAGTAGAACTGGCTTAGTTGCCCATAGCAACCAATCAGATTCCACCTTTCATTTTCCAAAAGACCGGTTAAAAATTAAAGGTGGACTCTAATTGGTTGCTATGGGCAACCAAGTCAGTTCTACTTTATATCAGTTAGATAAATGTCCCCAATAATCTTTATCATTCATTATGGTTTTCCAGTCTGTCTGTGAAAAATGTTGGCTGTCTGCGATTTTGGGATAAGTTTTCCAGAAAAAAAAGAAAAATTTTAGCTGTCACCCCTGTCCTATAAAGCAGCTCTCCATTCTGGCTCCTAGATGGGATCCCGAGCAGAAGACTGCTCTCTTTGATGATCATATGCCTTATTAGTGCATATAGACAGGGGCTGTTTTGGACCGACTACCGTTTTAAAGGGGTTTTCCCATGAAAAATATTCTACAGTTTTCAAACCAGCACCTGGATGTGAATACTTTTGTTATTGCATGTAATTAAAAAAATTATATAGCTACCAAGTTATTCAGTAAAATGTATCTGTATAGCGCCACTTAATTTCTTATTTCTTTGACCGGCTCACTGAGAAGGCCGCACATGCTCAGTTTCATCCTTCAACTGCCTCCTGAGCCGTGATAGGCAAAGTTGAGACGCCCCCTGAGCTGCAGCAGAAAAGACACTCCCCTTAAGCTGCCAGCTTGATATAAATGTAGTAGAGCAATGAATGTGGAGATCTCTTGATCCATGTGAGGTCCAGGGCTGGTTCTAGATTTGTTAGAAAGAGATTGCCATGGACTATATGATGTCTGAGCTTAATTTTTACATTATTCATGGGATGAGCCCTTTAAGTATATTCCCATGCATGTGATAAAAAATTAGAGATCTAGACTAAAATCTAGAGAAAAATGAGATAACTATTTGGCAAATCATCTGGGAATTCATGCTTTTACAAGCAGATGCTTAGTTTAGTAGTCACTGCTTTCCCAACAAATAACATCAATCCATTAGACACTGAAGTGCACTTAATCTTTTGAATAAACTTTATTAAAACGTATTCTAAATGTGATAAATTGATTTTTTTGTAATGCACTTTAGTTATTATTTTTTTTTAAATTTTCCTTGTGAAAAAGACACTTGAAACTTAGGTGCCTATAGCTCTTTGGTATCCATACACTTATACACTGCTGACTGCAGACTGGTGTACGGATTCACTGTGGGGCAGCAGGGAGTGCTGCACAGGTAGGAGCACATATCTCTGCGTGTGCCAGCTCCGCTCACTAAAAGCTCTTCATGGCACATCTGATGTGCTGTGCCAGGCTTTAGTGGTGCAGGCGCAGGCAGGAACAGGGATGTGTTATTCTACGGTAGCTCCTGCCTGTGCTTGCTCCATTGTTCTAAAAGCCTGTATCAATGTGATATGCAAGGCTTTTAGAATAGTAGAGCAGAACGAGCGCAGGTCAATTTCCGCACAGAAAAAAAGCAAAATGTACACGAGATTTGTCTAATACTATACACTTTGCTGCTGCTGTATTATGCTACAGTTTTTCTACATGAAAATCTGTGCAGAAAAATGTGCATAATCCACAATGTGTGCAGGTACTCTTAGGCCTTTGAAGGCCATGTCCACAAGCGGGACACTATGATTGTGTCACGGGGGTACCGGGGAAGCCCTCTACTGTTAAAATAAATTGCAGTTACATTTTACCTGTCAGTATTATGGCTAGTTTCACACTAGCACTAATGATTCAGCAGGCTGTTCCAGCCTGCCAGATTTCTTTGCATTCCAGCATTGGCAGAAGTTTGCCTCTGCGGTAGTGTGAAGGGCCTAATAGGTGTCTGTACATGGCAACCCTGGAAGCCATTGTTAGGCCTCTGGATGCCATGGCTACTATAAGGACGCTGAAATTGTGTCATAGTGACCCAAAGGGGGTTCACAGGGGTTCCCTCTCCTCTGTAAACTACTTTGATACTGCAGATGTATTGACTTCAGGGGGCTAAGGGGCTAAATAGCAAAGATCAGAGGTTTCTGGGCTGTTCTAAAGTTTGAAGCTCTTTAAAATTTTCATTGTTTACAAACTCTTTTCTGACACCCTGAAGAAGCAGCTAATTTTGTCAAAAGCATGACTAAGAGTATCATCAACTCGTTCTCCCTGTTATTACTCACCCTGAACCATTCCCACCTCCCCAGTAAAGATACATCACCATTAATTGGATTTAATTGGCCACAGCAGCTATTTTATTAAACCAAAATAACATAAATAATATAAATGACATCACAAAAAGGTTTAAACCCTTCAAGGCCTTTCCCTAAATACCCAATCAATCAAAAACACCTAATAATATTCCCTGAGTGTCCAAATAAAGGGAGGAGCACCAAAAACATGAAGGAGATCTACCCATAACCTATAATTACCTCTAACTGATAAGCACTAGCAGATCTCCACCAGATCCCAAACCTGATTCCCGTAACACCAGAGCCACAATTACCACCAGCCTTAATGCCCCCACTGCCATAGATGCAAGAAGTGACTCCCTACCTTCCTGGGTCCCTCCACAGCCTAAGCACCAATTCAATCCCATCCTGCAGCACAGAGCACCAGAGATCAATGCCAGTCCTATTCAAATGAACACCACTAGCCCTCCAAAACTCCCCTACCTCAGCTTCCAGCAACCTGTGCCGAATTTTAAACCCATTCCTGGACACAAACCGCTCCACAGTCTGATTCACCTTAATCTGAGCCATATAAACCCGTTCAACTGACCTCGCTTCTCTTCACTGCTTCCTCGTCACGATATCTGACCACACCATCACCAGGCGTGGAAACAACCACAACCGTAACAGATCTAAATTAATGTCTTTGGTGAGCTCCTGAAACAGGCACACCCCCAAGTCATTCCCTCCCACATGCAGAACCAAAATGCCCAGCGGAGTATCCAACTGTGCAAAACTATAAAACTCTGACAACACTCAACTCCACACCATACCTCAAAATGACAAGCCACCACAACCACCTCATTCCTTTGAAAACCAAGCTGTCTCCCATTTGGCCTTACTGCCGCCCCAAAAGACAAAAGAGTGCCCTAGGATCCAGACCAGGCTCCCTGGACCATGAATGACAAATCCAAAAAACAAAGGACCCAGGAGACAGGTATCAATAACAATGGCCAAAAGACTGAGGGCCATCGCAGGCCCCTCCCTTTTGATACGTGCCAATGGAACCTAAAACATTGAGCCATAACTTCAAATGCATGCAACATAACTGAGCAGTAGCACCCATTGGAATCCACCGGCCGAATAAACAGGAAGTCATCCAAGTAATGGATGATGGACCTCCTACCTGACCACTAGCGTGCCACCCATTCCAAAAATGTACTAAATGTTTCAAACAACCCATGGGTAAACATCGATCTACAAAAACCCCACCTCCCAAAAACAACCAAGAAAATGCTGACAATCCGGATACACCGCCTTAATATTCACCTTTGCCAACAATACCCCCTGACCATGCTCCTGAACCCAATGAACCACCTAAAATAGGTATAGACGGCCTTGTCTTTAGTATTAACAGTCGCTCTTCAGATGTAATACATGGATGACATGAGACTGCCGGAGTGGCCCTCTTTTCTAGCTATAACAGAGAGAGTTCCCATGCTGGATATTACATCCATATGCCATAAAAGGAATTGAAACACTTTCATTTATTAAAAACATGTGTAGAAACTCCTGCCAAAGAAATTACAGTTTTTGGCAGGCCAGTTAATACAGAGTATTGTGGCAAAATTTACAGCAATGGCTTTTCTCAACCATTGTATGTTAGAAGGTACAACGATTTTTAGTACACATCATAGAGAAATTATAAATAGGGGATCTTGGCCTGAAGATCTACATCAGCGACTCTTGCTCTGGATGAACCTGCTTAACCACTTACTGCATGGTTGCCCATTGACATCAATGGATGCTATTTAATACTACATTTCCCCTTGTGTATACAGTACAGGGAAACTGTGTGGGCAGAGGAAACTGTAGTGGCAGTGGCACCATATAAGTCATTTACAAGAAAATACGGCAGCAAATTGTCTATAAATCTATAGTCTATACATCCTACCACATAGGGCAGTAGGCAAAAGTGGCAGGTCTGCTTTTCTAAACCTCTCAACTTGTAAGGGTGGGTTGACATCACGTTTTATGCCTCCATTTGATGCAGAAAAGGCATACAAAAACACTTCACACTGTTCTTGTGCAGAGTCCGGTAAAAAAAAAAAATCTATACTTTTTTTTTTTACAATGGTAAAAAAAGTATACTTTGTTTTATTTCACAATGGAACTCTATGGTGAACAGATGCCACTGTATGGAATATGTCCATGCTTATTCCACTTCTGTGAGTCATCGTCCTCCGTCATCTACAGTCACTTCTTTATGAAGTTCATGAACTCAAAAATATAAATCACGTAATACTGCAAAACTATCTGCAACACCACATTTAAAACCACATTTGTCTTGTGTATCCCCTTTCCTTCTTGTTCACATTTGTCACTACTCGGCGTGTGAAAATATCCTTGCATTATATACTGCGGGTTTTTTTTGCCATAAGTTTGCAAAACAGTTGCACAGAAAGTTCTCTGTTTCTATTGTTTCCAGACCACAGGAAACCCACTTAAAGTCAAGGACTGAGGAAAAATATGATATTTTTTGGGAAAACAAGTCCGAAAAGCATGATGTTTGAATTTGCTGTTTACAGGATAAGTTTTCTCTCAAGATAGCAGGGTTCTGTAAACATAACATACAGTAGCAATTTACTGCTATGAGCATTTTAACCAATAAGTACCAGGCCCATTTTAATTTTTGCATTTTCATTTTTTCCTCTCCACTTTCCATATCTTTTTAAATTTTCTGTTCATTTTGCCAGACAAGGGCTTATTTGTGGTGGGACAAGATGCGTTTTTAAGCGGCACCATTTCATTTACCATGTCCGGAAAACGGGAACAAAAGTCTACATGTGGTTACATTGAAAAAATTTCACAATTGTGACAAGGTTTTTGGGGTTTTGATATTACAGCATTCATTGTGCACTAAAAAATGACATGATATCTTTCATTTGTGGCTCAATACGATTACAGCAATACCAAACTTTTATAGTTTTTTTTATTTTACTACTTTTAAAAAAATAAAAACCTTTGAAATTTTTTTTTAACTTTTCTTTATATCACCATATTCTGAAAGCCATAACACTTTTATATTTCCATCCACAGAGCTGTATGACGACTTTTTTTTGCGGGGCGAACTGTATTTTTGGGGTGCATACAACTTTTCGATTACTGTTGTTCAATTCTTTTGGGGGGTAAGATGACCAAAACATGGCGAATCACATGTTTTTATTTTATTTCCATTATGACGTACACCATGCAGGAAAAAATATTTTTATATTTTCGTACCTGTTTCTATTTTTTTATGTTTTTTTTTTTACTTTTTTAACAATAACTTTAATCCTTCTTAATCTTTCGATCCCTTGTCCCGTAACAGTGGAAAGAGTTAAAGGAGTTATGCTATGAAAAAAATTCTACACTTTTCAAACCACCAGCACCCAGATCTGAATAATTTTGTAATTGCATGCCATTAAAAATTAGTGCAGCCACTGAATTTTTCAATACTATCTGTGATTATGGTGCCACCTGCTGTTTGTTCTTTTCCTGATTTCTCTGTCCACATTGCTGAGGTGGTTGCATATACTCAGTTCCATCCTTCAACTACCACCAGCCATATCTACTGTTTGAAGCTGTGATAGTTACAGGGAGAGAACTGTAGCAGAAAGGACACCCCTCTGAAAATGGACACGTCCCCATGGGTTGTGATAGCGAGAGAGCTGCAGCAGAAGGGACATACCCCACTGAGAAAGATTGGGGCAACACGTTCAATGTTCGGAAGTCTGAAAAGAGCCTTTAAAGGAGGGATTATGAGGCTCATTAGAAGATATTTTCATTAAGATATTTTATGAAATAGATGTATTTGGAGCATCCAATGAAATAAGTATGACATATGGGTTTTGGTGCTATTTCGTACGGTTGGGTTTTATCTCTCTTAAATGTTTAACCCCTGTTGCTCCAGCAGCTGCCTGTACTGGAAATGTAACATGGCGCACCATCACTTCTCCAGCCACTAACCGCAGCGTCCATGTACGATACCTGCTGAGATCACCGCTGTGCCTAGAGATTGGCTTGGTATGACACATACAGCTCCAGCCTGTGAAATCAACAGTGGGGACATGTGAAGTAAATTAGAAAGTGAGTTTTTATTCACAAAATTACCAGTATGCTGTGAATAGTTTTTTTAAAATAAAGCCTGGGAAGCCTTATTAATCTTATGTTGTATGGAATCGATAGGCAGTGGGTCTATTAACATCTAGCAAGGGTAAGAAGGTAGATAATTTGAGTCATCCTGACAATGCTTACTTGCTTTAAACATTGAATAATAAGTACAAAAATGGCATCGTATTAGTAATTGGGGAAATTTCTGCAGCTAAAACAGATCTTTCTTAGGCATGATTTCCTAAGACCAGGGGTGGACAAACCATATCTTTCACTCATGTTTGGCATGGTCTCCAAGGACCCTTTGTGCTCATGATTTGAGGTCCCTATAACTGGAATCCTAGATGGAAAACAATGTGGGCTGGAAAATATGGTGGTAGTGAGTTACATGTTTTGAGGCAACCATCATTGCGTAAATTGCAAACTTTTGGATCCACATTGCTGTAAATCTCCAGCTACACCTCCTACTTCATGTCATGATGTGCGAGCAGAACTGTTGAAATTCTTGACATCATTGTTGGAAGGAACCTCAGTTTCTGTTAGCCTGAAAGACTTTTTTTTTAGTTGGATCATGCAAAACTGTTTGATGCAATCTTGTGAAAAATAATGAACCAACAAATCCAGAATATTTTTTCTATAATCATATGCATTACATTCATCATACCTATTATTACATCAAAGGCTGACTGATCACTGTATCACATTTGACACAAACACTGGTGTTTCATCCATTTAGGAGAAGTAAAAGGTTTTACTAACACCTAAGATCTTCCTGTAATAATAACTTTGTGCAGCAGCAAAGTCTCCTCCAGAGTTCCAGCGGTTAGGCTATTTATAACACAGCACCTGCGTGCCACACAGTAAGTAGGTATCTCTTTGTCAAAGGTGGCAATGACAAAGGGTAATACAATGAATTCTTGCCAAGTTTAATTGGCAGAGGTGTCTAAGGCTACATTTAGTGTTAAGCGAATCAAAGTGAAACAAATTGAATTTAATCTAAATTTCAAGAAAACTTGGATATGCAACAAATCCAAATTTCCTTTTGCTTCTTTGTAACTCGCTCTTCAACATCATCTCAGGTGACAATAGATACATACAGCCAGGAATTGGTGGGTTCCTCTGACACCACATTTAATTGGAATGGCCAAGAACAACGTCTGTGCTCTCACCTGTCCTGCAACTGCCTTTTTCTTTTGCTGCTCCTTCTGCTCATGAAGTTATGCATGCTGCTGGCTCTGCTCCACTTTTCAGTGAGAAAAAGCTTAAGGAGGACAGTCAGCAGCTACAGCTCAGCAAAGACTTGGAGGAGAGGTCTGCTGTGTCTTCCCTTAGGCGTGCAACTAGCGATGACTACAGATGGGTGGGAACATGTGTTGGGAGCGGTCAGGGACGTGGCCATAAAACTTATGAGGGTGACATAACTGACTTGTTTTGAACGAAACGAGCTTTGGCTGCTACATCCAAAGTCGCTTCGTTCAAAACTTTGGATTAATACTGTACAAAAATCTGTCTCCGTACAGTATTAGAATGTATGGGCACCGATGAGGCGAAGTTAGTTATTCGCGAAGTCGTGCGTGACGTCGTTGAATAACTTCAGTTTTTGATTTTTAAAGTGGAAATCCACTTTAAAACTTGGAACTAAACTCAGCTTAGTTTCCGACTAGTATCTCGGATGTAGCATCTGAAGCTAGCTTTGCTCAACACTGTAAGTGACGAATAGACATTAGTGGATGATGATTCAGCCGATTGCACGTGGGGGCCAGGGGAAGAGGGCGCATCATCATCATCATCATCAGGGGGTGAAGAAGGGGCAGCAGGCCCATGAGACAGCAGCAGGATGGAAGTAGTAGGAGATCTGGAGCCAAATGCACCAGATGTAGACAGTCTGCTACGCCGGAGCCTGCCTGTCAGCGTTGCACAGGTTCATAAAGGCAATGGCAGGCAAACACTACAGAGTGGTGGGGGTAAAATGCCATACTTGGAAATGTGGGAATTTTTTATCAAGTCGCTGGAAGATGTTAGCGTGGAGGTATGCAGGATATGTGGGCAGAAAGTGCGGTCAGGGTGCTAATGTTGGCACCACGGCCCTGCGTCAACACATCACCATAAAATGACCTGGGAAAACTGTGGCACTAATGTACACTGCTGAATCTCCTGCATCTCTCAGCGGCCTACATATCTTCTCCAGCAGTCAGAGCTCTTCAACTTCAGCAGATGGAAGCCGTTGTTCCTTCCCTTCGTCTACTGCTCCTGATCCGACTCCTCCTCGTCACGTGCTTCACCAGCAATCGAAATCACTGAGGCGATTGAGACAACAGTATGCGTGCACTCATCCAACAGCGCAGAAGCTGTGAAAAACACACCCTCCTTGAGCTGCAAAGGCAGAATGGTGTCCCCCTACATCGCCTCATATGCGACGTTTCCACACATTGGAACTCCACCCTCTACATGTTGGACCGATTGTATGAGCAGAGGAAACCCCGTGACCAATTTCTTGATGATGCAGATGGACAGGACTACTCCCTGTTGTAACTTTGACGTTAGACAGTGGCAGCTTATGTGTGGAACCTGCCGTTTGCTTAGTCCCTTTGAGGAGGCCACTTTATTTGTCAGTCAGCAGGACTGCGAGATGAATGATGTCATTCCACTCCTTCACGTTCTACATTTCATGGTAACCTGAGCCCTGTGGAGCCTGAACTGGTACAGTAGGAGGAACAGGACATAAACACCCAGGAATTCTATATAGAACTAGGTAGTTTATATGCCCCTGCAATGGGAGAGTAGCAGGAGAAGCATTAGGAGCTAGAGTGCAATGAGGAAGATGATGCAGATGACCGTAACAGACCTTGGCAGTATGCAGTGGAGATGGAGGCAGGGAGTACCTCCGATTCCCTTGTGCAAATGGCCAGATGCATGCTGAGTTGCTTACATAGTGACAGCCGCATTATCACAGAGGGATGACTCTCCATAATGTTAGACCCTCGCTACAGGTCCAAAATGGGGGCCTTTTTTACACCTACTGATAGGGATGAAAATTCTTTGTCGGTTGGTCACTGCCAATGCGCCTCATTGCCCATACTCTGAGCTCACACTCCACTGCCATGACTGCTGGAGGCGGGCAGGAGCAGCACCAGCTCCATCAGCAGCAACTTAAGTCTTGAGCCTCTGATGAGCACTTTTCTTCACATGCCTACTGAAGAAACCAGCAAGCAGCAGCAAGACATGGAGCACAACATGAACCAGCAGGTGGTGGCATACCTGGCCTGCAACCTGTCAACCAAGATCCAAGATCCCCTTGACTACTGGGCAGCCAAACATAAATTGTGGCCGCAATGCCAAGTTTCCTCTGCACAAGTTTTTCTGCCCGGCCAGTAGTGTGACATCAGAGCGGTTTATTTTGATAGGTGATATAGCTACCCCATAGAGAACTCGCCTTTGAACCCAAAATTTTGAGCAACTAACCTTTATAAAGATGAATTAGGCCTGGATCAACCAGGACTTCTAGATACCGGTGCCTTATACAACAGAGTAGAGTAGTATCTTGTGCTATTACTGCCACTGCTGCTGCCCCTGCCTCCCTACTCTTTTCCAGGGCCACTATTGTGACTCTTCATACTGTTGCCAAACTCACCACTCTGTTCCAGGGCCACTATTGTTATTCTTCCTGCTGTTGCTATCCTCACCAGTCTGTCTGAGGACACGATTGTCTTTCTTCATGCTGTTGCCACCTTACCCACTCTGTTATGGGACCACTATTTTCACTCTTCATTGTGTTGCCATACTCACCAGTCTGCTACCGGGCCACTAGTATCCCTGTTTGGCCGTGTTGTCATCACCATTTATTTTTCCATTCTTCTGATCCATCAGAAGAACAGAAAAATAACAAAAAAAAAAACTGGTCCAGGAGGCCTCTATCATACAGTCAGTGTTTTGTATCAGGATTTGATCATGATTTAGAAGCTGAAAACAGAAGTGGGTCCAAAACACAGAAGACATGCAAATATTTCTGTCATATGTTATCTCTGTTTTGCACCCACTCCTGTTTTTGCCTTACCAAAACCTATCAAATACTGATGCAAAAAACAGACCAAATACTGACAGTGTGAAGGCTAATGCTCAAACTATAGGATCCACTTGTTTTGTGCTGTTCTTCTGAGGGGTCAAAAGAACTGAAAAATAAACTGTAGTGTTTTGAAATCTGGCAGACTGTTCTGGCAGAGAATAGCCTGCCGGAGTTCACTGTATCTGGTATTGTATGGCCGTTAGCCAGCAGTCTACCAGAACAAGCTGCTGGATTTCTTAACTCTAATGTGAGCGTTACATTCATCACACCACATATATGGTGTATTCTGGTGAAAGTATTTCCATGTTGACATGGGGTAAATGTGTGCACTTTGAGGTTAAGTGCAGTGCAAATGTCAATAGACAGACAGTCTACCAAATCAGGTGAGGCTGTCATTGTGCTCCCTGTACATTACAGACAAAACTATGTAATAATGTTGTGTATAACATTAGTGAAATCACACATCTGTGCCACAGATGGAAAAGCCTGTAATACGGAACTAAGAGCACATGATAATGATAGTAATAATATGCTGAATGAACTGAATGACTTCCTCGCTCAGTTTGAGGCACACAACAGCACACCTGCACAGAAATCCTATCACAATCTGGGTGACCTGGTGCGGATGTTGTCTCCAGTCAGTGTGATGAGATCATTCAGCAGGATCAATGCTTGGAAAGCTCATGGTCATGACAACATACCTAGTGGTGTGCTGAGGGACTGTGCTGGGAAACTGGCAGATGTCTTCGCAGACATCTTTAACATCTCACTGAGTCAGGCTGTTGTCCCCAGATGCTTCAAAGACATCACCATTATCTCCATCCTGAAGAAAGTAATTGCTTTTAACAACTAGTCATGCAACACATTAAGTCTATCCTCCCTCCTTCCCTGGATCCTTTCCAATTTGCATATTGATCAAATAACTCACGCTCACACTTGTAGACAAAAATATTCATATGTTAGAATGCCATTTATTGATTTCAGCTCAGCATTCAAAACTATTATACCCTAACAGCTCATTCTCAAATTGGACAGGCTGGGGCTGAACGCTTCACTATGCAACTGGCTGCTAGACTTTCTGACCGAAAGACCACAGGCAGTGCAGGTCAGCAGCAACAAATCCAGCACCATCATAGTGAACATGGGGCCCCCTAAAGGATGTGTGATGAGCCCCCTTCTGTTCACTTCTGACACATGACTGCACACCATTGCACACGTCCAACCTCTTTGTCAAGTTTGCGGATGATACGACTGTGGTGGGTCTCATCTGCAACAACGAGACTAACTACAGGAAAGAGGTGAGCTACCTGGTCTTGTGGTGCAGACACAAAACTCTCTTAAATGTCAATAAGACTAAGGAGATTGTTGTGGACTTCAGGAAAAAGCACACCCAGCATGTTCCTTTGGCAATCTATGGTACTGCAGTGGAGAGGGTGACAGTACCAAGTTTCTGGGAGTGCATGTCTCAGAGGACCTGTCCTGGAGCAACTACATAGCATCACTGGCCAAGAAGGCCCACCAGCACCTCTACTTCCTCTGAAGCGGAGAAGAGCTAGAGCCCCAACCCCCATTATGTTCTTTTATAGAGGCGTCATCAAGAGCATCCTAACCAGCGGTATCACTATGTGGTATGGCGCCTGCACTACATTGCAAAACCCTCCAGCGTATTGTGAGAGCAGCTGAGAAGATCGTCAGCACCTCTTTCCCCTCTCTTTGAGACATATATAGCACATGCCTCACTTGGAAAGCTGTTGGTATGGTAAGGATTCCTACTCATCCGCTACACAGTTTCTTCAACCTGCTGCCATCAGAGAGGAGACTTTGAAGCCCCCAGTCCAGAAACAGCAGATTGAGGGTCAGGCTGTCAGGATGCTCAACTCTCTCAGCCTTGCCTCCCTTCCCCCCTTGTTACCTGTGTATATAGCTTTGGATTCTGCATCTTTTTCATTAACAAAATTCAGATTCAGAATCCAGATATCTCCCTGTATTAGTCATATATTTTATGCTTAATGTTTATTAAATGTTCATTGTTTATGGCTATACCATGGGTCTGAGAGTAATGAAATTTCAATTCTTTATATTTCTTACACATATTGCAGTTAGAGATGAGCGAATCTTCAAAAATTCGGTTCAGAGAATAATTGACGAATTTATAAGAAGATTCGTTCTTAATACGAATTTATTCTGTCGAAGTTGCGTTAAAAAATAATCATTGTTCTGCGAAGATTCCTACACAAATTCCGAAATACAGTCTAACTATTGTTAAAAGTACGCTACTGACCTCAATACGTAAGCATTAGCATACAAAGTGCGTACGAATCCTTAGCGTACTATTGTCTCGCGATTGTGTCATACGCACGCACGACGCTAGCCCACAGCATACAGTCCTCAGAGGCAGTCCATATGAGCTAGAAAAATAAGGTGCTAGCTATCCAGCTAAGTTCATAATTTACCAAAAACACCATACAATAAGTGCATAATAGGACACATTGCAGTGAAAATTAATACACACAATGGGCTAAAGTGCTTGAATGTTGCTGATCCTGTAAAAACATTATTGCTAAAATACTGCAAAGGCATAATTATGCAAACATTTTAGTGCAATCAATTTCACATTTGCAAGCATAATAGGCTCAGATATACGTTTGAGTCTCTTTTCTTGGCTGCTTGGCATCGAACACTGGAACACATAGTCCAAAATTCAATTGTAATCCACGTGAGGTATTTTAGTAATCCAAGCAGGTAACGGGTAATCCACATGGATAATATAAAATAGAAGCAAATAGAGAACTCTTTTTGAAAAAGGGGCTCCCAAATAACCTGAGAAGGGGGGGAAAAAAGGAGAATAGGTGTGCTTAGGCGCAACTGGGAATTTTCAGCATAATGGGGGCAATGTCCTGACAAGTCATGGCCATCTGGGTGAGAGTCAAACAGGGGGGCAATAAAAACGAGATAAATAAAAAACATGTGCCAACTAGCTCTCACCCATCAGGTGCAGTCCATGTTGTGGCTCCCATAGGTCCAGAGGTATCCTTTAAATCAGCCAGACAGAGACAGCCAATTGTAGAAGGGTTCCTCCTCGCTGCTACTGCTGCTAAACGACATTAGAGTACACTTATACCTCCTGTAGGCCAGGCTGGCTGCCGTTGTTGAGCTCCACTGCCCTCTACTGGTTGAATTGGGACTCGACCGGGTGGTCACACTGGTGAGCGCTGCTGCCACTTGAGGCTTCACCTGGACAGCAGGGGTAAGTATTTCTGGCTGCAGCGGTTCAGGCAAGGCTGCACTCAAGGAAGAACCGCCAGCTCCCCGGGCTGCTGCTGATGCCATTTTCCATGGTAGCTGGCACTGGATGACCGTGGGCTGGAAAGTGAAGGATGAGGTAGTCAACTGACCCAGGTGAAAGGACTGTGGTGGTGGTACTGGCAAGTCAGGAATCAGAGGCTCTGGCTGTGACTGGGGTTTCTCTCTGAAACGGAGGGTGCCATCTGCTGTTTCTTGTAGGCAGTGCACGTGTCCTGTGGCTGCTGGATCCTCCAGCTAGGTCTGGGCCAGGGTTGCGGACTGGGGGCTTGGTCAGTAACATTACCCCGGTAGCAAAGGGGCCATTCATGGATGCCATGGAGGTATGTTCGACCTGATCCCCCATGTATAGTATGTGATGGACTCGGGGCAGGTAAGGCCGTTTAACAGACCTGTAGTACATGGAGTACTCCTCGTCGTCTGCAAGGAAGCCATTGCCTCTCTCTGCCAAAAACCAGATGACGGTTCCTTTGTGCCGTTCCAGCGTAGGGTCTCCCGGCCTCGGATGGTTAAGCACTTGGATGACCCAGTCCTCCAGTGCTTTCTTATAGTCCCATAGGGTCTGGGCGTGGGCTGTCATGGATGCAGGCACGATGGGATTCTGCCGCATGGAAGGTGTTCTCCTCCTGGGCACGGAGTGGACGTTCTAGCCGCCTCCACCGCACCAGTCTACACGGCGGACACCTCTGGTGCCCGTGCTATTCTCAGGGTTACTTGTGCCACTCTAATCCGGTGGTTCGAGGTTGCTACCCCACACCATCTCTCCCTACTTTGGTCGCAGTTGTTTCGCCATGCTGTCTTGTTCACCACTAGCTTGAACTGGAGAGGAGGGTGGACTAATGAGGGAGGAGTCTTCACTCCCTATACTTGCAAATAGAAAGTTCCCGGTGGGCCGGGCTGTTTTTTTTCCGCTTCTGAGGGGGGCGTATCTTCACTTCCCCGCTTCTGAGGGGGGCGTATCGTCATTTTCCCGCTTCTGGGGGCCGGGGAGGGGTTGCAAGAAGAATGCGTACGTAGCGTTAACGTACAAAATTTTAATAATATTTAAGAATCGTACGAAGCGAATCTGAAAAAATCCAGATTCGCTTCGGAGTAGGAAATAAGGAGGATTCGTAACGAATATACGAAGCAGCAAATAGATTCGCTCATCTCTAATTGCAGTGTTGACAATAAAGTAGACTTTGCCTTTGAATTTAATGATATTTATCACATGTGGTCAATACATGAAAAAGAACATAATTGCTGTTTTTTGTCACTTCATCTCCACCAAAAAAATAACAAAATGTTGAATTAATGGGAAGTCCTCACATACCCCCACATTAGGAAAAATAAAACTGTAATGGGTGTTAGAATATGGCAACGCAATTTAATAAAAAAAAATGTATTCAGATTTTTAAAAGTAGTAATAGGGACCTTCGTAACAACGAAACCTAAACAACAAATTTGATTGTGGCACAAGGCATATCAACCCCAGCCAGGGTCTAATTAACCACATGCCAATACCCAGCCCAACATCCACTAGTATCCACAGTCCACTTCTTAAAGGAGGCTCCTTAGCCCATACCAGCATAGTTGTTAAAGATGGAGATGCCACTGATGTGTCTATCTCAATGGTCTCAGACTGGTGCAACGCCAAATGTTCCAACCAATTGGCTGCCGGATACAGCCTCCTTACAAATACTAACAAAGCTCTTTGCTGTCTGCCTCTGCCTGTGAGTACAGTACCCCACAGCACCACTGCAAAGGGTTAACAAATGTTAAAAGAGTTAATGCAATGTTCTTAAGTTAAATGTGATTTATTATGTTTATGTGAATGCAATATTAATTTATAGGCAAACTAACGGTTAACATTTGGCAGACTGTGTGTAGGTTGCCAGGTGATGGACAGGTTTGGTCCCCTGCTTAGTAGTTTAGTGTAGAGTCTAGTCAGAGGTGAAGCTACAGGAGAGATGTGTTGAGAGCTCCTGCATGGACTAGGTCCATAGGACGCAGAGACAGTTGCCTGTTGCAAGAAGAAGCAGACAGCTGGAATCGGCTGCCTGCTTCTTTCATCCTTCTTTTATCATGCCCCCCCCCACCGCAGCTCTCTCCGTACCTTCTGCCTCATGTCTGGGCGGGGGTTGGGGCCGGCCCTCAGTCAGCATTGGCTCCGGCCCCTCTAGACAAGAGAAGAAGATCTCCTGCTGGTGATTCTGCAGCTAGGAAAAAGGTAAGTATAAGGTTTATAGTTTTTTTTAACTTTCTGTGAGGGGACTGCACTGTGTTTATTATCCCTGTACTGTGACATCACTGTGTTTACTATCCCTGTACTGTGACATCACTGTGTTTACTATCCCTGTACTGTGACATCACTGTGTTTAATATCCCTATACTGTGACATCGCTGTGTTTATTATCCCTGTATGGTGACATCGCTGTGTTTATTATCCCTGTACTGTGACATCGCTGTGTTTATTATCCCTGTGCGGTTACATCGTTGTGTTTATTATCCCTGTACGGTGACATTGCTGTGTTTATTATCCCTGTACGGTGACATTGCTGTGTATATTATCCCTGTATGGTGACATCGCTGTGTTTATTATCCCTCTACGGTAACATCGCTGTGTTTATTATCCCTGTACAGTGACATCACTGTGTTTATTATCCCTGTACGGTGACATCGCTGTGTTTATTATCCCTGTACGGTGACATCGCTGTATTTATTATCCCTGTATGGTGACATCGCTGTGTTTATTATCCCTGTACGGTGACATCACTATGTTTATTATCCCTGTACGGTGACATCACTGTGGTTATTATCCCTGTACGGTGACATCACTATGTTTATTATCTCTGTACGGTGACAACACTGTGTTTACTATCCCTGTACTGTGACATCGCTGTGTTTATTATCCCTGTACTGTGACATCACTGTGTATAATATCCCTGTACTGTGACATCACTGTGTTTAATATCCCTGCACTGTGACATCACTGTGTTTAATATCCCAGTACTGTGACATCACTGTGTTTAATATCCCTGTACTGTGACATCACTGTGTTTATTATCTATATACTGTGACATCACTGTGTTTATTATCCCTGTACTGTGACATCGCTGTGTTTATTATCCCTGTACGGTGACATCGCTGTGTTTATTATCCCTGTACGGTGACATCGCTGTGTTTATTATCCCTGTACGGTGACATCGCTGTGTTTATTATCCCTGTACGGTAACATCACTGTGTTTATTATCCCTGTACAGTGACATTGCTGTGTTTATTATCCCTGTACGGTGACATTGCTGTGTTTATTATCCCTGTACGGTGACATCGCTGTGTTTATTATCCCTGTACGGTGACATCGCTGTGTTTATTATCCTTGTACTGTGACATCACTGTGTTTAATATCTGTGCACTGTGACATCACTGTGTTTAATATCCCTGTACTGTGACATCACTGTGTTTAATATCCCTGTACTGTGACATCACTGTGTTTATTATCCCTGTACGGTGACATCATTGTGTTTATTATCCCTGTACTGTGACATCGCTGTGTTTATTATCCCTGTACGGTGACATTGCTGTGTTTATTATCCCTGTACTGTGACATCGCTGTGTTTATTATCCCTGTACTGTGACATCGCTGTGTTTATTATCCCTGTACTGTGACATCGCTGTGTTTATTATCCCTTTACGGTGACATCGCTGTGTTTATTATCCCTGTACGGTGACATCGCTGTGTTTATGATCCCTGTACGGTGACATCACTGTGTTTATTATCCTCGTACAGTAAGGGGACTGGGTGATTAACTTATAGTGGGTGGAGTTAGGGTCGTGGCCTTGTGCTGGAAAAACTTGCCGTGGCGCGCTAGGCGCGCCGCACAATATGTCCCTCGTTGTCTCTTTGCAAAGTTGGGAGGTATACAAAGCCATAGAATGACCACCTGTATCTAAGCTCTGCATCCCTTAGTCCTGGAACTGCAGAATGAGTTAATAAGAACCTAACCAGATGCCATTGGTTCTGCCAAAAGAGTGTAAAGAGTTCTTTAGGGAGATAGGCAGGGAGTACTACAACCACCATCATTGTTGCTGCATATACTTTGCCATTGTGAGGGGATTGCACTGTAAAGAGTCTTTAATTATTGCCATCAACAGGCCTGGTTATTGTCTCCACCAGCGTCAACCCCTGCTTTCACACTCCTTGCCAAACATTCAACATCTAGAGCACCCCAACTGCCACCAGGCAGAAGCCCCAAAACCAGGGTGTGCCCCAAAACCACTCCTTAGCCCCAGGGAGCGCCAGGGTGAAGATTGCCACTGTAAACTGTGAGTACTCCTACCACAAGCATATCCACTACTACCTCTCCTGGGTTGCTGCTTGAGTGAAGTCTTTTTATTGGACATGTGGGACATCAGGAGTATCGCTGTGCCTTTTGCAATGTTCCTCAAGTGCAGGAAAAGTCTTATGTGTAGAAAATGAAAAATAGATGTCTGCGTAGCTCTACCAGTTGCTAACTTACTGTAATTCAAAAACAAGGTTGGTGGAGGACCCTGGACCAAAAATTTGGTAGGTCTGTCTAACCAGTAGCAACTGAAACATTACATACATTCCAGCAAGTTTGGTATATTTTAACAAGACCTGATGGGAATCTAATTTGCATGAGGACATCTCAAATGTCCCTTCCTGTCTGTTCATTGTTGAAAACAAGCCATTTTAGTAGAACAGAAAACTGCAGCTTTTTGGTTGCGATAAAAACTCTCCTTTTACAGTATATTCATATTGCTGTTTAATCTAGGTTAAGAAATTGAGAGTGGTGGGAGGACAAGATTAATTCATCTTTAGTTTCTGTTTAGGAAAAGTTTTCATCTTCCAATTTGCAAAGGGGCTTCAGTTCGAGTAATTCTTTCCGATTCAAGCCAGTATGGTGCGAAAAATGAAATATAATAATAAATATACATAACTCCTGACTCATATGAAAGTTATTATTATGATATTCTCTGGGTTGATTTTTCCCCACCTATGGTCAGATAATAACAGCCCTGTTTGTTTTTTGACTCATCTAGGTCAACTGAATCTGTAAATTAAACATTTCAGGTCTCAAAAAGTGATAGAGTTCCAGAAAATAACTAATTAAATGTAACATAATGAAATGTTTAAAATGAAAAATTGTGATACAGCGTAGACAACAAATATAAAAGAAATCTCAATTTATTTCTGCCATAAAGGATGTATATTTGCCTCTCAGAAATAATACCACAGTAGGACATAGGGGGTGTAATAGAGGGCCTCTGAATGAAAATTCCTATATTAGGGCCCGTTCACACAGGGTTTTTGGCGCTGTTTTTCACATGGTTTCCATGCGGAATACGCATTAAACAAAAAGCCTATAAAAGCCTCCTATTCATTTCAATGGGAGGCAGAACTTGCTTTTTTCCACATTAAAAAAGCAGCATGGAAAAAAGAAGCAGCATGCTCTATCTTGGAGCGGAATCTGCGCTGATACTCCCAACAATGTGAATGGGAAGCTGAAATAGGAAGCTAAAAAAAAATGCATCAAAACTGCTCCAATTTTTTAGCGCGTTTTCAAAATCCATAGTTTGAATATCCCCATGGAGGTTTTTGCCGCTGATTGTGGAGCGTTCCTGCCCCTCAAAATCAGCTCCAAAAATATGCCTCAGTATAGTCTCCCATTCACTTCAATGGGAATCAGCACTTGCTTTTTTACCATGTGGAAAAAAGAAGTAGCACGCTGTATCTTGGGGACTAATCTGCGCTGAATCTCCCATTCAAATGAATAGGAAGTATAAAAAACAGAATGCAAGTCCATGCATTTTTTGTGCATTTTCCTCACATTTTTATGGCGCCTATCCACACCTAAAACCTCGAGCTGAAAATGCAGCTTTGTACGGAACACCCATTGGTTAAAAAAAGACGAGTCTAAAAATTGCATCAAAAACGTGTCAAAAACTGCAGGAAAAGTTTTTTTTCAGCTCGTTTTCAAAACCCATTGTGTGAACATCTCCTAATGCATGTATCACACCAACAGATTATCTGACAGATTTTCTGACCAATCATTGGTCAGATGGCCGTTTACACACACAGATCTTTTATTATACTATCAGACTATTGGTCTGATTGGATAGATATTGGTCAGATAATCTGTTGATGTAATACAGCCCTTAGTGTAGGCTTCTCCATAGATAACAGCTGTATAAGGCCCCTTTCACACGGGTGAGATTTCCGCGCGGGTGCAATGCGTGATGCGAACGCATTGCACCCGCACTGAATCCTGACCCATTCATTTCAATGGGGCTTTTCACATGAGCGATGTTTTTCACGCATTAGTTTGCCGTTGTTTCTCCTGAGGAAGGGGTTCCTAAGAAGACCCCGAAACGCGTGGAATACAAATAAAGGTCCATGATCAGAAGCTTTATGATTGGCTTCCATCATTTGACTAAGATCTTCAGGCGATTCAGGCTAGGGAGGTCCGTGGGTCAGGTGTCTTGAGCTTTATCCTGTATCCCACCCCCCTGTGAAGTGAGTAACAATTGTTACTATTGATATGTTTTTATTATCTACACACTAATTGAGTAAGCATATTTACTTGTATTTTAGTTTTTCTATTATTTTTTTCTATTATTATATCCTTGGTTTTATGAGTGCGCATTACCACTATCATTACTTTATCCACGGGACACCTCAACTACTCTGTTATATTGTGTCATTTTTCCTCTTTAATTTGTGATAGTCTTTGGCACTCTGGCATATAGGGGTGATTTTTATATCTTCCTCCAAAGGTGTCCATGAGTACACCATTGGTTTTTACTTTTTTACGTTTTTATTACTTCCCTAGAAGCACCAGTGTGAAGCTTTGATCCTTTAGACTGTTAAACATAGGTACATAAGGTCTATCTGAATGAGGCCTCATACAGTAAAGCAAAGTGAAAATCAAGAGGTGCATAAGAATTCCATCTTTGGTCCAGCAGACACATGAACTGCTGGAGTTTTAGCCAGCGACCATGGACAGTGATGAGACACTGTGGAAAAGGCAAGTCATGGTGGACAGTAATTATGCTTTATTAAAATCATGGTCAGAGGATGTGGATGGGTCATATGATGTAAAGGTAATAGCTCAGAGGCTTTAAGAAAGGGTGAGTACACACAAAACAGTTGCAGGATATTCATAACCATCCGTAAGAATAAAGCAAAAACCGATGGCACTGCCCCAAGTCCTCCAACAATGGGGAATGGATCGCACAACAATAACTGTCACAGTCAAATATATACTGAACATGGTGCTCTGTCCCTCACAGCATAGACTTGAATAATCTTCAATGAAGAAATGAACAAATGGGACGGCACTCACCAGTATCTTCCAACTTCACCATCTTTTATTCGAAAGTATACATACAGGGGTAGGAGTGCGGACGCCACACTTCACATGGAGCTCAGCGGCGACGGCCGTTTCGTGCACTTGCGCTTCCTCAGGCCGCTACGTCATCATGCAATGAGCGTCAGCTCCTCCTATATAGTCACCAAACCCAGTCGTCAAGGCAACAACCAAGCGGCAGGTAGGTAACTGACAACACATATCAAAATACTAATCAACAAATTACAAAATCAAAGTAAAATAAAATCTATTCAATCCCCAATAAAAACACTCAGATCATTTCTATCATTGAGCCCTAATGCTCCCGTTGCTCTCGATAGCATAATCCACTTAGCCTCATGCTGCAGTAATATCCTTTGTCTGTCACCTCCTGTTAATGGACATGTCACCAGTTATATTCCTGAGAAGCTTAAACAGCCTGTATCTCCTGCATGCTCGTTCCTTACATGTTCAATAAAACGTGGACACTCCTTATTGGAGGAAATTGAATTAACGTGTTCCCTGAATCGTTCAAACATGCATCATATGGTCTTCCCTATATAAAAACGGCCACATCGACACAAAATAAGGTATACTACATATTTACTTCTACTGGTAATGAAATCCTTTACTCTATACTGCACTCCTCCAAAATTCAACTGTTTATATTGCGGATTGTGCTTACAAAAGGAGCAACTACCGCACCTATGGTTACTCTTTGGTACCAGTTGCCTCAACCACGGTTCTACTTGCTTCTCTGTGAATCACCTCCTAACAATCTTATCTCTAATAGTATGACTCCTCCTGAAGGTAATCAGGGGTCTATTTTTTGTCAAAGCACTTAGTCCACTATCCTTTTCCAAAATCCCCCAGTTGTTCATAATAGCTTTGCGGATGACTTCAGCCATAGGGCTATATTGAAAAGAAAAAGCAAAACGTCTATCCACATTATCCCGTTGTGTATCACTTCTGTTTCTCCTCCTATTCCTGACAAGTACCTCTGATGACATGTCGTCTGGGAGTAATATCCCATCACGATCGACCCCCTTTAGAAGTCACGTTAGAAGGGGCCGAGGCCGGAGGCAGAGAAAAAGGTCAAGTTGTAAGGAAGTCCAACAGGAGGAAGAAACCGGTCTCTTGGAGACAATAAGTGACTACACGGCTATTGATAGTGAAGAGAATATCAGTATCAATCATACTGGATGTGAATTGGCACCGGAGTGTATTGCGATTCTTAACAAAGGACTGGGGTACAGTCTGGTTGAACAATTTGATCCGGTGACTTTTGAAATCGACATGTTTAAAGCTATGCGTAAACTGTATTTACATAAAATGTTTAGTAACACAGGTAAAGGTGATAAAGGGAGTAAAAAGGAGGGCGAGGTGCCTGCCACTATAGGTCCCCTTAGTTTTGGTCTTAGTGATAAATTTAATGACATGGAAAAATTGTGTCTGGAGTTTTTGGCGGAGGTTGATTTGTCCTCAGATGGTAGCAATACTCTGGTAGGCAATGAATTTGTTGGAGGGGTTCCATCTAGCATCAACCTTTTCAGTCATCAGGTATTAAAAGAAGTGGAAGCACTCATTTATTCAAAAGGTACATTTAATATTACATCTAGTGAGAATAAAGCCCTGAGAGTATTGATGACAAAAGAATATTATGTGGCTGAGGCGATGAGACAGTTGGGTGATAGAGAAGTATCTGAGAAACTTGGAACAGATCCTACACCTAAAATTCAGGCTGATTTACATGATTTGTAGAATGGATATTTGGAGCGAGACTTTATTTTAAAAAAAATTGGTACAGAAATTGTTACCACCATTTCCTACTAAGCCAGCATGGTATTTCTTGTCAAAAGTTCATAAGTCGCTGAGCCAACCCCCGGGACGTCCTATTGTCGCGGGGATTGGCTCAGTGACTGAACACCTGTCTAAATATATTGATTGGTTCCTTAGGCCTATGTTGAATGGTGTGCCTTCACTTCTACGAGACATGAACGATTTCCTCCGTGCGCTGAGTGGCTTTCAGTGGCAGGAGGGATATGGTTTGTTGTCTCTGGACGTGGAGAGCTTATACACCCATATTTCCCACCAGATGGGGATAAAGGCAGTTATACAGATATTAGGAGAGACTGATAAGACTAGGGAGTACAAACAGTTTATAAGTGAGTCACTCCAATTTATTCTTTCTAATAATACATTTAGATTTGATTATGTGTGGTTTAGACAAAAACACGGAATGGCCATGGGCACCCCTGTCTCATGCACATTCGCCAATTTGTATTTGGCTAGGTTTGAGGACAAGTTTGTGTATTCAGTTGATAACGCCTTTCTCAAATACATCAAATTATTCTTACGTTTTATTGATGATATTTTCATTGTTTGGTCTGGTACTGAAGAGCAAGCCCTAGAATTTGCAGAATACTTGAATATGGTTAATGACATGAATTTACCCATAAATATGGGGTTCAACATTGGAATTCCTGGATGTGGCTGTCTCGGTGAGGGGAGACGGGTTGGTCACCATGGGATATAGGAATCCCAACGCGACCAACTCCTTGCTGCACTTCGACAGCTTCCATCCTGAGAATGTGAAAAAGGCAGTACCTTATGGGCAATTCATAAGGCTTAGAAGGATCAATAATACAGAAGAGGGTTATTTATCACAGGCAATTGATTTTAAAAACAGACTACTGAGAAGAGGATATCATTTGGAACTACTTAATGAAGCTTTGAGAAAATCCTCTACTTTTACTCAAGACGAGTTACTTGTCAGGGATAGAAGGAGAAATAGAAGTGATAAACAACGGGATAATGTGGATAGACGTTTTGCTTTTTCCTTTCAATATAGCCCTATGGCTGAAGTCATCCGCAAAGCTATTATGAACAATTGGGGGATTTTGGAAAAGGATAGTGGACTAAGTGCTTTGACAAAAATTAGACCCCTGATTACCTTCAGGAGGAGTCATACTATTAGGGATAAGATTGTTAGGAGCCGATTCACAGAGAAGCGAGTGGAACCGTGGTTGAGGCAACTGGTACCAAAGGGTAACCATAGGTGCGGTAGTTGCTCCTTTTGTAAGCACAATCCGCAATATAAACAGTTGAATTTTGGAGGAGTGCAGTATAGAGTAAAGGATTTCATTACCAGTAGAAGTAAATATGTAGTATACCTTATGTTGTGCCGATGTGGCCGTTTCTATATAGGGAAGACCGTAAGATGCATGTTTGAACGATTCAGGGAACACGTTAATTCAATTTCCTCCAATAAGGGGTGTCCACGTCTTATTGAACATGTAAGGAACAAGCATGCAGGAGATACAGGCTGTTTAAGCTTCTCAGGAATAGAACTGGTGACATGTCCATTAAAAGGAGGTGACAGGCAAAGGATATTACTGCAGCATGAGGCTAAGTGGATTAGAATAGAATATAGGAGGAGTTGACACTCATTGCGTGATGACGTAGCGGCCTGAGGAAGCGCAAGTGCGCAAAACGGCCATCGCCGCTGAGCTCCATGTGAAGTGTGGCGTGCGCGCTCCTACCCCTGTATGTATACTTTCGAATAAAAGATGGTGAAGTTGGAAGATACTGGTGAGTGCCGTCCCATTTGTTCATTTCTTCATTGAAGAGTTGCAGGATATTCCTTCTGTATCCTTCGATGAGGCTTTTAGCTAAAGGGGTTCTCTGGGAATTAATAAAATTAAATTACTGAAAATACTTAAAAATTACTTTATTATAAATATATTCCCAAATACCTTTCATTAGTTATAATGGCTCATTTTTCCTGGGGAGCAATCATTAGGGCAAATAAAATGGCTGCTGTCCTATTAGTACACCCAAAACATGTCCTAATCACACAGGAGGACAAGTTACTTCACAACACTTAGATAAAGAACTGCCATATCTTCCTCTCTACTTGTCAGGGATTATGATCCTGAATACAGATAAACTGAACCTCTGAAGGAATGGAGTTCATAAGGAGACATGAAGTACAGAAAGGAGGTGGGGACATAGCTAATGAGCAGCAGAACTTGTATGCAGTCTCCATTACCACAGTCCGTCCTATCTGTACTTAATGTCTCCTCATGAACTCCATCCCTACAGAGATTCAGCTGAAGATCTTATCATCTGTATTCAGGATCATAAATCCTTGACAAGCAGAGTAGAGAGGAGGATGAGGCGGGTGTTTACCTCAGTGTTGTGAAGTAACTTGTCCTCCTAATTTTATTTCTCCTAACGATTGCTCCCTAGACAAAACAAGCCGTTATAACTAATGAAAGGTTTTTGGGAATATATTTATAATGAAGTAAGCAATATTTATGTATTTTCAGTTATTTTATTTTATTAATTCACAGAGAACCCCTTAAAAGACAATTATAATTGGGTGAGTGCTGCAGCTTCTCTTCACTTCCTATTAGATTGCTATTTGGGTGAACAGTTAAGCAGAATGACATGGGATATTGGGATGTGGCAGCACCAGCCTATTTTCACACCTGTATTTTAGAAAAATTATATTTTGCCTTTAAATACTGCTTGTTATATTGGGTGAACTTCTGTTTCCACTCTGGTACTGAAATTAGAGTTTTAGCACTTTTAGTTTCCATTCTTTTTAACATATATCCCCTTATGTGCTTGACTGCCTCAGGTTAGGTACTTGAGCTGGAAGTTGAAGCCAGCCAGCCCACAGACAACTAGCTTAACCTTTTGGTTCTCATAAATGTGCAGCCGATGCTGTGATATGGCAGTGAAAACGGCACATTTTTCAGTAAAAGATGCTCCATACAAGTGTGGTGGGCGAATAATGCGGTAAAGCTCCTAGAGCAAGCCATATTCTGAAATTATGCCATTTATGAGAATATTTTTTTATTTAAAAGCTGGAAAGAATGACTTCACAAGTGCCTTACACGATATTAAATGCAGTCTACAATTAATCACTATTTTAATGACTGTAATATTTAAAACAACAAAAAAAGAATCATTCTAATTTTCATGGTCATTAAAGGGGTTGTCTCATCACAGACAATGGGGCATATCGCTAGGATATGCCTAAATTGTCTTATAGGTGCGGGTCCCACTGCTGAGCGGCCCCTAACAGTTTTGAATGAACCTGAAAAACCACCCTAAACCTCCCGCCTGAAATCAAAACAAATCCAAAACTAAAATCAGAACTAAACCGAAATGAGGAGGACTTGGGCACATCATTCATCCACTCCTGACACTTAAAGGGGTTGTCTGGGTTCAGAGCTGAACCCGGACATACCCATAATTTCACCCAGGCAGCTTGCCTGACAAGAGCAACGGAGCATTTCAAAGGCATTTTGCCCAGTTCCGGTGACAAATTGGGCTCTGCCAGGCGAAGGCTTCCACCCAGCAGTGAGCCCGGTGACGTCATGTCCACTTATGGGCGGGCTTAAGCGCTGCCTTAGCCAGTAAAACAGCTAGGGCAGCACTAAAGCCGGCCCATCAGAGCCGGTGATGTCACCAGACACACTGCTGGGCAGAAGCCTCTGTCCGGCAGTGTGTGTTTAGAAATAAGATAGCCCTTGCCCTGCTCTTTTATTTCTAATGCATCGGAGCATGAAATGGCTGGGTGAAATCCAGGGTATGTCTGGGTTCAGCTCTACCCCTTTAATTTAACAGAGGTAATTATAAGTACTAGTTATTGTTTGGATGTATACTAAAGTTAACACCCTACTATATAAAATGAGTATATTAACCCCTTAAGGACCCACGCCATACATGTACGGCGCTGGTTGCCGTGACTTAAGGACCAGCGCCGTACATATACAGTGCGCTCATCGGGCGGGTGCAGGTGCAGCGGCAGGGGTCCAGCTGTTGCAAGTGGCCGGAGATCTGCTGAGTACACCCGCATCATCGATGCGGGCGTATATAACCCCATGTATGCAAAGGCTACCAGTGCCTTCCGCTTCCCCATCGGGTCCCTGCGCTGCAGTGACAGGGACCCGATGTCACGGAAGGCAGCCCAGATGCTTTCCATAGGCACTGGGGCTGTCTTCTATGGGAGCCTGTGAAATCCAGCCCCTGAGGCTGGGTCTTACAGGCGTGCTGTCAGCGTACAAGCTGATAGCCAATGTATTGAAATACATTGCAGAGGGGATCAGACCCCCAGAAGTTGAAGTCCCAGGGTGGGACAAAAAATAAAAGTAAAAAAAAGTTCAAAAAAAAGTGTTTTCCATAATAAAAAAAATAAAGTTTCATGCAAAAAAACACCATTTCCCAAAATAAAACACATACAATTGTAAAAAAAAAAAAAAAAATGGAAAAAAAAAGAAAAACAGACATATTTGGTATCACCGCGTCCGTAAAGACTGGCTCTATAAAAATAACACAAGATCTAACCCCTCAGGTGAATGCCATAAAAAAATAAAATAAACACTGTTAAAAAAAAGCAATTTTTTGTCACCTTACATCACTAAAAGTGCAACACCAAGCGATCAAAAAGGCGTATGCCTCACAAAATAGTACCAATGTAACCATCACCTTATCCACCAAAAAATGAGCCCCTACCTGAGACAATCGCCCAAAAAATAAAAGAACTACAGCTCTCGGACTATGGAGACACTAAAACATGATTTTTTTTGTTTCAAAAATAATATTATTGTGTAAAACTTAAATAAATAAAAAAAGTATACATGTTATGTATCGACACATCCGTAGCAACCTGCTCTACAAAAATATCCCATGAGCTAACCCATGGGGTGAACACAGTAATGCCCCGTTCACACGAGCGGGAGACTCGCATGTCTCCCGCAACGCATCTACAGGGCTAGACTCCGGCACTGACTGGGATCGCATATAATGCTATGCGATCCCTGTCAGTGCGGAGTCCAGCCCTGTAGATGCGATGCTTGTGTGAAAGGGGCATAAAAGAAAATAAATAAATAAAAACGGTGTCAAAAAAGCAATTTTTTGTCACCTTACATCACAAAAAGTGTATTACCAAGCGATCAAAAAGCCATATGCACCCCAAAATAGAACCAATCAAACCATCATCTCATCCCGCAAAAAATAAGCCCCTACCTGAGACAATCGCCCAAAAAATTAAAAAACTATGGCTCACAGACTATGGAGATACCAAAACATGATTTTTTTTGTTTCAAAAATATTATTGTGTAAAACCTAAATAAATATAGTATACATATTAGGTATTATCGTGTCCGTAACAACCAGCTCTATAAAAATAGCACATGATCTAATCTGTCAGATGAACGTTGTAAATAACAAAAGATAAAAACGGTGCTAAAACTATTTTTTTGTTACCTTGCCTCATAAAAAGTGTAATATAGAGCAACCAAACATCATATGTACCCTAAAATAGTACCAACAAAACTGCTACCTTATCCCGTAGTTTCCAAAATGGGGTCACTTTTTTGGAGTTTCTACTCTAGGGGTGCATCAGGGGGTCTTCAAATGTGACATGAAAACTTAAAATTTTTCCAGTGAAATCTGCCCTCCAAAAACCATATGGTGCCCCTTTCCTTCTGCGTCCTGCCGTGTTCCTGTACAACAGTTTATGATCGCCAGGGTATTTAATATTTAATATCATCAGGGTATTAAATATTGAGGTTTGTTTGGCAGTTAACCCTTGCTTTGTTACCGGACAAAATGGATTAAAAACGTTAAAGGTTTAACGTTTGTAAAATCAGTTTTGAATACCTTCAGGAGTGTAGTTTCTAAGTTGCCATGTCACATTTGATGCACCCCTAGAGTAGGAAACTCCAAAAAACTGACTCCATTTTGGAAACTACTGGATAAATTGTCAGTTTTGTTAGTACTATTTTAGGGTACATACGATTTTTGGTAGCTTTATATTACACTTTTTGTGAGGCAAGGTAACAAAAAATAGCAGTTTTGGCATTGTTTTTATTTTTTGTTATTTACAACATTCATCTGACAGTTAGATCGTGTGATATTTTTATAGAGCAGGTCGTTATGGACACAGCAATATCTAATATGTATACTTTTTTTTATTTATTTAAGTTTTACACAATATTTTTGAAGCACAAAACAAAATCATGTTTTAGTGTCCCCATAGTCAGAGAGCTGTAGTTTTTTTTTATTTTTTGGACGATTGTCTCAGGTAGGGGCTAATTTTTTGTGGGATGAGATGACGGTTAGATTGGTACTATTTTTGGGGCATACGCTTTTTTGATCGCTTGGTATTACATTTTTTGTGATGAAATGTGACAAAAAAAGGCTTTTTTTAGACAGTTTTTATTTTTTACGGTGCTCACCTGAGGGGAGAGATCATGCGATATTTTTGTAGAGCAGGTTGTTACGGACGTGGCGATACCTAATATGTATACTTATTTTTATTTATTTAAGTTCTACACAATAATATCATTTTTGAAACAAAAAAAAAAAATCATGTTTTAGTGTCTCCATAGTCAGAGAGCTGTAGTTTTTTTTATTTTTTGGGCGATTGTCTCAGGTAGGGGCTCATTTTTTGTGGGACGAGATGACGGTTTGATTGGTACCATTTTGGGGTTTTTGGCTTTTTGATCGCCTGCTATTACATTTTTTGTGAGGCAAGATGACAAAAATGGCTGTTTTGGTATAGCTTTTTTTAAAAAAACATTTTTGCATACACCTGGCGGGGTGGACCATGTGATGCTTTTATAGAGCCGGTCGATATGGATGCAGCGATACCTAATACGTGTACTTTTTTTTTTTTTTACTTTTTTTAACTTCATTTGGGGAAAAAGGGCGCTTTTTTTAAACTTTATTTTTTTAACTTTTTTTAATCTTTTTTACTTTCTTTTTACACTTTTTTTAATACTTTCTTTTTACATTTTTTTTTTAAATTTATCAAGACCCATTTGGATCTTGACGATCTAGTGGGCTTGATGGCTATACAGTGCATTGCAATAGTCATCTATTGCAATGCACTGTATCAGTGCTACACTAAGGCCCCATTCACACGACCGTATATTTGCAGGCCGCCTTACTGCGGACCTGCAAATATACGGGGGCCGCCCGGCGTGTGTTCCGCACGCTTGGAACACACGCTGTGCGGCCCCATAGAAAATGCCTATACTTGTCCGTGCGCATGGACAAGTATAGGACATGCTTCAAAAGAGCCGTGGCAAGGAGCTAGCTCCGTGCCGCGGCTCCCGGTCACATAGAAGTGAATGGGGCCGCATCTATGCCCGCAATTTTGTGGATAGATACGGCCCCATTCATACGGTCGTGTGAATGGGGCCTAAAGCTGATCAGACCCTGAGGGTCTAATCAGCCCTAGGTACATGGCAGCCAGGACGCTTGCCACTGCCACTGCAGCAGCGGCGGCCCGATGGCAGAGAGAGGGAGCTCTCTCCCTCTTAACCCCATGGATGCTGCGGGCGGCTACTGACCACAGCATCTATGGGGTTAAACAGCTAAAATCGGTGCCAGCACCGATTTCATGTGTAGCAGCAGAGTGTGAGCTGCTGCCATTATAAATAGCGGGGGGGAACGGAGGCATGAGGGGGGACAATGGAGGCAAGGGAGAGGCAAAGGGGGGGCTCACTTACCCCCGGGGGCACAGTATTCAGGCCAGTCTTCAGGTTGTGATCTCCAGCATGGAGATCACAGCCTGAAACCGTCTTTTTTTCTAAATGGAGCGCACCGATTGGTTAGTCTGCAGAGACTAACCAATCGGAGCGCTTGCTGGCAAGGGACCACTCTGATTGTTCCCTTGCCGGCTTCCCCGAGGTCTCTGCTCTCCGGGAGATCGGAGACTCCGGGGCTGTGACACTTTATAGTGTCACAGTCCCGGGAAGCAGTTTGGACGTAACTGTTCGTCCAAATGCCGCAACTTGCTTGCATTTTGGACGTACAGTTATGTCCAAATGCGCCACGGGGTTAAATATGGCAGCCGCACAGAAGCTGTTTTACACAGCAAGCATCCGAAGACTATGTCCGTGATTGGCGATAATGACGTCCAATGCATCTCATAGAAGCCTTTTTCCGGTGCGCTGATCGAGGGAGACATAAGGTTGCTGTGGCAGGGCTCCATAAGAATATAGCAACTCTCAGGTGATTGAATGTTCAAGTTCCTTAGCGGGACGTAAAAAAACTAAAAAAAAAATCTAAAAAAATATTAAAAATAAAAAGAAATAAACAATAAAAAAAACATGTCCCACAATGCCTGTGCTATTAAAATATAAGGCTATTTATCCTGTAGATTGAATGTTGTAACAGAAAGAAAATCAAAATGGATGATTTGCCTCTTTTTTCATCTCATCACCTCTTAAAAAATTGTATAAAATGTCTTACATACTTCAACATTGAAAAGTGAACCCTCACACAGCTCATTATAAACACCTATAAAAAGCTTGTGGCGGTCAGAATATAGTGATTCAATGAAGAAATCAGTTTATTTCAAAGTTTTTATTCTTTTTTAAGAACTATATAAATGTAGTATCATTGTAATTGTACTAAGGCCTCTTTCACACGACAGTATTTTTTGCGGGCTCCGATCCGCATATTTTGCTGATAAGATGCGGACCCATTCATTTCTACGGGTCCGCAAAAAATACTGACAGCACAATGCTCCGCATCCGTATGTCCGTTCTGTAGCCCGCAAAAGAAAATAGAACATGTCCTATTTTGTGGACAAGGATAGGCGTTGTTACAATGGATCCGCAAAAAAAACGGATGCCATATTGACGTCATCCTTTTTTTTTTGCAGACAATTTGCAATTTGCGGACCGCAAAACAGAACGTTTGTGTGAAACTAGCCTAACTCAGAGAATGAAGGGTCAGTTTTCAGCATAGGGAACGCTGTAAAAAATGAAATCTTTAAAACTGTGGAAGAATTGCTTTTTTCCTAATCCATCCCATTTTGGATTTTTTTTCTCACTACATCATGTGCTATATTAAATGATGCAATTAGAAAGTAAAACTTGTTTCACAAAAAACAAACCCTCATACATCTATATGAACAGAAAAGTAAAAAGAAATTATGGCTTCAGGAACAAGGAGTAAAAAAATGAATATGCAAAAATGGAAAATCACGGGGTCCTGAATGGGTAAATAGACACTGCATGCCAAACAAAATTTAACAATCTGCTAAAGCTAGGAGACAGAAAATCTGATGCCTATTATCTCCATTTCTGTTTCCTGGTTGCAGTGTGGATCCAGCAATGTCGCAATCAAATAATAGTTTTTTTGTTTTATAAGTTGAAACAAAACTGGCAAAAAGTTGTACGTTTTTGTATTAGATTAGATCAATGTAGACATAGTTTACATAATCAGATCAACAGATCTTTATGACAAAATAGCGTGAGAAGAGAGTGTCTACAATAAAACATGAAATACCGCAGAAGATGTTATAATTGAATGGTATTACAACATTAACTAGTGTGGTAAAGATTCAGAGCAGATTTACTAAGACTGGCTTTTCATCTGCCAGTCTAAAGCCTGTATTGCACAGGCTGATTGAGCAAGCGATTGTTGGGAGGAAAGCGTTCCCTCCCAGCAATTGTCTGCTAGCTAGCAGAGGAGACCATTACATGATGTATAGTGGTTTGCCGGTGGCAGATCGTAATTAGGTAGCAAATGATTTTAAAGAGGCTCTGTAACCGGATCAACCCTATTAAATCAGACATACTAGTTGGTAGGGATCATCATGCTGATTAACACTATACCTTTCTTTTGTCTGTACGATAAATAGCTGCAGAGAAATCTATGTTTTTATTCATATGCAAATGAGTGATTCGAGCACTCAGAGGAGGAGCTGAATATTCTGAGCACTGCTGTGTAACACCCCCTGTGCTCTGCACACCCCCCCTCCCATTGACTGACAGGGCTAGACAGCAATCTAAGGGCAGAGCTGTGTGCTAGCAATTAAATATCACATACACTACAGCTTCACAAAACTAAAATGTGCTCAGAAAACTAATACACACATTATAGGTTTATTCACAGTCACAATATATGATTATACAGACACCAGTAATATGTGTTATCTTATAAGTATAGAAAAGACCAGCATCTTTATGTAGTAATGCTATAGCTTGGTGGTTAAGTGGTTGGTTTTGTACGTAGAGATCCCAGGTTTGAATCTTTGGAAAAACATCACATTTTTTTCTTCCACATTTATCCCATAAGAAAAGTCTATGTCTTTATTATATTTAGAAAGCTAATAAATATTACTGGTTTCTTTATGATCTTATATTGTGTCTGTGAATAAACCAGTAATAGGTTTTTGGAAAGAAAAACAAAAAAACACTTTTCTCAGTATAGTAAGGCCTTATCGTTATATAAATAATATGGTTTTGAATTAACGTACCTCTTCTGGGATTTGAACCAGAGATCCACTAAGCTATAGCATCACCTCATAGAGATTCATGGTGTTTTTATGCTTATAAAGCAACACACATTATTGGTGTCTGACTGTATAATCATATATTGTGCTTGTGAATAAAGCAGTAATATGTGTATTAGCTTTCTGAGCAGGTCTCAATATGGTGAAACTATAGTGATTAGAGATGAGCGAGCACTAAAATGCTCGGGTGCTCGTTATTTGAGACAAACTTTTCCTGATGCTCGGGTGCTCGTTTCGAGTAACAAACCCTATTGAAGTCAATGGGAGACTCGAGCATTTTTGCAGGGGACCAAGGCTCTGCCTAGGGAAGGCTGGGTGAAAACCTGGAAACCTCATAAAATGATGGAAACACCACGGAAATGGACAGGAAACAGCAGGGGCAGCATGCATGGATGCCTCTGAGGCTGCCTAATCCCACCATTAACCCAAATTCTCCTGCAACAGCCTGGTGGTTACCCTCATGGCAATTGTGCTCACCCAGACCAAGAAAGGCGAGGCACATGCCCATCACATGTTAGGGAAGCACCCAACTAGGTGCAACGAAGGTCCATCACCCCTGCCCGTGCTGGCACTGCTCTCCTATCCCCAGCCACACGATGCGGGCATAAGCCTGACACAGCATGGCGGTGACACCAACAAGTGACAAAGTTAGATGAGGT